>WBNO01016302.1:70567-396936 GCA_013400575.1 Peucedramus taeniatus | reverse complement strand
TCTCCCAATGGGATGATGGAATTTTATCAGCCATGCAGGAACCCTCACTGGCCATGGACAGAAGAGATCTCCTGGAGGGAGATTGGTTGTGGAAGATAAGGAAAACTGCCCAGTGAACAGCAGAGAACTGCCCCAGCTCTGACATATAACCCAGCTAAACCTGAGAGACCATGGCAGGGGGTGGAATGGGATGGGATTTAGGTCCCTTCCAACCCAAACCATTCCATGATCCAAATCTCTATATGGTTAACTCAGAGCCACATCCCCAGTGAGGTGACAGGGTGACCTCTTTATTTTGGGGGCTGGTTTGTAAGGGTTGTTATTTGTTGAGTGAATAATTTTTGGGAACATACTAATAACAGGCTTTTAGTCGCCCCATAGGCTGAAGATGTGTTCTATGAGATAATGTATTTACAGGTTTGTTCACCAAGTTTGGCTCAAGTAAAGATTACTGAGTTCACAGGTTTATAGGCAGTCCAAACGATGGATAATTTCAGTCTAAGTAGCAATGGATAATTTCAGTATAAAATAAATTCAGTATAATAACAATGGATAAATTCAGTATAAATAACCCTGAATTCACTTAGGAATGGCTGAAAATGACTGTAAAAGCAGTAACTATAGCCCTACCACCATCACAAATACAAAGATCAAATTGCTTCTAAGACTTTTGAAAAATAATATTGAAGATTTTTGGCTAAATTGTGATTTCTCTCAGCATTGACCTGCCTACCCATGAGTTTGATGTTGTTGTAATTAATCTTTTTTAGGCTGAATGATGAAGTGTCTAAACTTCCCTCTGTCATCCCAGTGCTCTTTTCTCTTTGCCATCAGGATGTTTCTGTTGTTCCTCTCTGAGTTCATGTCCTTAAAATACTTTCCCTCTCACCTTCCAGGCTTTGAGGATCCAGCTCTGCACTGACAAAGGCAGGGGGCTGAGTTATGCTAGAAAAATATTAATATTATACAGTGATTTTTTTTTATCCTTGGGAGAAGATAGATCATATAAATGAGGCAATCATTGCTGAGAAGAGAACTTAGGATCTTTCTTTTCTCCAGTACAAAGTGCCAAGCCTTTTTAAGGAAAAGGAAGATGGGAAGTGCTGTGTGAAGCTCAGTAGCAGAAATATAACAGCTCTGCGTACCCCTCTTTGAAAAGCTGCAAGTTGGTTTTTTTTAATGAGTGAAAAAGTAAATTGTATATTATTTTTTACGAGAAAATTAGCTTTTATTTATGTAAGGCAATCAGTGTTTATTATAAGTGAAACATTTGGAGAAACAGATTTAAAAAATCCCCACATTCTCTTGGATTTACAATGAGGGTTATGTGCTTGGTTTTCACCACAGCTGAATAAAACCTCATCCTTCAAAAAAACCTGTTAAATATTCTTCAATTCTTGTAAATATCCCTCAATTCTTATTAAATGCTCTTCAGTTCTGTATAATCCTGTATCATCTTCTCTTTGGCAGCTGCACAGCAGCTGTTGGCTCGCCGTCCCTTGATTAATTCTCTCCCTGTTCCAGGGTGGAATACACCTAGTTTGTTTAGTGAAAGGGAATATGGCTCATATTTAAAAATCCCTTTTAATGCAGTTACAGCATCTTTGCAGATTTAATTAGGTCTCAGCCCCTTCCAAATCGCTCAAGTCAAAGGTCCCATCTTACTTGTCCCTGAGGCATCGTTACACCAAGTCCCCAGACGGCGCCGAGTTCCTAAGCGATGACTTTACCATATAGGGGCTAATTACTTCTAATCTTACACATTGATGAGGCTGGATTTTATGTCTCTGAGCCACTGGGACTGGAACTGCCAAATTATCCTCTCCCCTAGCACGGGGGTTGTTTCTCCATTAAAGGCACTGGCTCCACGAATGACAATCCCTTCCCACCAGGCGTTTGAAACCCTAATTATTGCTGGCACCGGCTGCATCGATGAGCTCCTGGTAATCCCCGTTAGGATCTCGGATAAGCTGCTGGAGCCTGGCTCAGTTAAGCCAGGGAAGGGTGAGCAGAGCAGCAGAGGGGAGCTGGGAGCTGAGTCCTGAGGGGACATGGAAGCTGCAGCTGGACACGGAGCATCCCCAAGCCGGGCCTGGGAGAGCATCCCTGAGACCGGCCTTGGAGCAGCATCCCTGAGCCTGGCCTGGAGCAGCATCCCTGAGCCCAGCCTGGAGTAGCATCCCTGAGCCTGGCCTGGGAGAGCATCCCTGAGTCCAGCCTGGGAGAGCATCCCTGAGCCCGGCCTGGAGCAGCATCCCTGAGCCTGGCCTGGGAGAGCATCCCTGAGCCCGGCCTGGAGCAGCATCCCTGAGCCTGGCCTGGGAGAGCATCCCTGAGCCCGGCCTGGAGCAGCATCCCTGAGCCTGGCCTGGGAGAGCATCCCTGAGCCCGGCCTGGAGCAGCATCCCTGAGCCTGGCCTGGGAGAGCATCCCTGAGCCCGGCCTGGAGCAGCATCCCTGAGCCTGGCCTGGGAGAGCATCCCTGAGCCCGGCCTGGAGCAGCATCCCTGAGCCTGGCCTGGGAGAGCATCCCTGAGCCCGGCCTGGAGCAGCATCCCTGAGCCTGGCCTGGGAGAGCATCCCTGAGCCCGGCCTGGAGCAGCATCCCTGAGCCTGGCCTGGGAGAGCATCCCTGAGCCCGGCCTGGAGCAGCATCCCTGAGCCTGGCCTGGGAGAGCATCCCTGAGCCCGGCCTGGAGCAGCATCCCTGAGCCTGGCCTGGGAGAGCATCCCTGAGCCCGGCCTGGAGCAGCATCCCTGAGCCTGGCCTGGGAGAGCATCCCTGAGCCCGGCCTGGAGCAGCATCCCTGAGCCTGGCCTGGGAGAGCATCCCTGAGCCCGGCCTGGAGCAGCATCCCTGAGCCTGGCCTGGAGCAGCATCCCTGAGCCCAGCCTGGAGTAGCATCCCTGAGCCTGGCCTGGAAGGATATCCCTGAGCCCAGCCTGGCAGAGCAGCTCTGAGCCCTGCCTCGAGCAGCAGCTCTTTCATTTAATGGGCAATAATCTCTATCAGGTCTTTAAAAGAAATGACTCAACACTTTCACCTTCTGAGAGCGGGGGAAAAATGTCTTTGGAGTCTATAATGCATGAAGGTGTTGGAAGCCTAATCTAGTATAAGCTGCCTTCAGCCAGGCCTTTTCAGCACCAGGGAAGAGAAATGAATATCTAAAAAGCAGCAAATAACTCCAATTGCACTCTGATTTTGTGGCACTGTGTGCTGGAGGTCAGGAACATAAAGCTGTTTATTTCTCCCCACAAAGCAGAGGCTGTTATCATAACCTGCTGTAGGTGCAGGTATTGCAGGTATTCCTCCTTCAGGGAAATATTGGATTTTATTACAGCATTACTTCACACCATATAAGCTCCTTTCCCTGCTTTCTGTAGTAGTCTTGGCCTAACCTTGGAGTTGTGTCCCAAAAGGAGGATTTTTTTTCCAGGAATCTGAGAGTGTAGTTACAATAATTTGGGTTGAGCATTCACCAGATTGATTTATCCAGCTCATTTACCAGATTTATCCAGCTCTGCCAATGGATAACCATGACCTGGAAGCGTTATTAGGAAAGGAGAGGGATGGGAAAAATATGGTTTGGAGCTGGTGGAACTTGTAGTTGTCTATTTGCAATGAAATCAACAATACCTTGATTTAGCTACTGCTTTTTAAAAGGCAACAGGGAGCTAAGTGAAAAAAAAAAAAAACCCACACGCCAAAAACCCCCAAAAATCTGATAAAAACACCACACTCTCAACCTTGGAAATCCTGGGAAAATCCTAATATTATCACAATACACAGCCAGAACCACCAATGTACACCCAAGGTACAGAAACATCTTGTGCTCATTTCAGTATTTTATTGAAATATAAAAAGAACATTATAAATTACAGAAATCCACCTAATTTTGACTTAATAAACTTTCCTTAACTGTTGAATGAAGTATATAAATCTACATTTTTACATCTATCAGCATTAAATTTCTGGCCAAGGTGTTAATCCTCACATTCTTCTAACTAAGGCTAACTACATTTAGAGTAATAAGATGGTTTTAAATCAATATGACATACACCAGACACATCCTTCAAAAATCATGCTTTCAGTTCAGGTTGTGAGAAACATTTTTGCCTCTTTATTTAAAATAATGAATGACTTGCTTGAATTTTTGGGATTTTTTTTTTACATCATAGATGACCTTTATCCCACTAAGCACCAAAAAGTGCAAGTACTTCTGAGTGTATTTTAACAATTTTTTGCTCTTTAAAAGGGGAAAAATTTTAAAAGCCTGGGTTTTAATCTATTTAAAGAGTACAAAACTTTAACCTAATGCCCTTGCAGGTATCCCTGCAGTGTTTGTGCTGTTGGCTGCTGTTGGTTGGGTTTAATTTACAGTAAATACTCCTGTTGTAAATATTGGCCTTTTTGCCTCAACTCCCTTGAATAATGCAATGCTCTCTAGATTGAATCCCTGTGTGTCCACATCTGTTTAGCATTCCCACCATCCAGAGTGCATGGGTGGGTTTGGGGAGAGAAAATTCAGGATCACTGAGCTCCATGATGCAGGGTTTGAAATAAAACTGGTCTGTTTTCTTCCTCAGGGTGGGACAGCTGCTGGGGTGCTCCCAGCACACATTTATACCTGTCCTAGCAAAGACCAGGCTTTTCTCCATTTTCCCTTTGGATATAAGAGCCACCCAAGGTATCTTTTTGGAGTGGATGTAAAAAAGGTCCATTACAAACCAAAAAAAAAAAGCAAACAAAACGAACAAACTCACATCTCATCCTTAAAAAAAAAACCAAAATCACACAAACCAAAAAAAAATCAAACTAAAATTGCAAATTAACCAAAGTAACTGGAACTAATCCAATAGGGATATTTACCTGAGCCCGTTGGCCCAAGAAAACCAGGATAAAAAGAAGATATGGGTGCAGAAAGGGTGCACTCAGTTTGCTGAGGGCTGCAGCCATGTGGGTTGGCTGTACAGTTTCATATCCACATTTCCAGCTGCAGCTTTCCCAAAAAAACTGAACATTCCACCTGAGCTTTGCTGCCCTTGGCTTGGGCAGAACCTGACCTGGTCACGTCCTACCTGAGCCACAGGGCTGGGAGCTCAGGGTGCTCCTTGTTGAGCCTGAAAAGGCTCAGCCATGTCCTGCAGGTCCTTCCCAGGCTTTGATGGAACAGGGAATACCAACAGTGACTGAAGAGGTTTCTGAAAGCACATCCAGCAGTCTGTGTCCTGGAAGTGGTTTTATTACAGCATTGCTTTGCACCATATAAGATCCTTTCCCTGCTTTTTTCTGTTGTAGTCTTGACCTAACCTTGGAGTTGTGTCCCAAAAGGAGGAGAGATGTTTGGGATGAATTCCCATCCCAAAGCACCCAGCAGAAAGGCTGGATGTGGAAGGGCCAGGGTTTGGCTGGGGGAAGAGTGCAGCTGAGTTATTTAATGGTTTGTGCCTTGGCTCTGGATCAGAGATTGTCGTGGAAAGGAACAACTGCAGGACAAACAAAGTGGTGCTGGTGGCAACCATCCCCAGCCACCTCATTTGCCTTGGAGAGAGAATTGTTTCAGCATTTGGTTATTCTGAGCTGCTCAGTTATCACTTCACATGGAATTATTCCAAGCATTCTCTGCAGTAAAATCTGGGAATCTGATGCTGAGTCTGTCACATTTAGGAGGGTGACTGCTCCAGCATCGCTTTGCGCTGTGACTTCAAACAGGACAGATGTTGCACATGGTACCCCACCACCACTGTCAAGCAGCTTTGGCAGTATTTGATTTTCTCCAAGCCCCTCAACTTCCATAATCTTATCAGAAGATTTCCGTCCTTTTTTAGAGAATGAAAACAAGAATGTGAAATGGAAAATTCAGGCTGACAAAAAGAGGCCATTCCATGAGAGCTGACAGGGCCCATGAGCCCAGACCCAAATATTGTTCCTCACTCCTCCTCATGTGTCCTTTCCCCTCCCCTCTTCCATCTGCCCCCTCCCTGCTCCCACGACAAGGGATGTGTCCTGCCTGAGTGGGAAACGTGTCCATAGATCCAACAGGGATGACCTGGTCAACTTCTGTCTGTGGCAGCCTCTTGTTCCCACAAATCCATTGATTTCTGTGGTCAGCTTGTTGGGACATCAGCTATCGACCCTTCTGTCAAGTTGCTTGGAAATGGCCCCAAGTTCAAAAGGCTCAGGTTGGGCATAAAGAAGGATAAGCATAAATCAAATTCCTTTTGGAAATCAGGCTAAAAATGTGATCCAAGAGGGGATGGTGCAAAAGTTGTTGGGTTTTTTGGTTGTTTGGGGTTGTTTTTTTTTCTTCCTTACTTGTTTCACATGCAGTAAATAATAATTAGGAAAAAAAAATCAAGACTTCTTAACCATAGGGACAACTTTTTTCAGGAAAATTTGATCTTTCCCAAGAGAATGCTGCCCTCTAAGTTTGTTCCTATATCACCCTTAGTGACATCATCATTACAATGTAAAGGTAAATGAATGACTTTATTCATGGATGTAGCTCTTAAAGGATAACTATTACAAAAAAAAACTATTCACATATTGAAATGTTTTTCTGATTGACCTGGCATTGAATTTGGGGGGTGTGTGTGTATTTCAAAAACACAACCTTGGAGAATGAGGAATTAAAAGAAAATGCACTTTCTTTTCCATCTGTTGCAGCTCTGATGTTGAATGCAATTATTGTTGAATGCAATAATTTGAGATCTGAGCTTAGTTTTGCACAAGAACTGGAATGCACAAACAGCCACCAGGTTGGGGTGGTTGCTAGGCAGCAGCTGATTCCTTCTTGGAGAAGCAGCCAGGGCTGACAGCCCCAGCCCTGCTCCTTCCCATCCAGGTGACATCCACAGCCAAAAGAAAGCTGGAGAGAACTCCACATTTCATCCCAAAAAACTGCCAGGAGTTATGGGTTTGAGAGCTTTAACATTTCATCATCGATTCCAGACTTTTCTGCACCATTTCAGAGCTGAAAGCCTGAGTGATTAAAAAAGGAAAAAAAGGGCAATGGCCAATTGTTTTCTGCTGAATCTGGTGATAAAACCAACAGCCCCCATGCCCTGTTTTATGGTCATATGATAATATTTTTGATATAATCTCTATTATTTAATCTCTATCTGGTTTTCTCCACCTGTTGCAATGGAATCTAAAAAGGGTAATTTCAAGATTTGCAAACAAAGTGCGGGCGCGTAGTAAAAGCATGTTATGAATAGAGATTTGGCTTTCTGCTTTCCCTTCCAAAGGCAAATTCAGGTAATAATTCAGCAACTGGAAAGATTTATGTGGTGGAATAACTGCGAAGTTCAGCTGTTAGATTTCAAATAGGGGCAAGTCCATGGCAACTGAAATAAATTAGAGGGAGCTCAAAATATTCTTAAATGATGCAAAACAAAACTATTTGTGATCACACCAGCGAGTTAGAAACTGAACTTTTGAGGCCTCATAGTTATTTAAATCTTGGCTATTGTGTTTTTATCCTGTGAAAGCTGATTTTTTTTTATCTTGGTTTCAGCCTCCTGCATCCCCTATTATCAAGCATTTTGTGATGTCTGTAATCACAGCAGTTAATGTGAAAGACTTCCCAGAAAGAAAGAATAATCCCAAGTATTACAGAAAAAATGAATGCTTCTATTGTACAAAAGTAACATGAAAAGTCTGTATTCAATCTGGCATGGCTGGAGCTCCAGCAAGTTTTGTTTTGTACAAATCATTCAGCATCAAATTTGGCTCCTGAACATCCCATTTCTTTGTTTTGGAAACAAAATGGGAGTGATAGAGGTGTGGGCTGGGATCACTCCTTTGATACTTCCACAAAAACATCTGTACCCACAGCACACATCATTTTCTGGAGTCACCGCTGTTTTAAGAGTATTAAAAGGAAAAAAAAAATCAATAAATACCATTGTTACACCAAAGCATCTCAAAAAAAATCCCTGCAGCAGGACATAAATTGAATCATGAAATGCATAACAGGCAGTGCACTTGTCCTCTCTGAATCTCTCTTTCAAAAGAAGGTAAATATAAGAAATATTGAGTTGGGAGGCTACACAAAAACCTCGAGCTCTTATTATGCACAAGCAGCTCTGGGCAAATGTGTACATTTTGTAATTGCTACCAGTTCTGAGCAACACGGGCAGAATTTTTATTTACAGAATCCATTTGTGCCATCAAATTCTATGCGTGTTGTGACCTTTACATAAATACTCATAATAACACTAAAATCACTCTTCATAAATATAATTTTTTGGCTGCAGAACTGCTTTGCCTTTGTTTGATTATGTATTGTATTTGTCATGTTTATAGTCACTTAGGAATTTTCTGGCTGTCTCAAGCATTCCTGGACTTCCAGAAATGGATGTGGTCTCTAAAATGGGGTTGTTTTAATGCCAGGTTGGGAAGGGGATTCTGAGAGGGGTGAAGGAAACCTTCCATCAGCTCTTTATGGAATGTTTCTGTTAATTACATCTTTATTCTGGGAGGATATTGGGTGCTCAGGGTCAATAAACCAAATAATGTGACAGTAGGTACTAATGAATCTCAGTGCAAGGCTCTGAACCAGGAATTGTCTTCAGAATTCCCTAAAATTAGAAAAAAAATGGTGCTGATGTTGCTTGGACTCTCCTCCTTTCTTTATTTTTGTCTGCTGGTTACTTTATTTTCTGTACAAACTTCTGACACATCCAGTGTTCATACTGAAATATTGAATATATTTATTCATGTTGGTCTAACCCAAAAGTCAGTGCTACAAAATTTCTTAATAAAACAGCCTCCAATGAGATCCTTGCTTTTTGGTTTTCCCCCTCTCTTGCTTCCCGTGCCAGGCTGGTGACACTTCCAGAGCCTCTCAGCCTCTCATATCCAGCTGATTCCCACTGATCTTCCTGCTCCCACATGGTCCCAAACCTCACCTCCAGGGCAAAACCCCTCCCTGGGATCCCTGACAACACTGAAGGGTTTGGTTAAAGAATTATCAGCAGTTTCCCAAAAGAATAAAATGGTCACCAAACAAGAAACCAAAGGTGTCACCTCCCTTGGTGTGAGCAGAGGGCACTTCATACAGGAATCAGAAATTCCCAGGATTTCCTAAAGAGGTTTCTTTTTCTCTGAGCAGAATTTGGGGTTTTTGTGTTGTTTGTGCTCCTCTCACTGTTTTTCCAAATCCTCTCAGAAAACTGTGTCCAAATTATAGAAACATATCTATGTCCCAGATTCACAGTGAGATGTATGGATAATATTGGATTGCCCAACAGCACATCACTGAAAATAAAAACAAATAAAAGGGAAAAAAGAAAGAAAACTTGGAGGAGAAAGGGAAAAGGGAGAAAGTGAAGAATTTTCTTAATTTTGTCTGCATGATGGATGTGCTGGGGGTTATCCCTCTCTTTATATTATTAACTGGAGATAAAGAATAACAGCAATGCATAATGAAAACACCTTTTTTTTCACTTATGTATGGGTTTGAAGATCTAATTCCTGGGCTCTTTCTAGCCCCCTGATGAGCACCTTGCTTCTAATGGCACGGATAATGAGACATTTATGACTTGTGGCTTTTTGATAGCAGACCAGAACCCATTTGTCCCTTCCATGGTGGATCCTGTAATCATCTCTGCAGGCAGCCAGCACAACTCCAAGGTGTGCAAGCAGGGAGAGATAATTCACTTATCAAATCTCACTTGTAACAGAAGAAAATCCGTTCTGACATGTTAAAAACCAACGACAAAGAAAACTTTTCTATTTTGTTTACACAATGACTCCTGTTAAGGCTGAAATGATTTCAGGCTGTTAGGCTTGCTCTGATTTGAAAGCCTTCCCCACCAAGCTGCCTTAAAACACCATCATTTTGTGCCACTGTGTTCAAGTGCCTTCTTTTGTGGCAGAGTGCTTGTTTATGTTGGTTTGGCTTTTTTCATGACAAGAAAGGTTTCAAGGGAAGGGCTGGAGCTGCTTTCCCTGCTTTGAGCCCACTTTGCTGTTTGACCCCTGTTGTCAGGATGTGCAGGTGACTTTTATAAGTTCAGCAAGGTTGCTCTAAGAGGACTGAAGGACTGTCACTCTGTTATCCTCTCTTGATGAGCACATCCTGTGTGGTTTTTAGGTGTGTTTGAGCTCTCAGGATGGCTCCCTCTTCTCCTTAAGCATCCTGGTGAAAATTCCTGCCTGGCCTTACACCAAGATTGCTAAATGTGAACTCCTGCACAGATTATCAGTGTAAGCCCTCCCCTCTTCCTTGAATTTAACATCACTTCTAGAGGCTCAGGAGAATGTCTGGGAAGGACAACAGGAGAAGCTGTGGCTGCCCCTGGATCCTGGAAGTGTCCAAGGCCAGGTTGGATGGGGCTTAGAGCACCCTGGGATAGTGGAAGGTGTCCCTGCCCTTGATCTTAAGGATCTTAAGGTCCCTTCCAACTCAAACCATTCCATGTGCCTGTGCCAAGGCTTGCTGGAGATGCAGCACTCTCTCCACTAGCAACCAAAGACAACATATTTTGGTAAATTCCCTATAAATCCATTTGACACCAGCAAGGACTCTGACAAAAAGTGGAATTTTCAGCATTCATGTCTCTACTTTTCGTACCGGGAATGTGGACTTTAGCTTCGCTGCTCAGTTTTATTTCAGGTGACACCAGGCTGTGCAGTTTTATGTTATCCTTTCTTTATGACACATGAAGAAGAGCAGAAGACACGGGTTTGGTTCCTGCGCTTGTTCCAGCTTGGCTTTCATCTCTGACGTATCCGTAACGTCCGGGTGGATTTTTTGGATGACTCACCTCAGATCTGAAGGAGCAGACCATGATCTCTCCCAGCCCTTACTGAGCAGGGAGCGTGATGAATCTTTAACGATGACACTTCTGTTTCCTCCAGGCTTCCGCAGGTGTTTGAATTAAAAAAAGCCACGAGGAAATTTCAACAGTTCAAATGTTTTAAACAGAGTCGAGTATAAATTACTTCCTCCAGTAAGAATAATCCACAGAAGGAAGAAAAGGCCTTAAAAGAAATGTTTAGGTGGGACACTATGTTAGCAGAGTGATCACTCTGATACCCGAGCCTGCAGCTAAGCCACCCCTGTTCTTTAGCTCCCAGGTGCTAAGTGGGGAACTTGAGGAATTTTTGGGAATTTTTGAGTGCTGTAGGGAACCTGCTGCCATGGACATGGGTGGGAGCCCATCTCTCCTCACCAGTTTCATGGATGTTGAGCTAAGATCAACAAAAAAGATAATTTTTTTTTGTGAAGTGGAATTTTCCTCTTGTCATAGCAGTGTGTGTGTTCTGCAGTGCTGTTTGATGGTGTTTTCAGGGAAGCACTGGAGGTTCCTGGAGGCTCCAGAGTTCACTGTGAGGTGATGCTGGTGGCTCAGAGGGGACAGGGGACGTGGTCAGTGCAGAGCAAGCAGGGCTTGGAGCAGAACAAGGGAGACCAGAAGTGCTGACACATATTTGAGATTTGTCAGCATGTGAACAGTAAGTGACTAAAATATGCAACTTTCCTGACAAAAACTGGGGATGAGGCCAGGGCCAGTGGTCTAAAGTCATTCCAGCTCTGCCTGGTGTCACTCTGGGTGTCAATCATAGAAAGCTTGAACTGGAAAAGCTCTCTAAGATCGAGTCCAACCGTTCCCCCTGCACTGCCAAGGTCACCCCTAAGCCATGTCCCCAAGTGCCACATCCACAAGATTTCTGAATGCTTCCAGGGCTGGTGATACTGCTACTTCCCCAGGCAGCCTGTTCCAATTCTTGAAAACCCTTTTGGTGAAAGAATTTTCCCAAAATCCACCCTGCCCCTCCCCTGGCCCAGCCTGAGGCCGTTCCCTCTCCTCCTGTCCCTGTTCCCTGGAGCAGAGCCCGACCCCCCCGGCTGTCCCCTCCTGCCAGGAGCTGTGCAGAGCCACAAGGGCCCCCCTGAGCCTCCTTTGCTCCAGGCTGAGCCCCTTCCCAGCTCCCTCAGGAATTCTCCAGACCCTTCCCAGCTCCGTTCCCTGCCCTGCACACACTCCAGCCCCTCAATGTCCTTCTCACACCTGCTTTGTCATCAAACTGTGTCCCCCAGCCTGGCAAAGACCTGAACCTCTGGGAAACCAGCATTTTCCATGGTTTTTATGTGAATCCCAAGTTTTGCACAAAACCTGAGCTGGCTCCGTGTGGGGCTGTCCTGGGCCTGCCAAACATTCCCAGGCCGTGATTCCTCAGCAGCACCCTCACCTTTGCCATCGATCTGGGCTTCAGCAGCTGATTTACAAGCACATCTTTTCTGAACCATTATCTGAGGCAGCTGCCAGTTGGCCCGAGGCAGGATCCAGGCACTCGAGACTGGGGGAATCAGTTCCAGCTGCACTCCATAATTAGGAAAACCCTGGGCTGCAGCCGGATGTCCAGATGCCTCACAGAATTCACAGAATTCACAGAAGGACCAGGTTGGAAGAGGCCTTCAAGATCATCGAGTCCAACCCAGCCCCAACACTTCAGCACCCAGTGCCACATCCAGGCTTTGTTAAACACACCCAGGGATGGTGACTCCACCACTTCCCTGGGCAGCCATTCCAGAACTTTATCCCTCTTTCTGTAGAAAACTTTTTCCTAGTATCCAACCAACATTTCCCTTGAGACTGTGTCCTGTGGTTCTGTCAGTGCTGCTTGGAGAAAGAGCCCAACCCCACCTGAGCACAGAAACCTTTCAGGAGCTGTGGAGAGTGATGAGGGCAGCCCTGAGTCTCCTTTTCTCCAGGCTGAGCAGCCCCAGCTCCCTCACCAAGGAAAGCAGCATTTGGTTCAACAAACAGGATTTGTGAGGGGAGAAAATTAAAAAGAGTGAAGATGTCACAGGATAGAGGTCATGTGTCTGCAGTTGCTCCTCTGTTCCTCATGGCATCTCCCATTTTTAATTGATTGTGATGGGAAGGGAAGGTCTGGGGAGGTTAAACCAAACCTCAGGATTTCAGCTTGGAGAGAAATAAGTTTCTCCTGCTCCCCATAGAGACAGAAAGTACTTGAAATGCCATTTCTTTCATGCTTTCACACCAGGGAAAAAGTGAACTTTGCATTTTGTTGAGTAACAAGGGTTCCAGGGCGAATGTGTTTTGTCAGCAGAGAGAATGTGAATGCTTGGTGTGTGACACATCTCAGCTAAAGCCTTGTGCTCCCTGTAGTGCCTTCATTGTAAACACAGATTCAAACTCTTTTTAAAGGTTTGGGGTTGTTTTTTGACTTGTTCTCTTAACATGAATTAACAAATGTGAAGCTTCCAACGATAGATTTAATACTACCACGATAAATGCCAGTGCTTTTGCCACCAATGCCATTTAATCTGTCTCAGCAAATACATTCAATGAGTTGCCAGAAGTTTGAGTGTTTTCCAGCTGTAGGATTCCCATAGCAATATGAGAATGTCCTTGCATAGGATAGGGTACAAAAGGCAATGCAAAACTCCACTGTGGATGATTTAGCAAAGAAAATAAATCTCCTTCTTCTCACCTCAAGTCTTCCTCCAGAAACAGCTATTTTAAAAGTTAGACAGGCAAGAATTTACCAATCTATTCCAAGGGATCTGTGGGGTATTGGAAGGTTCTACCCACAGATTAATGCTAATCATGGAAGGTTACTTGGATAAGAATAATTTATCTGTTCTGTGCAATCTGCAGTGCAGACTTTGACAACTTGTTCTTCGTTGACCCCATAGTCCTCAATCTTTCTCTGGTGCTGGAAATGCATTTGAATGAAATTCATGGAAGAATGAGCCTGTGGGATCTTATTTATCCCTGGACTGCACCTGGATTTCCTTGTGCACCAAGACATTCAGAAGTTGATGATCTCCTGTTGTAGTTTCCTCCTTGATCTGAGACAACTGTGGGGTTCTTACTGCAAAGCATTTCAGAAAAATATTGGAAACTTAGTGGAAGTTGTTGCTTTAATTTCATAGGGATTTTTCATCAAATTTCTATTAATATCTTAATCCCAGAATTTCTTCATTACCCCTCTCTGCAGGTTAATCCTTATTTAGTTGCTTTAAAAAATAAATAAGAGCACATGTGGCTGCTCTTCACCATGAAGGTGCCCACGTATGATTCACCACAGCACTGATACACTGAAAATAACCTTTCCATGAGGCTTCCCCAGCAGCAGAGGAGGATTTGGTCCTTGGATCCTGTCCTCCTCACCGTGCACCATGGCAGGGTGAGGAGCTGCCTCCAAGGGCTTCTCAGTCATGTTTGGTGCCAGCAGTTTCCAGTGCCAGACCAGGTTCCCTGCCTTTGCACTGACTGCAGCCCAGCATTTTTCCTTTGCCAAAAACCATGGAGTGTGCCCTCTGCTCTGGTTGTTTGCTGAATTCTGGTTTTCCCCACACTGTGGCTAATGAGTCCAGCTGTTTGCTCTGTGGCTCTGGACTCTGTTGCTCAATGACAAACGCAAACCTCTTCCTTCATGCCAGCTATGGATGTACATGTTGGCATTGGCATCTTGGAGTTATGCTAGGGAAGTGTTAAAGTATATTTTAGTGTACCTTATTAAAACAAAAAGCTCATCAAACACCCTCTGAATGTTGTGGTGGGACTAAAGATTTCTTGAGGGATAGATCTGATATCTTCCTCCTCTTGCCCTTCTCCCAAGGAGATGAATTCTGTAGTGGTGGGCATGGTTTAATAAACAATTCCTAAAGTGGAGCTGATTTATATTCCTTTGTTAATATAATGTAACACATAAACTGAAATTCTGCTTAGCAAAAAATTTCCTCCTGTGGCAGCCTGCCTGGGTGGAAGAAAAATAATACAAAAGGTCTTACCAGTGGTGTGACATGTTGCTGTAAAACAACAGCCAGGAACGTCAAGAGATTTCAGTCCAAATGGAGAATTTCTGAAAATTAATTTTGGATGCTTAATACAAACTAGAAAGTAACGTAATTTCTGGCAAAACAGTTGACAGCAGACGTAATGCATCAGTGCAATAGCCCAGACTGTGTTAAATGGAAATTAGCTCCATGTAAAGAGCTGCAGAGGGGGAATAGTGCTAGCAGAAAACAACCCGTGACAAAAGCAGAGGTTGAGGTGCTGGTGGAACACTTATCACTGCACTGGGAATGTTGTGATGGAATAGAATTTGTGGACGTGGTTTGGAATCACTGCAGCTCTTTAAATGTGAAGGTGACTCAGTGCCAGTGAAATCAGCTCGTTGCTGGACTGTCAGTGCTCCCCGTTCTGCAGGGAGCACAAAAGGGGTGTTTCTTGAAATCTGTGGGAAATGGAAAGATAGAAACTTCCACAGACACTGAAGGGTTTGATCTGCAGCCTTGGGAGAAGCTTGGATTGATGTGAAAATACAATACATAGCTATTAAGTAGAAAAATCTAAACTTATGTTTCTATAGTTGTAAATAAGAATATGCCTTAAGTAAGTGAGAAACTGTATGGGCAAGATGGTGAAGGGTTTATAATGAAATTATAATAATAATGGGGCTGTATGGAATAAGCTGAGAGTTCAGAAGTTAGAAGAATCTGAGTGCATGTGAGACAGAAGCCCATTGGATAAAAGCATCCACAATGCAGCAGAAGTGAGTAAAGGTGATAGATCAGAAAAGCAAAATAAACCCTGTGGCAAGTGTCCATTGGGTTAGAAAGTTCTGTATTGCCTTGAAACAAAGAACTTGTGACTGCTCTGAGCTATGGCTGAATGCTTGCTCCTCTAAAATCTCAGGGCCTCTGAGACTGATGTTTATCTGAGCAATAAATCGTTCTTAGCCCAACTGTGGTCCCATCCCTTCATTAATGTGGGATAATAACAGAAATCCACATTTCCCAGCTTCCCCAGTCCCTCCATAGTCATGCCTGAAGCCATGGAAATCAAAAGCAGAGATAGTGGATCTTTGGACACAGTGTGGGACCGTCCAAATCCTTGCAATAGGATCCCAGGGTGTTTTGAGACCCTCTTCTGTGGAGAGGAGAAACAGATCCCAGGGCAATCAGATCACTTCCAGGGCTCTCTCCCTCCTGCTGCACTCCATTTAAAAGCACATTTTCTAACTCATCTCCTCCAGAACACTGACAATAATGTTCCTTTCTCTGTGTTTTTCCCCAGGGGTGACACAAAAGCGCTGGGGCCCTGATGGTCAGAGGACATGCACAGGCCTTCAGCAGGAGAGTGGTGTGTGGGGAAAATCCAGCCCTACCAAGGTAAAATAAATAAATTCTGTTCAGGGAGCAGTCAGCAGAATGCAGGAGGGTTTAAAAAACAATCCCTGATTGCTGAGCAGTATGTTTGGACTTGGTTTTGTTTAGCTAAGCTTAGCTTAGGCAGCAGAAAAGCCAAATATAACGATGGTTAAGTGTTGTGATTCTGCATGCTCTTGGTGACAGGGAAAAATGACATGTTTTGTTGGGGAAAAGAAGTTGTAAAAAAAAACCCACGAGGCTAAATCAAGCAATATCCCAAATATCAGTACACTCTGCCTGATATGTCCTCAGGACAAAGCCTGAGGTTTTCAGCTCACTGCAATTACTTTGTGTGTGTGTGGATTTTTTTCACAAGATGCAGTGAAGCTTGAAAGTTCCCAACGAGCACAGGATCAGCTGGGCAAACCTTAAAGATCCAATTCTTTGCTAAATATTGGGAGGAGGAAATAATACATATTTTCAACAGAAAAAAAGGAAAAGTAAATTATTTAAAACATTGGCGCAGGAGTTTGTAGCTTATCAGGAGTGTTTCTGACATGCCTTTGGACTTTTGCAGGATGTCTCCATCTGTGCAGCCCTCAACAAAAGAAATAAATGTCAAATTAACTACTGGAGCATGAGAGATGCATCCAAAATAAAGTCTCTTAAGGAACATTCTTCTTTGGTGCCCTGTAGAAACTGGGGGAAATTGAGAGTTTTGGAAGGCATGCAAAGGTCTTAAATCTGTAGGTAGAAGTAAATGAAGTGAAGAAAATATGAGGCGAATGTTGTTACAAACCATGAAAGAAACAGAGGAGGAAGAAAATGCTTTCCCTGAGGCTGTGAAATTATTGAATTGTCCAAACCACAGGCAGCTGGTTTAAAGAGTTGATAAAATTATTCTGGCATTTCACCTCGTTAATAAACTCTTGATCTACCTCTGCCCATTTGGGTTCCCAAGAGGCTCCTTCCCAAGAGATACAAAGGAACTGTTTCTGGTGATGTTTTCCTGCATGGAGGAGGAACACAGGGATGGTTTCATAGGAGCTCAGAACCATGGAATGGTTTGAGTTGGAAGAGTCCTTAGAGGTCATCTCCCCATGGGCTCTGGTGCAGTGTCATCCTGATGCCTTGTGCAGGCTGCCCTAGAACAGAGACTAGATGGACTTAAACAATAAAGCAAGGATTTATTAAAAGGATCTCCTCCATGGATCCACCTTGGGCAGCACAAGAGCCCAGCCAGGGCTGCACCCAAGATGAACCAAAATGGTCCCAAAATGCACGAGCAGGCACGGGGTCTCTGCCTTGGATCAGTTCTGCTCCATTTGCACCTTGGAGTTCATTGTCCCATCCCAGCTTTAGCCCATGCACTCCCATCCTGCTTGTTTTTCTCTCTCCAGCCCACGTTGTTTGTGCTCCTGGGCCTGAGATTGGGATCATTTGTCCTTGGTCCCCAGCTGGAGCAGGAATTGTTTTGTCTCCCTGCTCTGTGCAGAGAGCTCAGCATCCTCGGATATGAAACCCAAACCCACACACTAAAGCAACACAGAATCTGAGAAATATAAAAGCTAAAACTTGAGGCATTTCCTCCTTTGTGGGAAGGGTGACCATGGCACCAGGGAGGTCATAGGGCTGTCACCCTCACAGTCCTCCTGGAGGAAGAACAATATCATGTTTTGTGAAGCCCTTGTTGAGTCCTGGCATTGATTATCAGTTGATAAAGACACTCAGCTAGGACTGGAGTGAATTCCCAACAAGCAGGAGTTGATGGCACCTAAAGACAGAATGGACTTTCTTTAGGAAGCTAATACTCAGATTCTGCATGCCAACTCAGTGTTCTGGTGTGGTGGGTTTTTTGGTGGTTTTTTTTTTTTTTTGTGGGGTTTTTGGTGGGGTTTGTTTGGGGTGGGTTTTTTTTGTTTTTGTTTTTGGTGGTTTTTTTTTCCTATTAGGATCAAGAGATCTGGGAACACAGGGCAGGAGCAATCTAATCAGCCAGTTTACAGCAGCAATGAGATTAGGCCAGATGCTTTATTGCATGGGACTTATGTGCCCAGCAGGGTAGATAATAATAACAGGAGGCTTTAAACTCAGGTTTACTCTGTCAGAGAGCTGGAACATAAAAGCACCTCCTTTGTCACCTCGAGGGAAGTAAGGTGTGGTTTATCAAGATGGATATTTCCTGTCATGGATGGAAAAAATAATCTGGGCCACTGTCAGTCTCTGGGCCACTGTCAATCAATCTTGTACATATGTGTTTGTACATCCTTGGCAGGTGTCACCAAGGAATCATAAGAAAGGGGGAACTAATTAATTAAAATAGTACCCAGAGCCCTTGTGAGTAACTGTATTACTTTTTAGGGGCGTTTTTCATGCCTATAACTGGTGAGGTTGTAAAGCTGTCATGCCCCTGGTGCCCACATGTCTTCTGCAGCATGTGATGTCACAGGCCAGTAGATCCATAATATATTTAAATGCATTCTAAATTCCAGCAGATCATCAAGAAAGAGGAGATTATAGTCTGAAACTGGCAACTGTCTTTGCATGTCCATTTTTAAACAGCCACCAATCCCATCCATGGTCATGAGTTAAATACTCACAATAATACTATGGAATACAGGTTTTAAATTTTAATATTTTTTCCTTCACCAGAGTGATAAAGTTTTCATTGAAGCCTCCTAGACAATTCAGAGCTGATTTCAAGAGCATGCATTTTTAAATGACAAAAAAGTTATTATGAATAGAAGGGTAACAAGAGATCTTGAACAAAACTGTCTGCTGTGATAGATGGTGAATGAGAAACAGTTGCACACAGGATATTGGAGTATGGTGATAACTGGGAATCTTTTCATTTGCAGGAATCTCTGCTTTCCCAAAACACAGCATTGATTTCACCAGTAATCATTGCACAGATTGATGAGGATAAATCCAGAGGAAACCAGCCCTCTCTGCCTATGCAGGCCCTGATCCCTCAGCCCAGAGCTTGTCACACGAAGCCATCGTTGCCTTACCAGGGGTCAGCCATCGTTAGCAGAACATTTTTGGTGCTTCCCAGCCGCTTAGAGATTCAGGCATCCTTAGAAGACACCATGTCACCGTCGGACTCTCCCAGTCCAAAGCAGTGTCCAAGGCAGCAGAGAGGCTTTGCCTCCATCACTGTCACAGCCAGGCGTGTTCCTGTGGGCTCTGGAGACCTGGCACGTGGCCCTGGGGCTGGCCAAGAGCCCAGCACTGTGTCCCCCACATCCAGCAAAGCCCCTGCTCTCCTCGAGCGCTGGCCTCCCCCAGCCCATGCAAACCAATCTCCTTTAAAGGCTTCCAAGTCTTGCTCAAAATTAGTTGAAGAACCCCAAAAGCAGCTTTTTGACCCTGGAATCAAGGAGGATGGCGTGGGTCTCCAAAGCAGTGATGGGAGGAAGAAAATTCCACCTTCATTCATCTCCCGTGCCCAGCTCCAGGTGTCTGAGCCGAGTCCAAACACCATCTATTATTTGGACAAGTCACTCAGTGTGTGCATTGACCAACCTCGAGCTAAATGCCAAAAAATGTACAGATCCACGTTGTCCTTGAGCCTGAAGTGCAGTTTGTCCGGATTAACAGCAGATGGAGTAGATGGCATAGCTAATGGAGAGCCCATGGAGGAGAGAGCTCCAAGGAAGCTCCCCGGAGCACACGGGGCTCCACTCAGATCCCACCTGAGCGCAGACTTCACGGGAAATAAGGTAATTAAGGAGGAGAAAACAAAGGAAGGACATTTGGGTCGTAAATACCCTTTGCAAAGTGTCTTTGCCTCGGGACTTCCAGCATTTGTGGATATTCCCAGAGGACCTCCCAAGGCGGCAGCAGCAAAGGAAGAGGACGAGCAGCCTGGCAGCCACCACACTGTGTTTTCCCTCCAAATTCCTAATTCAAGCAATGAGGCAGGTAAGTAATTTCCACAAACCTCAGGCTGGTGGAGCAGAGGTTCAGGCTGGAGCAGCCCCAGCACAGTGATCCTGTGAGAGCAGATAACAGCAATCCTTGCTTCTGCAGAGGCTCAGGGAGTTAGAGCACAACCCAGAGGTTTCCAGCTCCAGCACTGCCATGAATATTTGCCATGGTAGTGATGCGTGCTGCTCATCAGCTGAGAGAGAAAAATCCCTCTGTGTTTTCTGCATTAAACCTCTTTTTTTAACCATTTATAACAGTATTTTTTTATTATTCTCCCAGCAACCTGCAAGTGCTTATCCCCTGAAAACAATTAGGTTTATCTTTGAATAAGGGCTGAATTTCAAGGTGTGAATTTGAGGAGACAACTGCACTGAGCTTGGTTTTGTGCTCCTTGCAATTAAAAATGATCTTGTTTTCAGCTTTTATTTAGAAAGCTACAGTAATAAGCCCAGGCTTTTATACTTAATGGAACCAGGTAAAAGGTTTGCAGATCTTGAACACATTTGTTTCCAACCTTTCCAAGCATTTTGCAAACATAAAATGTTCTTTGCAGCATTGCTCCTTGGGGAAGGGAGAGGGGCCCTGGGGATTGCTTCCTGCCCAGAGTGGTGCAGCTCCTGCTGCACTGGGATTTTCCAGCACACTTGGATAACCACAGCTGAGTTTATTGCCTTTCCAGGGAGGGAAGGTGGATGGGAAGATTGTCTATGAGTGGAGTCTGTTTTTTAGCAAAAGCACAAATATTAAACTTAGCCCCTCTGTATCCTGCAGCCTTGGGCTACATTTAATTGCAATTACTCTGTTCTTATATGGCCTTTTTGATCTAAGGGTCAGTGCATGAACAGGAGCCACTTCCTAAAACTCCTTTGTACCTTCATCCTCGCAGTGTGCAAGTGGAAGGAAACAGAAAGATGAGAAGCCTCACGCTGCCTCGAGGGCTGGGCAAGGTGCAAACTCCTCTCAGTCTCTGCTGCTCTCCCATTTCCATTCCTGAAATCAGTGGGATTGTTCCTGAAGGGGCAGAGCCTGAGATAAAATATTCCTCAATTTTCCTAAGCATAATCCAGGCTGTGTGGTGTTGGAGGGGAGAAGGCACAGGGGAGCAGGAGAGGGAAGATGTCAACCAGTGCTAAGGGGTTTGGGATGGAAATATAAAGGGATGGCACCAGCAAATGAAACATTTCATTGCATACATCCTAGTTTTAAATATCAGGGAGTATCACCCCATGGGGAGTGTTATGTGTTCAAGGCTTTGTTCAACACCCTCTAAGGTTTCTCTGTGATAAAGCAGATTTAAAACTGAGCCTTCCCTGGGCTTAGTGATATCATGGTGGCATGGAAGAACCACTTTTACTAGAAATAATTAGAAAGTGAGTTGGGAGGCTGCTCATGGTTCCATAGTTGTACTGAAAGGAGGAAATCAGTGAAGTAAGGAGCTGAAAAATACTGGTTTGTGATAAAGGACTTCCACCATTTGTGTACACAAGACTATAGGTGTAAATAAACATGGGAAGTGTTACCTTTTAACTGCTTCCACCTTTTGTGTGGGCCATAATGTAGAATGTAAAGATACACATTTCTCTTGCTCAGACCCTTTGTAACGTGTAAGGAGGTGTTTATCAGCTTACTACAACTTTCCTGTGTGAAATTTGTATAAACAACCAGGATAATGCTCCAAAACAACAGCCTTTAACAGCAGGTTCATCCAAGTAATGAGCTCGTGCACAGCCATCAACCATTAAATGGGACAAACCAGGAGAAGCATGGTAAAATGCATGGGACATCCACACTGGTCCTTAAAATGAGAGGGAATGGTGTGGTTTTAACCTGGGAGAAATTAAAAACTGAGCCGTTTTTACTTCTGGACTGGGTGAAATGAGGAGGAGAAGTATTGATATGAGATTATCAATCACAGAGTCATTTATGTTTGAAAAGACCTTTAAGATCATGCAGTCAAACCAGCCCCCAGCACTGCCAAGGCCACCACTGACCCATGTCCCCAAGTGCCACATCCAAAGGGCTTTTAAATCCCCCTAGGACTGGACAACCCTTTTGGAGAAGAACTTTTATCCCCTTCTAGATTCCCATTTTTTTTTGATATTTTTTCCTCTTCTGTTTATTAATTCAAACCCATTCCCGTTAAGCTCTGCTCTGCTCCATGTATATGCAATGAAATGTTTGTGAAATTAAGTGTTTAAAAAGAAGGTTTAAAAAGAACCAGCAAAGAAGGGATAGTGAACAAGTTTTGCCACAGTGTTCGTGCTTTAACTCAGTTATCTTATGGATGAGGTAACTGCAGAGAGCACTTTGTCCATTACATTTCTGATGACCCAGAAAGTTGGAGTTTATATTGGTTTGCAGCTGTAGGCAAGAGCTTCCTGCCAGCAGAAATACAAGTGGTAATAACATCACTATGCTGAAAAAAAAAAATTACTTTCAAGGCTACACTTCTCTGTATGAAATCTGTAAATGCAGTTTCCAGGATGTATAGGTTGCTTTATTAGGATCTGAGTTGGAATGAGCACCCGAATACTTCTCTGCTTTACAGGTGCTGGGGCTGGGTTTGCTGTTTCCTATAGGCCCAGTTGAGTGTCTTTTTCCTACTCTTTTGTGTGACTTCACTGCAGTAATGATGACTCTACTTACTGTATTACTCATATTATTTCATGTCCAAATCCAACTGTTCAAGACTTGGCTTTACATGGACCTGGATAACTTAATCTAAAGCCCTTCTTTCAGCAGGAGGCAGGGCCAGGTAATCTCCAGAGTTATATATTTCCACTATGTGCCACATATGAAAAGGATGCTTTAGGATTATTAATGAAATGTAAATCTTGGGCTCTGCTCGTGGATGGGAATTACACTTGGAAATCCAAATCTCTGGGACTCAGAGTTCAAAGCCATGGTTCATGCTAGAGCATCCCAAGGATGGAATATGATATTTCCCCACTGTGGACTGTATCTTCTATTGGCCCCACTGCTTTGGGCCTTTACTTCCATTATCTGGCAAGAAAAGGGATTGTAAGTGCTGGAAAATCCATGTTATACATGAAGTCAGACTTGAACCGTGGGAGGACAGAGCCGTGGGACCGAACTGTGTTTATTTTTAGTGAGTGGCCAACATTTCCATCCCTTGGGCAGCTGCAGGAACGTGTGAAGGGTCCCACTGGGGGCCACATGAGCCACCCACCTCAGAGATATGGCCAAGGGCCAGCCCAGGCCAAGCTCCACGAGGTCCCTGCCACGGGTGATCGATGTGCATCACCCTGCCTTTGGTCACGGCTTTTAACAAGCTGTCAGAACTTGCTAACGCTGCTCTTAGGCAATGCTGCAATTTCCTTTCCTGTCTGCAGCTGATGTCTCATAAATACAAGGTAAGTTAGAAATGAAAAGATTAGTCTTGTTTCTGCTGAAGACAGGAACATTTTTAATATTAATTTCTCACCTACCTTTCATGAAGAATATATTCCCCATGAATATCTAGTTCTCCATCCATCTTTCACTATCTATTACTCTACTGGGCACTAGGCTGAATTATTAAAAAGGAGAAAAAGGAAGAAAATGGGACAATTTAAAATTCTTTTTGACCTCTTGATTAAACAATATCATCACTTTTTCTAGGGAAAATTATAAATGCCAACATCTAAATTTATCCATTTGAGCTCAGATAGCAGTAAACTTCTTCACGCCTGAGCATCTTCACACATCTCAGCTATTTTCTAAACCAAAATATTTCCTGCTCACCTCTACACTTTTGTTCATGTTTTGTTGTCATAACCAGAACTGATGTGGAGATATACTAAGGAATAACAACTGAGGTGGAGAGTGAATCCAGTCTGGATGGTGGGTACTGTGCTGGGTCCCACTGCCCTGAGTTGAGGAGCAGATGTGCAAGGAAGGTGGGGGGAGATGACAAAAGGGAAAATCATGAATCACATTCCCATGTAAGATACCCAAAATTAGGGACATCAGGGTGATAAGATAATCATCAGCCACAGTGTGGCCACAGGACCAGGGCAGTGACAATCCCTGTGCTGGGCACTGCTGAGGGACCTCAGATCCTGGGGTCAGTCTTGGACAAGAGAGACATTGAGGGGCTGAAGGGTGTCCAGGGAAGGGAACGGAGCTGGGGAAGGGAATGGAGGCTCTGAGGGAGCTGGGAAGGGGCTTAGCCTGGAGAAAAGGAGGCTCAGGGGGGACCTTGTGGCTCTGCACAGCTCCTGCCAGGAGGGGACAGCCGGGGGGGTCGGGCTCTGCTCCAGGGAACAGGGACAGGAGGAGAGGGAACGGCCTCAGGCTGGGCCAGGGGAGGTTTGCATTGGATATTGGGGAAAATTCCTTCATGGAAAGGTTTGTCCAGCCCTGGCACAGCTGCCCAGGGCAGTGGAGGATTCCCCAACACTGGGGGGAATTTAAAAGCCATGTGTGTGGCTCTTGGGGACATGGTGGCCTTGGCAGTGCTGGGGAATGGTTGGACCCAAGGAATGTCAAGGTCTGTTCCAGAGAGGGTTCCATGGTTCCATGCTGGAGTCAGCACTGGGAGGGGATGGCACACAATGGGCTGGCTGTGATGAACGGGCTCAGCAGTGCCTGAGCCCTGGGAGCTGCCCTGCCTCAGGGGTGTCCTGGAGCACTCCCAACGTTCCTCGTTCAGAATTCAGGGATGAAATGCTGGGGAGGGGAAGGACGTGGTCACAGCAGTGAGCAGGACACGTCACAGACTCGGTAATGCAGCCGCTTTTACTCCCAAAGAGCGTGGCGGGTGACTTGAGAGCATCATTTGCTTAATTAAAACAACCCAAGGTGGCGAGTGGGGAAAACTGAGATGGGATCTGGGCTTTGGGTGTGTTGAATGGCCCCAGATGATTACAGACTTCTGTTTCCTTCTTGAACTTGTTCATTTACAAGTGCTAAAGTCAGCAGTGTGTTTTTAAGGGGTAAGTAACTAGACTTTAATTTGTTTCAAGATATATTTTATTTTTTTGATGCATGTATGTATATTCCTGCTCATACTGGAGTAAAATCAGAACAGCTGGTGCTGTGGGACTTTGATAAGCTGCTACCTGCAAAGCAGAAATATATTTTTGTTTGAAATACACACTGAAGAGCTCCCGGTACTTGAGGCATTTATGTAACAAGAAAATCTTAATCTTTAAACTAATATATCAACCTGGTAACAGAAGGGGCTAATTAGGAAATCGGAAGGCTAAAAGTAATATTTATTTTCATTAGTTAAATAGTATTTGAAATGCTATGATGAAGGAATGTGCCCTATCTGTTGTTCTCACCTCATCTTTTGTTTATAGGAAAGTCACCATGCAATAAGCCAGAGTACAAGATTTGTATGTGTGTAAATATAAATATATATATATATACACATGAACAAGATATAATTAGAGGAAAGCAATTCCTGACAATATGGAATTTATTGTATAGAAACTTGAGCAGCTCCAGCTGATGCTAATTAACTCTCCACCCTGCAAATGTGTGCAGCAGAACTGGTGGTGAAGACAGGAGAAATATGAAATATGGCACAGGAGATTTTACTTATCTTGCACCTGCTAAGCACAAGGAGCCAAATCTTCAGCTGATGTCAACCAACTGAAATCTCTGCCTGCAGAGGAGTGACACTGATTTACACCAGCCAGGAATCTGGCTGGGGATGTTACAGACTTGGCATTATGGACACAGCAGCTGGTGCTGACTTGTTAAGAACAAAGGACCACATGCCAAAAAGCCCATTAAAAGGAGCTCCTTTGATGTTTCACTTCATCTGGGATAAATTTAAAATGGAGGAGGCTGTCAATTTTCCTTAGTCTAGACATTCTGTGTCACTGGGTCCGTGTTACACTGAGGTGTGACCTTCATGTGGTGCATCCCCAGAAAATGAGGATTCAATCATTGCAGGTGTGGAAAACTCGAGTGAGGAACTGGCAATACTGTTACAGGTGACTCTGGAAGATGCTGCCAGCCTGTGAGACAGACCCCAGCCTGTGTGATGGGCCAGAGCAGTTGTCTCTCTTCATCTTGGAGCTTTTAATTTCATTTGTAGGAGGAAGGGGATGCCTCATCTTTTCTGGAGGGCCCTTTTGCATTTTTTAGAGTAGCAGCTCTTCAGCTTTGCTCTCTGTCTTAAAGACCTGCTGCCTTCTCCATCATTTGGTGGGACAAAGGGTGTAGAGAAGGAAGGGATCAGCAGGAGGGGTGTTCTTTGATATTCCACTCTTTATTTCTTTATTAAATCAGAAGACAGATGTGATGACCTTCTGTCCTGCCATGTGGAGGCAAGGTTACCACTGGAGGTTGTGGGCAAGGGAGAAGGGTGATGCTCAGGGTTGGGTGAGCCAAAGCTGGTTTTCAGTGAGAATGCTGTGATGTCACAGTGTCCCTGGCTGAGAACATTCTCCTGTGGAACCAATTGTTCTTTATCAATTTCTTTGTAGTTTGAGGCAACGAGTAGCCAGAGATGGTTGGATTTTCTTGGGGTTTGTTTGTTTCTTTGGGGTTTTCTTGTGGATTTTTTGGTTTGGTTTAGTGTGTTTAAGAGCATGATCATAAAATAATTTGACTGGAGTTGAAGTTTCCTTCAGGAAATGCCTTTTTGAGGATTAAAGACTCAATTTTCTGTTATGGGACATTGCAATGAAGCTGTTGGGTAGGAAGGCCATTGTTTCTCTGGAAGACAGAAGGATGTCTGCCCTGTTAATGATGATACAGAACACATTTTTTTGAGTAAAACTTTTAAATTGGATTTTCCCAAAGATGTTCTTGTTGTCTGAAGATCCAAGTTAAAAGTTCAGCATATGAAAACTGAGGGTTTGATTCTTCCAATCTTTTCCATTTTGGATTCCATGATTTGAAGGTCTTTTCCAGCCTACACCATTCTATGATTCTGTGATTCTGTGACATTTCTATCTTGAGCTGTCAGCGTTGGTAAGAATGTGAGACAATTTGAAGTGAAAGTCTGGAGGGTACGAGTCACTCGTTAGCACTCCGGGCCAGCAGCAGGGCTGGAATACCAGAATCATTAAAATAATGATTAAAAGAGATGGGCTCTGTGGATTCAGTGACTGCATTATGCCACTGGAGTAAAGAGCCTCATTTTCCCCTAATTCACACTTGGTTTAAACTAGGAACGACTCTTGTGCAGTCTGTGAAATGAATACTTGGCTCAGCCTGGCTGCGGTAAATTATCAGAAAGAGCTGAACTAGGTGCCTCGGACATGATGAGAATTCCAAGTGGCCCAAGCCTTTCTTACCCTACAAATCACCATTTAAATGTTCTGAATCATCTTGAACATTTTTTTTTTCAAGTCACACTGCATCAGATTACTCCTTGAGTCACTACAATAGCGTCTGATAGCTCCTAGCATGATGTCCTGGAAATGCAAACATGCATTTCTAACTCGGAGGTTTTGGGTCCGTGGCTGTTATGGGGAATGTCTCGAAAGTACAGCAGTAAATATTTTTTCCTTTCATCCTCTCCTGGCTCATAGGAGGGAAAAGAGGAAATGCTGGTAAAATATACAAACACTGTAGTGAGCAGCTGGATACTGGGAGCTCCCTGGTGCGAGCAGTCACCTCAGATCATGTGGGTGGGTTATTAGCTGTCCACTGAAACATTCTGCTGCAATTGTACCCTCTCATGACTCCAGGTATAAGGTGATGTCCTGCAGGTGCCAGGCAGGAATGTTTCCTTCTCATTAAGGTTGGAAAAAGTCCTCCAAGATCACCAAGTCCAACGCCGCCGTGTCAACTAAACCAATCACCAAGTGCCACATCTACGACTTTTTGGAACACTTCCAGGGATGCTGCCTCCACCTGGGAAGCCTTTTTCTGGGGTTAACCACTCTGTCAGCAAAGAGATTTTTCCTGCTGCCCAACCTGAACCTGCCCTGGTGCAACTGGAGGCTGTTGAATTGCAGGATTTTGCTGGCGCAGCCACTGCAAATCCTCCTTCCACCAAAACTCTCCGTGGCAGCCAGACTGGGTTGGTCCCCATTCCCTGCCTGGAATAGGTGGTGTTCTCTTGTTTAACACCAAGGGAGAAGGTCAATTAATTATTTGCAGAGTGCTTGGAGAAAATAAATTGGCCTTCAGCACAGAGAGGCTGATTGTTAGAGGCTGGTGATTAGCTGGGTTTGGGATTGTTCATTCTGAAGCCACTACACTAATTTTGCCCAAAGCCTTCTGTAAACAAGCTGTTTCTTGACATTAAGAAGCTTTTCCTACTTAGGACTGATTATAGGTTTGAAGCCTAGCAGCTCTTAGGTACACTTTCTGTTTTAAATGATTACAACCTTCTACAGTCAAATATTAGCTTTTGCCAAAAGAAAGCCTCTTCCTTCTGAGAACTGTGGCCACAGCTGTCAACATGGTTTAAAAAGAAAACAACCAGAAGGAGTTAGCTAGGAAAAAGAGAAGTTTTTTTTGTTAGAGATAATTTTCTTTAATCTAGACTCTTAGCTTGAGGTTTTATTGATACAGCTAAGATAATTAAGCTTTCTCCCCACCAGGCAGGGCTGTTTGAAGAAGCATTAATACAGGTGCAATGACACATTCATTGGGAGGAATGGGCTGGCTGAGCCTCTCTCCTCAAGCCAGCAAAGTTACCTTGACTTTGGATCTTGACAATTCTGGGAATGGAGCTGAGGACAGGGCCCAGCCCTGTTTCTCAGGATCCAGCCCCAGGTTTTTATTGAAAGGTGAATCAAGACCTTGCCAAACATCACATTTTGAACAGGGAGCGTGGGCAGAGCTACATTACCAGGAATTCAGGTAGTTTCCATGGATGTTAATGCTGAGCAGCAGCTGATGTTGCCTTTTGCAAATGAGTCATTTGAGAAGCATCAGGAGGCAGTTTGGGACAAAAGTCTCATTGCTGGTCAGCAGGAATTTTAGCCAGAACATGTGAATTTTGTGGCACCCCTGGCCAACTGCAGCTCGTTGAGTGATCACAAGTGATGCCTTTTCCTCAGCAGCAATCTGAAAAATAAATCCTCCATCCTATCTTGCATCCCTTGACAAATCCTGGCATAACTAATAACGCTGTCATGGCTCTCAATGTTTCCATTTCTCTGGGTTACCAGGCTGTTGAGATGATGTGCTCTGTTTGCTCACATCCAAGACTGCGTGGCTCAGCTGTGCCAACCCTTGATTCATGGTAAGGGCTGGGCCATCAGTCTCTGTCAGAGGCTGGAGCCTTGCTTGGGATTATGGATGGCTGCTTGAGGCACGTGTGGGTCTCTACAACTACTGGGTCTAAATCTTGAAGGAGGCAGAAGTTTCTTATATTTAAGGAATGCTAATTCCTGCTCCTCTCTGCTTGGGGTATTGGCAGCATCAGCTCCCAGCACGGAGGTCTGGGAGAGCTCAGCAGCTCAGGATGTGGGGCTTTTATTAAATTAAAACAAACCCCCCAGCAGGTGGTCTGCAATGTAAAGCTACCTCCAGTGCTGATGTCTGATCTCATTAGGGACACACAGGGAATCAGCTCAGAGTGTCCCCTCCCCAGCCACCTCTCAGGCTGACTTGGTGGCCAGGGAGGATTTGCAGCCCTGCCTCTGCTAAAATGAACTTTGGCCAGTTTCAAAGAAGCACTTTGCCACAAATCATCAAAAATCCACGCTGGAACACTGGGAAGAGTGTTATACTCAGGGATGAAAAGCTGAATTATCCTGCTGTAAAGTGAAATGGGGGGAAAAAAAGCTGTAACAATGGAACAGGGGATGTTTGCCTGGATTGTGTGTGTCTCAAATTTAACCTGCTGTAATGCAGGGTCACTTCCCGTTAGCAAAACCCCCTGAAGGGAGAGAGGGGAAAATGTAAAAAGATACTTTACAGTAAGACAATATACTTATTTTACTCCAAGATCAAGGATTCTATTTTTTTTTTAAAGGAGCTTTTGAAAACCTATCCTTGGTTTTACAGAATATTTTTAACTCCTCCTATATCGTATGGTTTTCACTAAGTTATTATTTAAAAATTGAGCAGTTGTCATCTTTCTTGCACGGGGCAAAAATGACTCTTCTCCAGATGTAATTATGACTTTGTTCTTTAAATTTGCTTCTATAAGCAGCTGAACTTTTACAACCACAATCTATACTGGCTGAATTTTAATAATGCAGTCATTCTTCTTTCTGTTTCTCTGAGTTTTGCTCTCCCATATCTCCCAAAGCACTACACTTGCATGTCTTTGTTCATTGGTTTTAAAGGCTTTCCTCAGCTGGGATAATAGAAAAAACATCTATTTCTGGTCATCCAGTTGCAATTCTGGCTATTCTCAGTGGGGCATATATATTTCAAGCTGGGTTGGTGGAGGGATTTAGATATACAATTCCAGATAGTCCTAATGAGAGTAACAGTCCTAATTCCCCACACAGAATATTAAAAACGGGTCCAGGGTGTACAGAGTGAAACACTGTGATCTTACCTTTAAGTACCTTTGCCTTGTTCTTTTTTTTTTTTTTTTTTTAATTCCTAAATATCATTTGCATCTGTGTTCATTGAAGTAACTGAGAGCTGCTTTGAGGATGAGTGAGATGATTTTTGGAGCCCCTGTCTGGTTTGCTTTGCTGTGTTTTCCTGGGGATTGGCTGCACCTGGGTGCACCTTTGGAAGGGAAAGGTTAATTCCAGAGGGAGCTGGAAGAAAGAATTTAGCAGACTGACTCAGTTATTATTCTGATTGCCTTCAGTGTTAGACAAGAAGAAGATGAACCTTTTTTATTGCCTTAATTAACTACCACAAAAAAAATCCCCACCATACTGTGAATCAAATAAGGATTAAGATTTAGTTAGAATATTAGAACCAGATCCACAAGGAAGACACTTTTCATGCAGGAAGGACATGTTGATTTTATTTCTGAATTTCATCAGGAATCATGGTTTTTTTAATTCTTTCTCAAGGCAACCTTTTATCATAAAATGCTAAAAAGCATCCATCCCCTTTTTTCTAATTTTTAGCCCCATTCTTAGTTTTGTTCATGCATTTTTTTCCTTCTCTCCTAATCTACATCTTCGTAGGGATCCCCCAGCCTTGTTGGGAGGATGCCACTGGTGGGGTTTCTTTTAGCAGGGAAGTGGTGCAGAGAGAAGAGAAGGTTTTCTCCATTTGCACAACGTGCAAGAAATTTCCTGGAGCTTAATTGTCCATTCTTGAAGGTTGCTGTACTTACACTTGGAAGCCAATATCCATGGAGAGCTAGTCTGGTAGTTAGGAGTAAATGGAGTGTGAATACTCTAGGCAGCTCTTCTTTCTTGTGTTCAGATCAATATTCTGAGTTAGGGAGGAGAGATGTGACTTGGAGCCTTCTCCTTCCCTCACTCTGGTTTTCACTGTTTTACCCTTCTCCCTTACAGCCCATTTTGACCCCCTGATGACTCCTGCTGATTTTGGGGAGCCCAGCAGCAGCAAACAGACCCTCCTGGGGACACAGCATTGCCTTGAGCAATTTGACACTGAAGCTGTTTGGCTTCATAACACACATTTGCTGCACAGACCATTTCTTGATATGAAGGCAAATTATCTCCCACTGTGATACTGCCATGGATGAGCAGAAACTCTTTCCTCCTTTCCTCTTTCTTCTCTTCTCTTCTCTGTTTACTGCTGGCCAGTAAACTATTTTAATTTAAAAGGTGATTTAATGAGATAATCTGTTTTCCATTCAGGTTCTTCCTGTGGCTTAACTCCCCTCCTTTTTTTTCCCTCTATCCATCTGATTTCTTGGCTGCCTGAGTGAAAGGACTTCCTCCCCTGCTGCTCTGCAGTTACTCAGTGCTACCTGCTGCTTTCTTCATCTTCTCCTACCCCACTGCTTGTTCCTACCTCCTCCCACAGCCACCCTTTGAGTCCATGACCCCATTAATCTGTCCTGGTGTTTTTCCCCCTCTCTGTGCCATAAGACATTTTTGTGTGACTGCAGGAATGGGATTGGTCAGGGAGTGAGGGAACAGGTCCATGGATATGCAAGAGCTCTCAGGGGAAGCACAGAATTGAGTCTGTCCAGTTTCCTGAGGGTATTTGTATCAAAACTATTTCCATCTGAGAAAAGAGCTTGGTTGTGACAAAAGATAAGGGAGATATTTGCAATATATGAAAAGCACAGAGAAAAATAAGTTCTGTCAGAGAGCAGGAGAGCTTGGATGCTACCCCAGAGTTTGGGAGCTCTGTGTGCACCTCCTTGCTTTGACCAGATTTTCTTTAGGGCTGTGAAACTGCTTTGGATGGGATTCATCTCAATGAATTTAATTAAAAACAAGGTTTGTTTTTTTCTGTTTGTGCTGATCTAGGGATCACTCACTAGAGGATCCCCTGAGGAGCTGACTCCTTCTCACTGTATGGGCAGTTACAGAAAGGAGCTCAAGATGTTGTGGTTGGAGTCAATGATCTCAGAGGGCTTTGCCAACCTAAACAATTCTGTGATTCTGTGCTCCAAGCTCTGATCTACAGAGAAAGGGAAAAACAGTAAATGCTCTTAAAAGTATCTCAATGCCTCTGCTTTGCTCAGGAATAATGAATAGTCAAAAAGAGACATGAGCCAGTCAGGTCACTAAAATGCATAGGAGATCATCATTTTGTGGAAAAGAATATTTCTTATCTATTGTGAGTGGATTAAGGATTGGGAAAGTGAACTGAAAACTTCCCACCCGGCAGGATCTGATTTTAGAGAGTGACTTTGAGATAAGGAAGTGTCAAACACAGAATCACAGAAACACAGAATCATTTAGGTTGGAAAAACCCTTCATGATCATCGAGTCCAACCATCACCCCAGCACTGCCCATCACTAACCCATGTCCCCAAGTGCCACATCCACAAATTCTTTAAATCCCTGCAGTGCCACCTCACCCTTTGTCATGAATTGGCTCAAAGGAGAAAAACACTTCTAATCTTCCCCGTCCTCAACCAAAATATGGGAAAGAATCAGCAGAGAAAGAATTGAGTTAAATATACTTTTAAAAAGACAACAAGAAATATGAAGGAATCTTTACAAGGGCCTGGAGTAGCAGGACACAGGGAATGGCTTCCCAGTGCCAGAGGGCAGAGTAAATGGGATATTGGGAAGGAATTCCTGGCTGAGAGGGTGGGCAGGCCCTGGCACAGGGTGCCCAGAGCAGCTGTGGCTGCCCCTGGATCCCTGGCAGTGCCCAAGGCCAGGCTGGACATTGGGGCTTGGAGCACCTGGGACAGTGGAAGGTGTCCCTGCCATGGCAGGGGATGGCACTGGACGTTCTTTAAGCTACATTTCAATTGGAAGTGTTCCAGGATTCTAGGATCTGAAATAGTTTAAACCTCATCAAAATCTTTGTTATGGCTTCAGTGGTGGCTGTGTTGAAAACCAAGGCCTAACAAGTTTTGGGGTCAGGGTTTTAACCCCTCTCCAGTGGAGTGGTTGCCTCAGAAGCATCTCCCACCCCCAACATTTCCAGTGCCCCATTCTGGCTCTGTGCAAAGCCACAGCAGGAACCAGCACCCAACAGGTCCAACCTGTACAACGCTTTGCCATGAAAGTTTTTGATGAGAAGGGCATTGCTCAGCCCCTACAACTGAGGATCCTGCCACGGATAAATTCAATAAAATTTAATTATGTGGATTAGAGGGCTGAGAAAAAGAATTCCCACGTTATAGGATTGTTTTTCTGTTTTTCCCAGGAACACCAATGCTGTTGGGAAGCAGGAAGAGGAACAGCACAACAACCCCTGGCCCCCTTCCATTTGCAGCCTCCAGAGAAACCATTGCTGCTGCTCCTGATGGCTCATCCAACAGGGCAGATCCCTCCAAAGACACCTCCAAATCCAAAGAGATCCAAGCACAGGGTGTCCTGAAACCAAAAATGTCTGTCTCCAACAGCGTGTGCAACATAAAGGCATCAGCAAGAATCCTCTGGGAAGAAAATGTTCACGGGCAAAAGCAGCTCCTAAAAAGTAAGGTACAAATCCTGCTGTGGTTGTCAGGAATATGGTTTCAATAATAAGATGAGATCAGTCTCAAAGAAAAAAAAGTGAAATAATGGAAAGTCAGGCCATTTTTGTCCAGCTTTAAGTGCTGAGAGTGAGTCATCTGGTGTGAGATCAATCAGCTGATCTGACTGTATACATTGCTATGGTTAATAGAAAACAAGATTTAAATGACCAAGATAGGCTTAGATTCCCAAGAAAATCTTGAAAAAGCATTAAAATTGCAAAGTCAAGCAACCCCAGCCTAACCAAGTAATACCAGTACTGAGTCTATTTTTACAACCTTGTTCTGATACCTTTCCTTCACTCTTTCAACCTTTTTTTTTTTTTTTTGACACAACAACCTGAACTATGATTATTAACAAGATTTCAGCGTGTAAAACATAATTTCTTTGGGTTCAGCAGTGTCTGGGATGTCTTACTTCCAACATTAATTCTCACAGCTAAAATGCAAATGACACCAGCAGCTGTATTCATGCACCAGGTATTTTTGCAGAAGACAACTGAGATTAATTTGGGCTTAGTATCAATATGTTTGTGAGAAACTTACTCCTTAAAAATGTTGTAATGCTCATAGAGCCTTTTTTTCTTACAGCTGTTTTTTCTGAAAAGAATTTTTTTGTAGGCAGGTAGGCAAAATTTGTCATCACTGAGCATAAAGCTACTGAATGTCACATTTAGGAGCCTAAATGCTGTTTTCAGTGCCCAAAGTTAAATCATGGCATTCCCCTCACTGGAAGCGACTTTGTTTTGCAAAACTGAAGCATCCACTGAGATCTGGCAAAGCCCAACTTAATCCACACCTCTGTAAACCTGGCTTAGGAAGGAATTTAATTTCATGTTCACAAGTTTCAAGGTTTATTCCAAAATGTTGGTAAAAACAGTGTTAGAGAGGAAATACAGTTCAGGCTTTTATAAGGCAAATGTACCCTATGCAGATCTTTTTAATATGTTTTTTAAGTACAATATAATATGTACAATATGTCATAAAGAGGAAAATATTTTAAGTTTATTGTAACCAAAAATTGAAATAAAACAGTAACGGGCTTTATTCCCAGATATTTAGTTCTAGAAATCAAATTATTTGGCAAGGAAGGAGCACTCCAGTGTGACTTTTCAAACAGTTCATATGGAGCCCTTCTGAAGTTCCTTTGTTATTTTGGATTCGTTCTGTCCTCTGAATGAGAATCTGATTTTTGAGCACACAGCCTCTTTTGGTCCTGATTTGTGCAGGGAGTATCAGTCAGTGAGCATTAAAACTTAATTATAAGCATAGAAAATAATCTCTTTTTCTCAATGTGAATTGACAGCTTTCATTATAATGCCCTATAATGCACAATAACCTTTTGTTGATTTTTTTTATGGAGTCTTTCCACTGGCTAATGGATCTGTAGGAATCACAGAAAGCAAACTGGATTAAAAACAAAGGGGGGAAAAAAAACAGTGGTGCTGATGAAAGACTCAGTGTGGTGAAAGGGAAATGATTTGTTGTAAAAACCCGTAACAATCTGGTATTTTCTGCAATAAATTGGAATGAGCTCCAACTGCAGGTCACAAGAAGATATCCCTGGTTTTCCGTGGTACAACTTTTGGGAAGCAGCAGCAAAGAGAGCTGAGTGTCCCAGAGTTTTAATTGTGATTTCCTTCCATGTGAGGTCTGGATAATGTGAGAGACACTCTGGGTGTCACAGGGCAGCCACCATTAGATCTGATCTCTTCTGCCTAATGAGGCCTATTAATAACAGCCTGGCTTTCTTATTTCAGGAATTGCCCTCTCTGTCTAATGAGGTGGAGAACCCAATAAAAAATTAGCCATGCACTCCTAACGAACTTTTAAATCTCTCCAAGGCAATTATGAATTCCCTGCTCCGAGGGACAGAACAAAGGAGCTCGAGGCCCAGGACGAGCGGGAGCGGGGCAGGAGGGTGACACTGAACAGGGTGACACTGAACAGGGTGACACTGAACAGGGAGCCACTGCCCAGGGCCCGCTCTCCAGGTGTGACCTGGGAGAAAAACCTGCTCACCTGGCCAGAGCCCAGCTCCCAGCTGGAGAAAACTCCAGCAGCCCCATGGACACTGCGGGTAAAACACTTTTTTTTTTTTTTCCTCTTCCTTTTTCCTTTTTTTCCTGCTTATTTTTCATTTTTCCCCCTTTTTCCCTTTTCTCCCCTTTTACCCCATGGATGGTGTTTGCTTCCTGGGAACTTGTTAGGGGCAGAAGTTCACATTCCTTGATTTTTCCCTTTCCAATGAAGTTTTGGCAGTTTGTATCCACTGCCAGAACTTGCTGGGTTGTCTGGTTGTCCAGGCTCTCTGTTTTGAGCTGTAGCTGCTGTTCCTGTGAGGGAACTTGTTAAGAGTTTGGGAATTTACAAATTCCCAGTTTCCCAAGTGCCTGGCACTTCCAGCACCAGCTGTAGGTGTGGACATGGCCCAGGTTGGGACCAGGCTCCAGCAGCTGATGGACTTCCCAGCCTTTTCCTCTTGCACATGTTGCAGACCCATCTCTGCTCCTTTCCTCTGTCCTAAGACATTCCTAAATGTTGAAGCAGCCTTTGACTGGGAAGTGTTTTCTTTCTGGATCAGCCATGGAAAGATCTGACAATCTAAATAAACAGGAAAGTTTGTGAACTGCCAGTGACAAGTTGCTTCGGTCATGGGGTGAGAAAAGGAAACAGGCAAAACATCAAGAACTCGAATTTGGATGTAAAAATATGTAATTTGAAACATAGAAATGTATAAACTTGACAGGACAAGGGGGAATGGCTTCCCAGTGCCAGAGGGCAGGGTTAGGTGGGATATTGGCAAGGAATTCCTGGCTGGGAGGGTGGGCAGGCCCTGGCACAGGGTGCCCAGAGCAGCTGGGGCTGCCCCTGGATCCTTGGAAGTGTCCAAGGCCAGGCTGGACAGGGCTTGGAGCAGCCTGGGACAGTGGAAGGTGTCCCATGGCAGGGGGTGGGATGAGCTTTAAAGTCCCTTCCAACCCAAACCCAGACACATTTTCACCACTTTAACCAAACTCAGCCCTGTGCCCATCACACCTTTCCCTTCCTTTGCATTATGTGAGAATAAAGCAGCTTCTCTGTTTCCTGCAGGAAGCCCTGGAGATCCACAACCCTCAGTTCATCTCCCGCTCCCAGAAGAGGCTGAAGAGGCTGGAGCTCATGGTGCAGCTGAGGAGGGCCCAGCACAGGGAGACTCCCCCAGGCACCCCCCGGGCTCTGGCTCGCAAGTTCTCCACCTCCACTTCCAGCAGGAAGAAGCAATTCACCATCCCTGACCCTCTCAGTGGTGAGTTGTGAGCAGCAGCAGGTCCGTGGCTGCCTTTGGAAGTCCTGGATGGAATTTCCAAATTAAATTTGGGAAGAAACGTGAGAGGTGCTGCTCCTGGTTAAGTCTCCAGCATCTGTGCAGATGCTCCTGGCAGGAATTCCCAGCAGCTCAGGGAGGGGTTAGTGGGGATGAGGAGTTTCCTGTGTTCTGTGGCAGCTCTTTGGGGACTTTTTGTCACTGTCACATGCAGTGGTGTTCTTCAGCACGGTGCAGCTGCTGCTGGTTGTGGGGTGATGGCAATAAATGAGATTTCCTCTTCTCCCAGCTGACAGAATGATCAGACTGGGGACAGAGGTGACAGCAGGGAGGCAGGTGGGATTTGGGACAGGAGCCCCAGATGCAGGTGTGGATTTGCCACTTCTGTCAGAAATCCCAGAGCTGGGGAAGAGCTCTGGTCTGCCCTGCCCTGCTAAATCAAGGCATCCAAACTCTGTGATTTCCTAATTGAAGCTGATTAGCTTGTGGCAAACAGCCTCAACCCCCAGTGAGGGAAACCCTTCTCTCCCTCACAGCCCACACAGCACCTCTGTAAATGTTATCTAAGCTCAAGATGTTAAACAAATTCCTTTTCTTTTTCTTTTTACTTTTTTTTTAAATTGCCATCTGGATGTTAATTAACTCAGTTGACTAAAGAACAAAGATTTATTTGACTGATTGGCATTCCTCTTTACATCTTGGTTTTAAATCTGTGGCTGCTTGAAGATACATTATTCTACTGAAAAGTAAATTAGTTGAAAAGATTAAACAAACTAAGACACCTGGAGGATGCAGGAAAGAGAATATTTGATGTCCTCAACCCAGGGAAACACAAACAGGTTTTTGGCTCCCTGGGGAATGAGGGTGGGTGCAGCCCCATTTCAGGGCTCTTGGAGATTCCTGGAGAGCTCCAACTTCAAGTGGTCTGTCCTGCATCAGAGCCCCACTGGGTTTTTACAGTGAGAGCTAAAAAAACATAAGGAAACACAGCACAAAGCATGAATTCTATCTTAAAGGCTCAACAGAATTAATTCACTCTTTCCATGATCCAAGTTAATTTACCTGGAATCAGATCTCTCAGGGCTGTGCAGTGTGAGGATTCTGCAAGCTCTGCCAGCAGCACACCAGGAGTTTGTCATCTGTCTTGGAGGAAGTGGCAAAAATCTCCCACTTCTGTCTGAACATATTTGAAAATCTCACAAACCACTCTGCAAATAATTTATGAAACAAAATATGAAAGGCTAAACCTATTTCTCCTTAAATTATAATGAATTTTTAATCTTTATGCTTGTTTAATGAGTAATAAAATCATAATATTGAAATATATTCATTAATTATTGAAGTTAATGACTATTTTCATCTTTTAGTGGTTGGTCATTAAGGGTAAATTTGTGCAGAGAGAATCTTTGGTTTCTGTAACTCATGTGCCTTCGTGTAGCCACGTGTGGTTTTCTGTTTGTGAGACCTTAATATTTTTATAATGGCAGAAGTGTCACATGACTGTAATTGAAGCAGAACTGGAGTTAGTACTGGAAATCCAAATTCCTGGGAGAAGCACAGCCCTGTAGGCTGCACTGCAGAGGGCTCTTGCTGGAACCCTGGCTGCTGGGAAGTTCAGACTTTCTGTGCTGGCAGACTCTGACCCCCAGGAGAACTCTGCAGTGACCTGAGGCTGTGGAGAAGGTTCCAAAATGGAATGACAGAACTGGGATTGTGGGTGTGGAGTTTGGATAGAAGTGTGTGATATCACAGGGTGGGAAACTCAGAGTTTCAGGTTTTAGAAAACAGTAATATACATAAAGCAAGATGGGGGTTTTAGAGTGGAGGTTGGTCTTTCTTCTCCTTCTTCTTCTCCTTCTTCTTCTCCTTCTTCTCCTTCTTCTTCTCCTTCTTCTTCTTCTTCTCCACGGGTTTGGGTGGTATTTTGTAATTGGATAAAAAAGTCCCCATTGCAGGCACAGGTGGTTGGTTATTGGGTTAAAAATAAAAATAATTCAGGTGTCATTTCTTAACTGGACAGTTTATCCTTAAAAGGCCTTGTAGAGAGAGAGACAGGGCTCCATTTTTATCTTGTTAGAGTGAAGTGCTGCAGAACTCAGGGTTTGTGAGACTGTAACAGAGATAAGAACTAATGAACATCTGAGTCCCAACAAGAAATACCACCTCACACTTTTAATCCTGACCTTGGCAAAAAGAAAGCTAAAAATCCACACACTCTGTTACATTGCTGAGCATCTTTAACTTGCTCTGAGTCCTGGCAATTGGTGTTTTAGGATTTGTCTTGGTGGATGCTGTTGTGCAGCAGGATTGGTGTCATCAGTGGGACCCAGAGTGGGGAATTATTTTTTCCTAGAAGGGCTCACCCGGGGCACTGGATGTCTCTGTGCTTCTGATGTCTCTGCTGATGACAGATCCAATGCTGATGGATCCATTCCCAGGGAATCTCCCAGCAAATCTCTCAGTGGAGAAAGAGTCCTGCATCCCCAGAAAGCTTTGACACAGGCAAAGTCTTAATGGAATGGTTTGGGTGGGAAAAGACCTTACAAATAATTTAATTCCACCCCCTGTCATGGCAGGGACACCTTCCCCTATCCCAGGCTGCTCCAAGCCTTGTCCAGCCTGGCCTTGGACACTGCCAGGGATCCAAGGACAGCCACAGCTTCTCTGTTCTCTTCAGAAATCTCTGCCAAATGCAGAGATTCCCTCCCACAGCTTTCCTGCTTTGGGGAATCAGGCTGCTCCTTCACCCCCTGGAACAACACTGGGAATTGGAGGGTAAAAGGATGGCCTGGAAACGTGCTTAAACATTCAGGCTTGTACTGATGGCACCTTTGGGCTCCAGGCTGTGATCTTGTGGTTGTTTCTTGATCATTTCCTTCCCTTCTTTTTTTTTTCTCTTTCCTGATGTCTTTCAATTTGTGGAGGTGAAGCTCTTCATGGCTCTGAGGTTCCCAGGGCTCGTTGCCAGCACACCCTCACACGTTTTCCAGAGGTCTTTTTCCCAGGAGCAGGTTGGTTGATGGGTTTAATTTCCACTGACCCTGCCTGAGTGACCCTGAGGATGGGTCAGAGCCCACCTGAGGCTGGGCAGCAGGAGCAGGTCATGCAGCACACTGAGCTCAGGCACTGGCTGGGACAGCACTTATCCCACCAATTTTCCACCTCCAGAGGACATTCCCTGCCCAGTTCCCCCTGGGCCCATGTTGATTTTTTGTTTTTGTTTTGTGGTTTTGTTTTTTTTTTTTTTCCTTAAGATTGGGATTAAATTGTCAGATGATATTTCTTGTTTGGACTCAGATGTTTATTTGTTCTTATTTATATTACAGTTTCACAAAGTGTGAGTTTTACAGCAGCTCTCTAATAAGGTAAAAATAGAGAGGTATCATTTTTTTTAAAAGGCTTTTTAAGGATAAACTGTTTCATTAAGAAATTACTCAATATTTTTACTTTTAACTTAATAACTAACTACTTGTGCTCTGTAATGTGGACTATTTTATTTAATTACACAATGCTACTTAAACTTATGAAGAAGAAGGTGAAGAACTAATTTCTGTCTTAAAACTTCTATCTTGTTATATATATGTTAATATATTCTTAAACTTTAAACTCTAAGTTTTATGTGATATTACACATTTCTATTCAAATATACACTCATAATCTCAGTTCTATCTAACAATTTTGGAAGCCTCCTCCACAGCCTCAGGTCAAATGCAGTGTTCTCTTGGGGGTCAGTACAGAAAGTCTGAAATTCTCAGCATCCAGGGTTCCAACACCCACACAGGAGGGTGGCCCAGGGTGGGGTCCTGCTTTTATTCAGGTGCACATGGGGCCTAAACTGTGGCCCAAGGTGTTTTGAGCAGTTTGCTGCACTTATCTCTCTCTGGAATAAGTTTGGTACGTGTGCTTCTCTCTGCTCTTGCAACTTTGATTCCTATAAATTAATTTACACCCAGAGCAAAGACCTGCAGAGATTTTTCTCTCTCTGAGAGATTATTCTATCAGCCTAAAACATCTTTATTGATAACATGAAATTATTGACGAGCAGGGTTTCCCTGTGTTTTGACAGTGTTGTTACAACTTCAGTTTCTTGTGAGAGAAAGAAATAATTGGCATTCAGCATCATTTCCATATAAATACCAACATCTGTGCAGTTCCCATTTACCTTCCCATCCTCAAAACCCCGAGTTGTTCACCAGTTTTTAATTGTCCTTCACGAGCAGGGTTTTACAAAACGCTGGAAGTCATCTGAGGAAAATGAAAATGTTTATCCTGCACGAGATTTTATCATCACGAGAGCTCTTTGAAGGCACAGAACCTGCAACTCCCAGGCAGCTTTTGTGCTGGGTAATGGGCACTGCTAAATTTTGAGAGTGCTAATTAGTCCAAGATAGACAACTCTGCTGTTGACTGTGTCGAACAAATTAGAGATCCCACTGTGACGAGCTGAATAGAAACAATGTTCAAATAACTGCATTTAAATCTCCAAAACCGTAATGTAATTACTGCACTGACAGGACTACCAGCTGTTTATGGGCCTTTAAATCTGCATAATGAACAGCCCTGTGATCTTGGTGAGCACAGGCACTTTGGGAGGTTTAACACAATTTCTCAGGCACGTTTGGGGGTTTTTCCCCTCCTTCCCTTTTCCTGTCCTTTGAGGGGGTGGCTGTTCTTTGGGGTTGGCCAGAGGAGTTGAAGGTTACCCTTCAACCCCACCTTGGAGCCTGCTGAGCTCCTCTGGGTTTGCATCCAAACCCTCAATCTTGAGTAATCTTGGAAACAATTTATATCCCCTCAGTCGTGCTTCTAAACCTTCCCCAAAAGATTTTTTGGAATTGGAGGGTGAGGATTGCTGTTTTCCAGGGTTTTCCAAGGGTGGGTTTCTCCAGCAGCCCTGTGCCAGGGAGGTTTTTATTTGGATGGAGGGAGGTGAAGGTGGCAATCAGAGAATTTGCAACAATCCTGCAGCCACTCAGGTGTGTTCCTGTGCTCTTCACTTTGGTGCTCAGCTGTGACTTTTTTTGGGTCATTTATTTTGGGTCATATCCCAGCTCCCTTTTCCCCATTCAAACTTTTAGTAGTGCCACCCATTCTTTTGGCTTTTTTGGATGGCAGCTCTGCATAAACTCTAAACTGCAGTCAGGTAATGGAATTAGGAAGAGGAATGATCTGTTTTGAGGATATTATGAAACTAATATTAACTCTGCCACACCTTCTTCAAAAGGTGCTGGTTTTTGGAAAAAAAAACTTTTTAGGATTATATGCTCTAATGATATTAGAAAGATTTAGGAAGGCCAGGTGAGATGCTAATATTTTTGTTTTTCTGGATAAAATCCATTAATATTTAAGTATCATTTGGATAGAGAGGACTGAAATCTCCAGCAACATCCTCAAAATTATTCTAATATAAAAATGTTTTCACAAACCTCTCAACTTTAGCCAGCTTTTTCAAGATATTAGAAATGTTTTCCAGAAAGATTGAAATATTGAGGAGGGTCAGAAGCCTCAGTAGTAGTGGGAGAGACCTGAACAGCTGGAAAACCTGGGAACCACCTTCCTGTGGGTGCTCTTGGGGTAGGGAGCAATTGTGAGCTTTAGGATTTCTGTGGGGTGAGCAGGAGCCCAGGCAGCCTTACCCTGAACCCTTAAGCTCAGGGGTTGTTGGATTTTGTGTAAATAACACCAAAACCTGATGTGCTGGCTGCAGCTGGAGGAGCTCAGTGCATGGAGCCACTGAGAGGGGATGGGCAAAGTTTGGGCAGCACCCCTGGGTGCAGGCACTGCTTTACACACCCTGGATGATCCACACCTATAACCCCATGGAGTTCACCATCACATCCACACCTACCTTAGATTCAAGGCTGATTTATTTTTTAGGGGACTGTTGATTTAAAAAATCCCAGTGTTTAAAAAAATGTTCTGTATCCTAGGATTTCTCTGGGCAAGTGGGTTTTTGGTGAATTATTTTTTCAGTTCAGTAAAAGAGCAGTTAAATTAGAGATCCACCACCAGCAGTGCTTTGCTTTTCACATCCTCAAAGGCACATTTTAGCTCCTACCAAACTTTGAGAATTCACATTCATATTAGAAGGAAATTTATCTGTATTGTGTATATTTTGATAAATTTTGCCACTGTTTTTCTCTTTTAAGTGCTCCAGTGATTTAGTGGTAAAGAGGAAGTCAGGGCCTGGTTCCAACATAATCATTTTATCTGTTCTCTGTCTAAATATTTACTGACTTCCCAAGCAGGAGAGTTACTCATCCTCTTGGAGGTGCAGTTTAGCATTAATTAAAATCTATTACAGGGACGACCCATTTACATTCATTTACAGCTTGCTTTAGTGGAGATGTGAGACCACTTGTAAATGCCAGAAACTCAGGAGTTTCACAAGGTGTGGATAAAACACCAACGAGGTGACCCAATGCTGTGTCTGAAGCTTTCTTTAACTGTGGTGCATCCCTGGCAATGCTGCAGGTCTGCTCTGAAACCCCTTCTCCAAAAGTCATCCAAGGCTATGAAATCTGATAAGGAGCTTTGATAAGGAACAGCTAAAACACAATTTAGAGGCCTATCAGCTCAGGGAATTGTCTACATTTGATCTTTGCTTGGTAGGAAAGAGCTTTAAGTCGGGTCTTCAGGATGAGCTCGAGGTTTTTTCAGTGTTTGCTGCTCTTCCCCTTTGAAATTCACTTTCTTCTCAGTGTAGAGGATTAAAAGCTATTTAAATACACACTTGACTTTTATTTTCTCCCTTCTACCAATTTTTTAAAATTTATTTCTCATTTAACTTTTGAATCCTAATCCTATAATCCATCAAGGATTAGCCTCAATGTTTGCATGTGATTTTTTTTTCTGGCAAACAGCAAGCTGGGAAGTGCTGCAGGAATGTTTGGCCATGAGAATTAACCTCGTGGCTCCATGCTGCTTCACAAAGGGCATTTCTACAACTGAGGTGGATTTATTATTTTCTTGGAGGATTTTCCCCAGAGTCTCTTTTGGATCCATCCCTTCAAAGCCCTGCACAGACACACATCTTGTTCCAGAGCAGTGATGAGTCTGATGCCCTTCTGTGGCAGCAGGAGAGGATTATTCTGGAGCAACAGCTCCCAACCTCTGTGATGCTTCCCAGGAATTGAAAATAGAGGCCACCCTCACTTAGGAACTTGCAGGAAAAAATACATTTTATCAGTTATGCTCTATATGGAATAGGAGGTGGGGCTGCAAATCCCTGGATGGGTTTTTCCTGTTCTGGTGGCTACACACAAAGGTGTGGAATGTTCATGTGTCATCATGCCCCATCCCTGGAGGAGTTCCAAGCCAGGTTGAAGGGGCTTGGAGCAACCTGGGATAATGGAAGGTGTCCCTGGGTCACAGACAATCTGCTCCCTGCACTTTCAGGGTTATTTGGACAGCAGTAGCATCCAAGTGTTTATTCCTTTTAAGTGAATCAACATGCAAATGAGCATTAGAACACTAATAAATAAAAGACAAATTATGTTTTCCTAGCAAATCGAGCATGTGGCTTGTGTGTACTGAAGATTTAACAGGGATGATTAAGTGTAGACAACTGCTGAGGGGGGAAAGTCAGTCCTGAGGCAGAGGAGGCTTCAGAGCCTCTCTCCTTTCCCAGTTTGTGCTTTGGAAACCGCACCAGAACTGAAACCACTGCAAAGTTCCCCTTGGTTTTTGATTGGAAGGATGGAACATCTCTGCTATGAGGAATTCCTGAGAGACTTGGGATTGTTCAGCCTAGAAAAGGCTCCAGGGAGAGCTCAGAGCCCCTTGCAGGGCCTGAAGGGGCCAGGAAGGCTCCAGGAGAGCTGGAGAGGGACTGGGGACAAGGGATGGAGGGACAGGACACAGGGAATGGCTCCCAGTGCCAGAGGGCAGGGATGGATGGGAGATTGGGAATGAGGAATTCCTGGCTGTGAGAGTGGGGAGGGGCTGGGATGGAATTCCCAGAGCAGCTGGGGCTGCCCCTGGATCCCTGGTTGGATCCCCTCCCAAGGCCAGGTTGGACACTGGGGCTGGGAGCAGCCTGGGACAGTGGAAGGTGTCCCTGCCATGGCAGGGGTGGAATGAGATGATCTTTGAGGTCCCTTCCAACCCAAACCATTTTGTGATTCCATGAATTTCACACAGAGACACAACAGTAATCTCATTTATTTCCTGGCTTCCCACCTTGTACAAATATCCTCCCTTCCCATTCAGACTCATTTTTGCAAGGAAGGTGTTAAAATCACCTATTCCTGAGAACCACTAACTGCTCAGATCAGAAATTATTTTCCTGTATCCAGGGAAATGCTGATTAGAATTATCACAGATCTCTTCATACTTGATCGGGAAAGAATAATGTGATTTTCCTCCTTCTAAAGCTCAGATAATTATCCACAGCCCTGCAAAACAGGTGTAAATTGAATCAGAAATGGCTGCACCAGGGCAGGTTCCTGACACACTGAGGAGCAGCCAGGGTGCAACTGCCTGCAGGAACCTGTGAGGAGGATTTGGAGAGATTTGGATCTGGCCTTAAGCCTTCAAAACTTTAACCAGAAATGGCAAAATGTGGCTCCATAGAATATGACATTTGATATTTCAGTAAAAGCAGATCCCTCCAGTACTAACTTTATTTTCTCTCTGCCAGATAACCTCTTCAAACCAAAGGAGAGAGTCATTCCTGAGAAGGAGATGCACATGAGATCTAAAAGGTACAAATTCCTCTGCTTTAGAGTTTGTCCATGGATTTTTTTTTTTTCAGCTGTATCAGCTTAGATTTGGGCAGTCCTGCCCTTTCAACACCACGGGGTACCCATGGCATGAAAACCAAACCCTCAGCAGGTCCCTCATGTTGAACAGCCAAAAATGGGAGCAGCAAGGTCCCTTTGGATTTTTTCCCCCTGATTATGGCACAGAGGATGGGAATGACAGCAAATTATGAGGAATGGGGCATCTGATCTTTAACTGCATTGCACTTCATGCAAGGGAAGCTGCAAAAGCCACTGTGAGGAATTAATCTCTGTTTTCAGATGTGTCCCATTCCTCTTCTCCAAAATCCAATCCCCAGCCAAAAAAAGGCTCCTTCAAGGACTTGGAATTGCAAAATATTATGAGGAGAACCCAGAGCTAAACAGGCTTTGTGCTCATGCTGATGCCTCAGGTTTTAGCTTTTATGTTTTCAGATTCTGTGCTGCTTTAGTGTGTGGGTCTGGGCTTCACATTATGGGATGGTGAGCTCTGCACAAAGCAGGGAGACAAAACAATTCCTGCTCCAGCTGGGGACCAAGGACAAATGATCCAAATCTCAGCCCAAGAGCACAAACAACGTGGGCTGGAGAGAGAAAAACAAGCAGGATGGGAGTGCATGGGCTAAAGCTGGAATGGGACAATGAACTCCAAGGTGCAAATGGAGCAGAACTGATCCAAGGGAGAGACCCCGTGCCCAGGAGTGCATTTTGGGACCATTTTGGTTCATCTTGGGTGCAGCCCTGGCTGGGCTCTTGTGCTGCCCAAGGTGGATCCATGGAGGAGATCCTTTGAATCAATCCCTGCTTTATTCTTTAGCTCTCCCCAGCCTCTGTTCTAGGGCAGCCTTCACAAGGCATCAATACAAAACCAGCTTTATCTTCCAAATCTTGGGAATTTTGTCACTGATTTTAAAGGGAAAAGATCAGAAGTCACCTTTTTAATGGCAACTCCTGTTTTTTTAGAATGGAAAGATTGTGTTGTCCTTGGTAGAAAGTGTTCCTAATGACACTGAAAAGATGTAAACAGTTTGCAGACTTACAGTGATGGTTTTCTCATATTTTAGAAAATTACTTTAAAATGATTGCTTGATACTAATTGTGTGATAGAAATACAAAAAAAAAAAAAGTGTACAGCCCAAATTCTGGTTTGAAATTTGTTGCTAGAAATTGAAAACAACTTCACTGAGCTCATTAGAAGCTATTGCGTTGAAATCACCTGATCCCATCTCTTTATTTACTTTTTTTACTCCAAAATCAAAATTTTCAACAAGATTTGAAACCAGCCAGATTTCGTATCAAGCCATGACTGTTAACAATTCATCATTCCCACGCCATAAATCAAATTTAAATACTTAGAGATGCCCATTACAAGTATTGCACGGAAGGCAAACACTCCCTACAGGAAAGATTAATTATTTGTGAGCCCCAGGGATGACATGAACTCTGCTTTCTGAATTCCTGACAGGATTTATGACAATTTACCTGAGGTTAAAAAGAAACAAGAAGAGAAACAGAAGCGGATCATCATCCAGAGCAACAGGCTGCGTGTGGAGATGTTTAAAAAGGTGAGGATTTCCTGATATTTCTGGAGCAAATGAAGTCAGTAAATTTGAAGTCTGGCATGCCAACTCCACCCCATCTCCTGTATCACTAAACATTTCTATCACCTCATGCATTTTAACAGTATTTTAAAGCACTTCTGCATTTTTTTTTCCCAGCAATTACTGGACCAGCTCCTCCACAGAAACACAGAGTGACAAAGGAGTCTCTTGCTCATCATCCTAATTGGATCTTGAATGCCTTTGACTTCTAGATAAGCCATAAAATTAACTGTTATCTCAATTACCTGGAGGTATTTTTCTTATCTTTGGCTCTTTGTATAAAGAAAGATCATTTATGTTTCAATTGAAATTTTAAGGCAACTTTCAAGTAATCAAAAACAGCCTAAAAGGGAACACAGCTGTTCCAGAGCATCACCTTTTGCTCAGTTTACCCAGAGGAAATAATTTTAAGAATTTTTAATGCAAATACTGAATTACAGGGGTATTATTTATCTTAATCTTTTTTTTTTTAAAGCACACTTCTCTGTAGCAATAGCCCAGTGTTTATAAGATGTGGAAAACTTATTTCTCTGAAGTATTTTATTAATTGATTTCCTGTGAGTTAAATCCTTGAAGAAAACTGTTATTTGTTATGTTTAGGAACCAGTTGAAATAGCATTACCACATCATCAGAGCAACAGCAGTTTCACATTAATACTTAACATTCCAAAAGGGACCAATATTTCAGCTTTCTGAAGAACTCCATTCCTGTTCATAGAGTGAAACTACCTAGCAAGCTCTCCCATTAAAAAAACAACATTTAAATCTTTGTTTATAACACTTTTTTCACGTTTTTCATTGTAACATACATTTTACTCCACTTCTGTGAGCACAAAGTGTTTCTAGAAATGGCAGATGAAGGAGTGGTGCCAAGTAGGATGTTTGCATCAAAACTTGCAGAACTCAAACCAGCTGTCATGTTTCCTCCAAAAAAATATTTAAATCTTTATTTGTACATCTTGGAAGTAAAAACAAGCAGCTCACAAACCAATGGAGTTTATTTATGGAATAAAGTATGAGGATAATATTGATCCAAGCGCTGTGTTTTTATTTGGTGCTGTTAAATAAAACACAATTATTGAAACTGCCTGAGAAGTCGTGCCTTTGTACCCACAAATCCCATGGGAAAAAAAACCACTGCCCCTAAAAATCACTGCAAGTGTTAAATTTTGCTGCACAAAATCTGAGTAGGGGTTTGAATGAGGCTGGAATTTGGCCTTTGATGGTTCTGCTTTGTTTTCCTACTCCAGCCTGAGATGTAAGGTCAGGATTTTTTGGAAGAGGGATGTTTGTGAGCCGCTGGGATAACCTCCAGCTGGGTGACCTGTGCTGGACACAGGGACCTGGGGATATTTTGTGCTCTGTTTCTGTTGGATTATTTTGCCTTTTTGTGTCTCAGCTTCCCAGTTAACATAGGAATAGCAATGGTCATTTTTGCTCGCAGAGAAGACAGAGATCTGTTGAACAAATATATTCCAGATAGATATCCCAAAAAAACTCATCAACAGTTCAATCCATGGGGAGAGGATGTGGAAGGCAAGGCAGTGAGGAAGGACCTCCCAGTGTTTTTCCCTGAAAAACACCTTTTTAACCAAGGAAGTCATTCTGCACTGGAATCCAAAGCCAAGGCTGGACCACAGATGACTCCAAGCAGAACTCAGAAAAGGGAGACCAAGAAGGATTCTCTTTCAAGCTTTCATCCAGTTCTAGCTCACTATGACCAGAGACATTTCCTATAGATCAGTGCCCAGATTCTCTTTTATTTCAGTAGAAACTGAACATTTCTCCCCTTTGAGTCCTCACTCTCTGATTTTTTGACTTCAGGAAGATGCAGCTTTGGTCCATGAGGTCTGTACCCTCAGGTGCATTATTTCCTGTACATCTGGGAAATAGAAAAAAATGTTACTTACATTTCACCCTGTTTTAGTGTATACCATTAGGCCTGCCTGGAGTCTCACCCTAAAGCCACAGCAAGATATTTTGGCATGGACAGAAAACATTTGGAGTTTGGTATCCACGGAGGACACAACAAAATGATCATTCCCAGGTCAGGGGTGTCCCCTGGGCTGGGACTGACACCAGAAGAGAGCCCCAAAACCTTTCCCACTTCTTCTCTGGCAGAGAGGAAGAGACAGGAGCTTCCTCATTGGGAATGAGAGTGTTTTCCATGGAAATCAGGCATTTATCCTGCAGGATACCCAGGAATTCAAGGGAGATGGTTTCATCTACCAACCATAGCAACTTGATGAACTAAAGCTGCATTTTCCTGAAGTCAAAAAATCAGAGAATGAGGACTCAAGAGGGAGAAGCATTCATCTACATGCCATAGTGTGTCCCTACTCCCTGCCCATGTGTAAATGTATGTAAATAAATGTGTGTATTTGACATGTTTCCCACCCTCTGGCTGGGAATATCAACCAGAGGAGCTGATCCTCCTTGGAAATCATGGCAGCCAGGTGATCCTTGTGAGGAAATGAATGATGTGAGCATTTCCTGGGAAGAGCAGCACAAGCTTCAGGTGGAATTTTACCCCTTGGCACCATCATGGATGCCCTGAGCAGGGAATGACACCTCCACTGGCCTGGTTTCCTCTCCCTCCTTGAGGACAGGGTACAACATTCACCTGCTGCATCCTCAGCTCCTCTGGCTCACAGCAAGAAGCCAAGTGCATCAACCAAAAGGAAAAAATCCTCTGGGTTTGTAAAAGGGTTATTTCCAAATGTTTTTATTTTCTCTAAACATGATTTTTAAAACCAGGACAAATCTGTGGCAGTCTGAGGTGGAATTTGTTTTGTACAAATAAGCTAGTGAGGAAAATGCATGATGCAAATCACTGTCTGGGAATGTTTTACATGGTACAAAACCTGTGCTTCAGAAAAGCAAAAATTATCTCTGTTGCAAACCTAATTTCTCTTTCTGGGCTTGAGAAAAAAAGTTATCTGGTAATGCATCCAGCAAACAATTCTGGCATTCATTCCAGCTCTACAATCCAATCATTGTGATAGAAAATGGACTGTGCAGGAAAATGTTACTTGAGGAAAACAGGAACCCCCCCAAGGAATAGCCCTGGACAAAGAGGCATCAGCTTTAGGAAGTTCAGGGTCAGGGAAAAAGTGGTGGGATCTCCCTTTGGCCTTGCAGGCTCTTCAGAGAGCTCATTTGCCAGCAGATAACAGGAAAATTGGAGGTCACACACCCTTGTCAAGCTGGAATTTTCCTTCTTGTTGGAGGAATTTGCAGACTGAGTTCAGGTTCTGTGGGTGTTGGTGCTGTGCCTTTGGGAGGGACACATCAGGATTTCTCACAGTGCTGGTTTGGGGGAAATTTGGGAAATTTTGGGGGCATTCAGGCCAGAGCCTGTGTGGACTTGTCAGCACATTGCCTTGGCATTGTCCTTCCCAAACACAAAGGCTCCCCACGGGGCTGGAATTCTGCAGGAGTGGAAATGGAGCCCACATGGGGCGTTGGAGGTGTGCAGGACGTGGTGTTGGTTTGCTTGCTGACATCATTAATCTCATCTGACAGAAAAACCTCCTTAAGGGTTGGAAGTCATTGTAACCTGAAGGGCTGAGGGTTCCAGTGTTCTGGGGATTTATTTAAACCCAAATATTTTCCTGTGTATGTGTATGCAAGCCATTAGTTACATCTTGGAGTTTACTCAGCTGCTCAGAGAGATGAGGAGAATGTCTGGGTAGGACTTTGGAGGGGTTTTATTGTTGGATATCTGGGACTGGTCACGTTAGTGTAATGTTTTCTGGGACAGAAATCCTGATTTACAAGAAAAACAGCACACAAAAGCAGGGATAAAGTTCCTGGCAGCCCTCTCCAGAGGAAACCATTCCCTGATACAGCCCTTGCAGTGAGAGCTCCAGGGCTGAAAACCCAGCTTGCCTCTTCTGCAGGGGTGTTTGCCCCTTTGACTGCAGGGACAGAAGTGCCTGTGTGCTTTGAGGGGTGGGTGCTTGTCCCCCCAGGAGCTCTGAGTGGCCACTTGTCCCTGCTGGAGCCCATCAGGGTGCAGGGCTGCCCCACAGGGTCACATTTCTCCAGGCACTGTGACTGCAGCCTGTGTAGTTCGGGGCTGGTTTGGGATGTGGCCGGATCCTGTGGGATCCCCCTGTCCTGGCCAGAGGTCAGCACCAGGAAATGGGGGTTGGAGAAGTCCCAGCCCCAGCTGGGACCATTCCCCATCTGCAGCCCCATGAATAAAAGGGCATTTATTTCAACTGAAATGCAAATTTACCTGAGCATGAAACCAGATCAGAATAAAAGAAGCTACAGAAAATCCATCAAATCTACTATTGGTGGAGGAGCTCAGTGCATGGATGGAAATATTTATTAAGATTTGGTTTAAATATGTACCTGCTTATGCCAAAATCACAAAAATCCTTGCCCAAAATCCTCATCAGAGAGAGGAGCCTGTGCTGCTCATTGAGTGGTGCCACTCTGCCCATGGAGGGGTTGGGTCCTGGAAGGGGAACTTGTCTCCCAGCTGGAGGTGTTTGGGGAGCTTTTATCTCTTGCAATTTCAGTTTAGCTGTGACAAAACTGTTGGAATAAGCTTGTCAGGTACATTAGGAAGGAATTGTTCCCTGGTACAGGTTTCCCAGAGCAGCTGTGGTTGCCCCTGGATCCCTGGAAGTGTCCAAGGCCAGGCTGGAGCACTTGGGACAGGGGAAGGTGTCCCTGTCATGGCAGGGGGTGGCACTGGATGGGATTTAAGGTCCCTCCCAACCCAAACCATTCCATGGGTCTGTATGAAACCTCATTTTTATGTTGAGAATATAAAGCACCCTCTCTTTTTTAGGTCAGGAATTTTACTTTTCCGAGTTCTCCTTGGCTCCCTACCAAAGCTGTGGGAGGTAGAATGACTTAATACTCATTTTAGATGACCCACAGAATAAGATAATGAGGTGTATCATCTTCCCACCAGCTGCAGAGTGATGAAAAAGTAAAAGTAAGTTTAAAAAAAAGGAGAAGAAACTGCACCAATTTTCTGATGGTACACAGATACACAGTTATATAAAATGATATAAAATAGGAGCAGTGCAATGAACTGCTTGAGGAGGATGTTGCATAGATAGAAATATGTAAAAGAGCTTTTAATTGCAGAAATTTAGTGGATATTTTTTAAAAAATTGTCAAAGGATGTATTTTTTGGCTCTGTGTTTAAAATATTTTCTGCAGTATCTTACCATGACTAGACTTCAGTTAATATATAACTATAGGGTACAAACACCTATCACAAAGGGGCTGCTCATGGTTCTGGAGTTATTTCAAGTCTGCAAGGGGCTTGAGAAATTGGTATAAAATAGCAAAAAACTTTTTGGAAACCACTTTATCTTCCACTTCTTGCTTGGGCCATCTGCTATTTCACCATCTGATGGGCTCTTGCAGCTGTGCTTGAATGGGGACACATCCATTTCTATTTCATGTTTCTGTGGTTTTCCAGAACTTTTTGTGCCCTAAAGTGAGCACTTTGTATCCATGATGTGGGGAAAATTAATAAAAATCCTGACCAAAGGGTGGTCAGGGGAATAGTGTCCAGTCTGAATGTGGGCTAATTTTCTGATTGCCTGATAATGGTGTCTGGAAGGGAGGTCCCTCAGCAGTCATTTCATTTATTGTGATGTATAACTGTGGTCAGGGAGTCAAACAAAAACCATATTGAGGACAGAAGTCTGGTTTTGTAACTGGGTTGTCCTCTGAAATTGTGTCACTGTGGAAGGAGGCAGGGAAATGTGCTGGAGACAGATTTTGCCATGGTTTGGGGGAGAAATGATGAGAAAAGAGCTATGTTCTGGTTAAACCCCAGGGTGGGGTGGAAGGGACCTTAAATCCCATCCAGTGCCACCCCTGCCATGGCAGGGACACCTTCCCCTGTCCCAGGTGCTCCAACCCCAATGTCCAACCTGGCCTTGGGCACTGCCAGGGATCCAGGGGCAGCCCCAGCTGCTCTGGGCACCCTGTGCCAGGGCCTGCCCACCCTGCCAGGGAACAATTCCTAATTCCCAATCTCCCACCCAGCCCTGCCCTCTGGCACTGGGAGCCATTCCCTGTGTCCTGTCCCTCCATCCCTTGTCCCCAGTCTCTCTCCAGCTCTCCTGGAGCCCCTTCAGGCCTCCAAAGGGTTTTTAGTTTTCCCTGAATCCACTTCTCCAGGTGAACTCTCCCAGCTGGAGCAGAGGGGCTCCAATCCCCTGTTCCTGGAATTATTTGGGTTGGAAAAGCCCTCTAAGACCATCAATCCTCTGAGCCCAGCAGTGCCTCTGAAGTCCACCACGAAACCACGTCCCCAAATCCCCACAACCCCTGAGGACAGCCCCAGTGATGTCAGGGGCAGATTGAGTTGAAGATTTCCAATTTTTGGGAGTAACCCAGAGCTTGGGTCTCACATCCACATGAGCTCCCTGTGGGTAATGTTGTTCCAGTGAATTCCAGAGGAGTCAATAATGAATCCCCTGAGTGGTGCCCAGCCTGGACTGAGCCTGTAACACTGCTGGGAGCACATCTCTGATTTTGGTCTTTGTCACAAGGTGAAAATACAACTCTGAGGGCTCCTTGGCCTAAATGGAATTATGTAATGGCTCAAGGTAAACTGTGTGAAAGATAATTATGGGATGGATAATTATGCTCTATCTTACACCATTAGCTGCTGTTACAAAAGCAACATTTGACTCCTATTTGTTTTACTTTTGAGAGGTTTTCCTGTGTTTGGGGCTCAAAGTTGTGCAACAGAACCTAACAGAAAATGCCTGTAATAAAGAAACTCTGTTTCATTCTTCCCTTCATAAATAACAGGAGATTAAGACCTAATTGATTTCATTCTCCTGTGATGGATACCACAGTAATTTTTAATGATTTCTCTCAAGTTTCCCATTAGGAATATTTATTTTTCTTTAAAAAATGCCCCCAAATATGCTGTCTTCCTAATTTACTGCCCCAGCTTTTATGATGATGGATGTTGCATTGTTCTGTGGTTTGCAGAGGGCTAGACAGGAATATTAAAAATATACGACTTCATAATTTTTAGTCTGAGTTGAATGCTGTCCTCTTGTGAGACATGTAAAAATTTGTGGCTTTTTTTCTTTCTTTTGTTTTCAGAGAGACAGTGAAATTTGAGGCAACAGATCAAAGCACTTATTCTCAATGTCTAGTCTGGAGTAAAAAAAAAACAACCCCCCCCCACATATTTAATGGGTTATTTGTTGGATTTAAAGGGATTTTAGCACAGGACACCTTCCTCAAATATTGTCAGGAATGTCCTGTTTGATGTAAGGATCTTGCTGGAAAATCTTCTCTTCTCAGTACTGAAATTTGTGGGAAAGCCTAAAATGATGTTTCTTCCCCCATGGAGGTTTAGGGCTGTGCAGACATCCCAAAAATTGTGTGTTTGTTTATTTGTTTGGGTTTTATGAAGGTATTTGTTCATGTGGTACTAAAACAGAAGAATGTTCAGCTCGTGGGGCTTTTTCCTCTTCCTGGAGGAAAGCTGGAAGAGGAAAATGGTGATGGGTAATTCCTGTGGGGCAAAGCTGGGAACCAGGGAATCACAGAAAATCCCAAGTTGGAAGGTCCCACAGGGATCATTGAGTGCAGCTCCTGTCCCTGCACAGACACCCCAACAATCCCACCCTGGCAGTGCTGTCCAAGCTCCTGGAGCTCTGGCAGCCTCGGGGCTGTGCCCATTCCCTGGGGAGGGGAACCAGCACCCTCTGGGGGAAGCAGAACCTTTCCCTGATCTCCAACCAAACCCCCCAGGCCCAGCTCCAGCCATTCCCTGGCTCCTGTTCCCATCACAGACTGGAGCTGCCCTCAGGAGGAGCCCCAGACCCCCACGAGGTCTCACCTCATTCTCCTCCAGCTGAGCAAACCCAGATATTCCTCTTTTGGCCCCTCCAAACCCTTCCCCACCTTCATGACTCTGCTTTGGACACTGTGATGGATTTACAGCCTGAGCCCTACATTGCTGGGCTGTTGGGACTGTGGGGTTTGGGGTGCAGGGGTGCCCTGGGGTGGGGAGGTGCTGGTGGTGTCCACGCTCAAGGAGGGCTCGGTGCTCCGACCGAGGGTTTGTGCTGCAGGAGAAGAACGTGTGAGCTTTGGAGCTTTGTGTTTTAACTGCTGAAGAATTTCAGGGTTGCTGTTGTTGCTGTTAAGGTCCTGGATCCTTGCAGGGGTGGATTTCTTTGTTTGCTCTTCCCTGAGCTCCTCTTGGCTTTTTCACCCCTGGCCCCGTGACAGCCGCCTGCAACGGGCTCTGTGCAGCTTCCCCATAAAGAACTACATGGAGCTTAATCAGCATTAAAGCAGAGCTTACTCCCCTGCCTTGCTAGAGAAAAGGAGCTGCTTTCCAAAATTCTATTGCCCGTGGAGCAGCAGGACAAACTGGGCAGGGAAAACAGGAGAAGGGAATGTGGTGAGCCCGTGGCACTCGGCATCAGCCCTGCTGTGCTTCCTGCAGGTACAAACGATGCTGGCAGGGAGTGCTCTCCAAGCACGGCTGAATGGAAGGGGTTTGCTCTCTCTGACTGTGTTTTATCCCTGAGACAGACTGAAAATCCTGCATCTCATTTATTAAATGCATCAGGAAATTCAGGATGGCTTTGTCAGTTTTGTTTATGCTTGAATTTAATGTTACAGTGTGTTATCACTCAGACAAGGTAGGAGTTGGTTTAGTTTTGGGGTTTTTTTTTATTAAAAGAAAATTCAGTTTCAGTGTTTAACTCCACATTATGTCCTGTTGATTTGCCATAGCAGTTCAAGGCTCTTTACAAAGGACCATAATACTCCAAAAATCTCCACAAAATCCCAGCTTCCTGTGTCCTTTTTATTTGTGCAGCAAGGGAGAAACCTGAGTAAATCCTTGGTTCTCAAAGTCAGAAAATCCCACAATGGTTTGGGCTGGAAGGGACCTTGAACATCATCCAATGCCACCCTTGCCATGGGCAGGGACACCTTCCACCATCCCAGGCTGCTCCAAGCCCTGTCCAACACAGCCTTGGACACTGGCAGGGATGGAGCAGCCACAGGACAAGCCTGTCCCTGTCCCTGAGCTCTGCTGGATCCCAGCTGGGCACTGGGAGCCCTTCATTTTGGATGAACAGATGCACCATGGCCTCATGGCCAGTGGAGGAACCAGCTCTGGCTGCTCTGCCCCCTCCTGCTGCTCCCAGCTGCATTGGCCAGCTCACAGTTTTGGGACACAAACTCCAGATGAATCCAATATTATGGGATCTTTAGGACAGGAAGGGAAAATCATAACCAAAGGAGGGGAAGGCAGGGATGAATTTATGGGTAAGAGAACAGTGAGATTGCTGATCTTGCGTTGCATTTCCTGGGCGTCGCAGCGCGGTGCGCTCATTGTGCTGCTCAGGGCAGCTCAGCAGCTCCTCAAGGCATGCACAGAGGGTGGAAACCTGCCCCTGGAGACTGGGAAATCCACAGGATCCATCTCTCAAGTATGTGCAGCAAACAGGATTTACAGCCAGGGTTTGATGTCAGAGCTCAGCCCTGGTGGATGCTGTTCCATGTCTGAAGGCTGGGACAGAGGTCTGCAGAGCAGAGCAGAGCTCTGTGGCTAAAGGTCAGGCTGAATTATGCTCTATCTATGCCTGTTAATTATAGAGGACTGTAATCTGCCACTGCAGTCACAATTCAGCAGGATCTTGATTGTGCAGAGAGTTAATGAAGTGAGGGAGGACTGGAGACACAAAGTCTCAGCAGCTGGCCGGGGGACACGCAGATTTCAAAGGGAAAAGCTTTTTTGTTTTGTTTTGTTTACTCTGAGAAGGAAAAACTTTAGCCTGGAGGCCCCAAAACTGTAGATCCCTGTAGCTAAGCCCAGACAAGTCCTCATGCATTTTGGCACATATGGGAATTAAAAAAAAAATCTGGATAATACTCAATGCTGTGATTACAGTGAGGTTTCCTGGATATCCAAGAGGGGATCACAGCTGATCTGGGAAGATGTGAGAGCAGTGTTACAGAGGTGCTTTCTGCCCAGCTGAACCTCTTATCTTGGAATTGTTCAGCTCTCTGAAGGGGCTTAACCTCTCTTCATTTAACTCTGGCTGTAACACACGGGATGCAAATCCTGTAGCAGACAGCTTTCCTCTTCCACCTCTTTTTCTTTTTCCTCCTTTTCCTTTTCCTTTTCTCATTCTCCACATCCCATAGCATTCCATAACCCATCTGACAATTAATATTAATTATTTACTTTGCCTTGAAGCTAATGTTACCAAAGCATCCCAGTATCACAGTCTGAAGGATTTATTTACATTTAATCTATTATCTCTCCACCCCTTATTTTTTTTCCCCTGTTGTCTCCACCAGTCACTAATTCCCTCTCAAAACTCCTTTAACCGAGGGGAAATGAATGGAAATTCCTGTTTCCCTCAGTGCATCCTCCTCCTTGCTGGTGTCTGTGTGTTAAGCTCATTTCCAGGTAAGTTATTCCAGGCTGCTCCCTTCCTCACTGCTCTCCTCCAGACTGACTTTTCCAGTGCCAAATGAACTAAAGCTCCTCATGAACCGCTGATTTGATGAGCAGAGGCTCAGCCAGCCGCCTGTGTTGTCACACACGAATATTCATGGTTTCAAATCTCCGGTGCCCTTTACAGCCGATTATTTCCACGCCTAAACGCGAGCTGGGGGTCGAGCTGCTTCGCTGCCACCTGCGACGGTGACACGGTGACAAGGAGGGGGCAGAAGGGCTCTGGCCACGGCTCTGCCTCGGGAATGACAACAGGTGGAGATTAATGCAGGGCACATTCCTGCGAGCATCTCCAATCCTCACGTTCTCCCCCTGTTAAGCGTTTCCAAGCCGCTCCCGGGGGAAGCGCGGAGTTCAGAGGTGCCCCTGGCAGGATCTGGGAGATCCTTGTCACTTCATTCCTTGGACATTCCCCTGACCCCGAGCTATTCCTGCGCACATCTCCAAGCACACAGGAGCTCCAGCTGCGGGATTTGCTCTCCCCAGCTTTTGGGTAATGCCTGGCTCGCTTTTCCTGCAGAGGCTCAAAGGCAAAAGCCAACCAAGCACCCAGCGTGTGCCAGCCTCTGGTTGTAGGAACAGGGGAAAAAGGGTGCTGGGTTAGGCTCCCCTGGCCCAAGGAGGAAGAAATAAGGAGTAAAAGGAGGATTTAGCTGTTCTTATGCTGTTGCTACTGCAGGAGAGCCCTGAACAAGCACACAGTGGAATGAATGCTTTGGAAGGGAAAGCTTCTTGGAGTTGAAGGAAAATGAAATATACACAGTAAGGAAGATAAGGGGGATAAAAATGAAGGGGGGAAGCATTAAAAAAAAAGGAACAGCAAAAGACAAAAAGGTTAAAACGACCCTAAAAGCAGTGAGGCACCTCCACAGCCCCTCCCTCCATTCCTCTTCCGCTGAGAGTGCTGAAGAACAAGGCTGGGATGGATGGATGGATGGATGGATGGATGGATGGATGGATGGATGGATGGATGGATGGATGGATGGACAGATGATGGATGATGGAGGGATGGGTGGAGAAATGGATGATGGATGGATGGGATGAGGAATGGATGGGGGAATGGATGGATGGACAGATGATGGATGGATGGATGGATGATGGAGGGATGGATGGATGGATGGATGATGGAGGGATGGATGGAGAAATGGATGATGGATGGATGGATGATAAATGGATGACAGATGATATATGGATGGATGATGGATGGATGAGGATGGATGGATGGATGGATGGATGGATGGATGGATGGATGGATGGATGGATGGATGGATGGATGGAGATCCATGGCCCATGGGAATAACCTGGACAATTGGGGCTGTGCCCCCCTTTGAAGCAGCCACACAACCTGGATGAAATTTTCATGTCCTGCAGGGAAACTCTGCCTCGTTCTTCTGAGGTGGATAAACCAAGCCTTGTAAAACTGACTGTGGGAGGTGTTTTGATATGAGGAATAAAAGGCCAGGCCTGGCTTCTCCCTGCACTTCCTATCACCTGCCCTCTGCCTGGAGGGTCTTTTTTTCCCAAGAGAATTTTGAAACTGAGGTGAAATTGTGCTGTTGTTCTCCAGTAGTAGCTGTAATTCAGTAGCCTTCCTACATGGATGTTGTTAATAAAACATTTGGGGCTCTTTTGTGATAAATTATTGATTTATCAACTTCAAACCCATAAAATCAGAATGGTAAAAGGCAACAATTCCTTTTGGGGGGAGGAGGAGAAGCTCTGATAATATCTACTTCATTCATGCTAATGAATGACCAAGATATAAATGGCTCCACATTCTCTGCTAGCAAATATTGTTACTCAGATAAAATTCAGATAAAAGTTACTGTGAAGAAAAGTCTTGTAGGATTACCAAAACCCAATTTATAAGTCTTTAGTTCCCTTTAACTGATTTTTTTCATTTTAATGGGAAAAATACCTTCAAAGACTAAAGATGTCTACATGGCTTTTATGGTGGCCTTCCACAAATGAATCTTCTGTTTGAATTTTAATGCCTTTAACCAATGTTCTGTGTGGAGCACATATGTCCTTAATGAGAGAGTTGATGCAGTTCATTAGTTTATATTTGAGGGATGAAACGTTGCTGAGTGTAGCTGTTAAACTGTAATTGATAATGGCTGAGTAGGGAAAATTTAACATTTGGCTATTTAAAGTTACACATAGGCTAATCCCTGACTGCTCCCAAGGAGAGGGAATGCACACAATGAGGAAAATGTGAGGTGAGGCATAAGTGTAGACAAAATTCAAATTTCAGAGCAACTTAAGCTCTGGTGAGTCTGGTTTGGGCAGAGGGGTAAGAGGTGAAAGGTGCTTTTTAAATGTGAAGCACAGCAGTTGATGAGAGCCCTTTCTGCACATTCTTCATGATCCCAGCCCTTTTCCAGGTTTATTTGTGCTGGGCTGACCTGCCATTAGCACAGGTAGCCCTGGATGGCTCAGTGGTGCTGCCAGGGCACCGTGCCAGGCTCCACTTTGGGAGCCACAGAGGGTTGTACCCCTGGAATTTCTGGCTCATTTACCCCCAGAGCTGGTGAAAAGTATAGTCTGGATCACTGGGAATAATCAGCATCCTCTGCTCCAGAACAGCCCCAAATCTGTGCTTCCAAACACCATTTGTCAGTGGGATTGCATGGCTCTTGTGCCTGCTGGCCCACAGACACATCTCAGAACACTTCTGCCAACTGTTTCATGCACAAGGAACGTGGAGCCAAGCTGCAGAATTCAGTATCAACAGGCAAACTGTGAGATTTGGGAAGAATCTTAGTAAATTGAAGCTAAAAACTGCACAATAAAAGTCTGTGAGGATCTTCAGGATTGGATTTTTTTTTTTCTGCTCCACAGCATCATGTGGGCATTAAATGTGTTTTGGTGGTACATTAAGGAGTAGATAATCTGTATTTGGTTATTCTCCCAGACAGTCAGTAATAATAATTTGAATGAGGGAAATTTTAAAAAATGCATCTGGCAACTCTGTGGGTGTGTTCTGTTGTTTGTTTTCTTCTTTTTTTTCTTCCCCCTCTTTTTTAAAAACCCCCACAATATAAAATAAGAAACAACACCAGAAACAACTCTGAAATAATTATGGAACCAATAAATAACCCCTGAGCTCTAACGTACACAGATGACTTTCCAGAGGCGGCAGGCAGGCTTGTGTGTGGAGTAAAAAAAAAAAAGGAAAACTCCGGGAGCAAAGATGGGAGGGGGAATTCCGGATCCCCCCGGGGCTGGGACCCTGCGGAGGGGCTCAGATGTTCCAGGGGCGCGGGATTAGTTTTGGTCCTTGCCAAAACAACAACAAAAAATACGAAATAACCGACACAAACCTATTTAAGTAAGGGAGGGAAAATTAAAAAAAAAAATAAAGAAGAAAGAAAAAAACCCAACTCCTCTTTTTTTTTTCCCCCTAAGCAGCCGAGCCCAGCTCATCAGCAGCTGAGGCAGGAGCAGGAGGGGTTTTGGAGTTAACTGCATGCAGGAAATCTCTCACATCCTGAGTCCCAGCTCGCTCCTCTCGGTAACTGTATATTATGGGGCTGCTCTCCAGCCCCAGCTGATGAAAGTTTGTCTCCCTCAGTCTGGGCTGCGATGTCAAAGCGCCTCCAGGCAGCGCAGCCGCGCTCCCCCCGTGCGCTGCCCCCGGCCCGGCTCCCCGCGCTGCTGCTGCTGCTGCTCGGCCCGGGCTGGCTCCTCTCGGCATCGCCCCGCGCCCGCGGTAAGTCACACACAGCCCCCCGGGGCTTGCCCCGAAAGGATCCCGCTCCATTTTAGCCGGGCGAGGAGCAGGGAGATGGATTCCGAGCGCTGCTCCCCCCGCTCCGCTGCGGGGATGGAGCGGGAGGGTCCCGGCCGGGCACACGCGGAGCTGCGGAACTCCCGCTCCTCTGCGCGGCTCCGCGGAGATTTCCCCGCAAAACTCCGCTGTGCGGCCCCCCGGCACCCCCAAACCTGCTGCTCCCTTCCCTGCACCCCCATCTCTCAGCCCCCCCAAACCTGCTGCTCCCTTCCCTGCACCCCCATCTCTCAGCCCCCCCAAACCTGCTGCTCCCTTCCCTGCACCCCCATCTCTCAGCCCCCCCAAACCTGCTGCTCCCTTCCCTGCACCCCCATCTCTCAGCCCCCCCAAACCTGCTGCTCCCTTCCCTGCACCCCCATCTCTCAGCCCCCCCAAACCTGCTGCTCCCTTCCCTGCACCCCCATCTCTCAGCCCCCCCAAACCTGCTGCTCCCTTCTCTGCACCCCCATCCTCCGGCATCCCCAAACCCGCTGCTCCTTTCTCTGCACCCCCATCCCCCCGGCACCCCCAAACCTGCTGCTCCCTTCCCTGCACCCCCATCTCTCAGCACCCCCAAACCTGCTGCTCCCTTCTCTGCACCCCCATCCCCGCCGCTCCCATCCCCCGGGAGCGGAGCTGATCCCGGGACCCCCCTGTTGTGTTCATTCGGGGGTGCCCTGCAGGGTCCCGGGGAGAGGGAGGGGGGATTGGAAATTCTCCTCCCACGCATCCCCTCCAAACAGCCCCCGGGGCTGAATTCAAAGGTCTGGGAGTCTTGTCAGAGTTCGGGCTCTGTTTCCAGCTGGGGAAAATTGCGCGGAAAAGCCAAATAGTGATGGTAAAAGCGTCCTGGCTGGGTAAAAGTTTTCTCGCCGCCGCTGTGTTCATTCAAAGTGAGCTGCAGGCGGGGAGCGCGGATTCGGCTGTGCAGCGCTGTGCTATCCATGTTATCCCTGTTATGGATGGGGAACAGCCTAGGAAGGGGTTGTCTCTCCCTACAGCAAGTTTGGGGTTTATTCCGGAATCCTCAGAGCGCCCAGGTCTTCTCGTCTTCGTGAAGCAGCAGCTGACAGTGCATATTTTATGTGAGAGAGAAAAAGAGATTCTTTTCCATGAATACATTTAACAGCACCGAGGGGTGCCTGTGTCCCTGAGTGTTGCTACAAACTCGCGTGTTTCCTCTTTTTTCTGTCTTTTTTTTCCCCCATTGTAACTTGAAACTTTGTAAATATTTGCTTATCTTCAAATGTATTGACAGCGACTTTCAGTGGGACTTTGGCTCTGAACTTGCTAAGAGAAAAGATGGGGAGATACTTTAGCACATGGAAATCCCAGAGGGGGAAAGGACAAGCTGTTGTCTTTGATCAAGCACATGGAATTTATCTTAATGGATTAGCAGGAGTTGCAGCTTTGCCTTTGGGAGGGGTTGTGATTTCTCTTTGCCAACACTTGTATTTGCACCAAATCACTGGGTTTGGGGTGAAGGCTGCAGAAATTCACTGGCAGATGAAGGGAAATAGGTGCCCTGTGGCTAATCCCTTTTTGTGGGGAAAGGAAGGGTTGGTTTGGGTGGGAGGATGGTTCCCTTCTCTGAATGTGGGACCCACTGTGGCTTGGAAGTTCCTCCCTGGTTTGGAAGTTCACTTGCAGTTGGGAAAATTTGAGGTAAAGTGCTTCAAAGTGTTTGTCCCTCCAATACCAAGAGGGCAAACTGTGGGTGACTTGGCTCTAGCACACAGATGAGTGAGCAGAATGGGCAGAGGGGGTGGAAATCCGGTTCCTGGTGGCTCAGAATTCCCTCAGAGCCAAGCTGGAGCTCTAAGGTTACGCTCACACTGATGATTTGAGCTCTGTGTGAAGTTTGTGCCAGCTGCTCATCTCTGTGGTGTCTTTATGGGTTTTAGATGTCTGCATTTGGGCAACTCTGGTGGTTGCTGGATTTGCCTCCCTGTATCTTCCTTCTCCTCTTCTTTTCATACCATGTCTGTAATTTGCTCTTTTCCACCCAGAATGTTCAGTGAGCATCCCCTGCCTTAATTCCATTTTTCCTGTGGAAGCAGAGCACAGCTTCAGCCCTGCCAGAGCTTGTGCTGCTTTCTTGGTCACAGAGGTGCTGAAAGTCCCAGCTGTGCCTTTCCACACTCCCAGTGACAACAAGGGCTCTTGGCTGGGCTGGCACAGCTCTCACTGGGCATTCTGGAGCCCTGCAGGACACCCTAATGCTTCCAGACATCCTGATTTTTACATAAACTTAGTGCTTAGTGATTAAGACAAGTTGGAGTTATGATAGGCCTTGAGAAGTGGGTTTTAAATGTGGCAGTGATGTGTCTGCCTGAGTGACAGGTCTGTTATTAAACAGAAATTATCAGCTTGTGGGCTAGACAACTTCAAAGTAGCCTTGTTTCTTGTTTTTAGTATGTTTTCTTTCCAATTTTTTGGTGGTTTTACAATTGCCCTCTTAGTTTTCAGTCTTGTGCTGGGTTTCTGCTTAAAGGAACTCATGGACAAAAAGAAAAACTCAGCCAGGTCAAATTAACTTTGCTGTCTTTGTGGAGTGAGATATAAAGTAGGATAAGATCTGATCTTACTGTCTCAGTCCAATACCTTAAAATCTACATCTGTGCAAGGTTTTTGTGCTCAAGGCTGTTCTGTTTCTGCAGGGCAGACAAAGTGATGCTGTGGATATGTAAAGTCCAAATTAGAGATTGTGTGTGTGTGCACAGACTTTTAAATTTCTTTTAAATTTTGTGTGTTAGCTGGGAAAATAACAGAAAAAAAATTACTGTGAATGAAAGAATGGTTTGGGTTGGAAGGGACCTTAAAACCCATCTTGTTTCACCCCTGCCATGGACAGGGACACCTTCCACTGTCCCAGGTGGCTCCAAGTCCTGTCCAGCCTGGCCTTGGGCACTGCCAGGGATAGAAGAGCCACAGGTTCTCTGGGCAGGAAAAATGCAAATCCTAAAACTGCGACCTAAAATTCTTTACCTTCAGTTAAAATCACTTCTGCCTAGATTTTAATTTGCTACTGATTGCAGCTTCCTTGGGTCTAATGGAAATAAATTGCAGGAGAAGAAATCTTGCCGTGTCTTGTGCTCTAAACCTGATTTCTCCATCACCCTCTGTGTTTTAGAGCTCATTTCTAAATCCTGTCTTCTCTCAAACTGCTCCAGCATTTGTGGCAGACATTTCTGGCATGTGTATAATCACCTCCTTGTCTGATGATTATCCCTGCAGGCAGCCTGGCATGAGCTGTCACTGTCCATGGGGCTCCAGAGATCCATGCCAAAATCCCCCTCAGAGGAATTCTATTCCCACTCTTCAGCAGTGTTTGCATCCTTCCCCTCCAGCTCGCTGGGGAGCTGGCAGGTTCTCCACTGCTGTTTCCTTGGGTGTTTCATCTCCTGCTCTGCTTGGGATTTTTGGAAAGGTCCTGATCCAGATACAAAGAGCACCCTTGAACTTGTGATTGTCAGGCTGTCCTTTGGGGTGGTTTTGCATCCTGCTGGGAGCCCCAGTGGGATTTCTCTGATGGCACGAGGGTGACTGCAGCAGACCAGGGCTGTGTTTATGTTCATCCCACTGAAGATATCAATTTATCTGTTATTCCCACCAAGGCCCTCCCTCACTGCCAATGATCATGAAATTCTGCTCTACAAAGGCTCAACTCATGTCAAGGTTTATTTGCTCCTCCTCTGCCTTCCCCAGACCTCCCATCTCCTCCTCCTGGCAGATTTATCCCTGCTGTTTCCAGCAGATCTGACACTGCCAGGGCAAACTGGCCAAGGAGTCCAGCTGGGCTCAGTTTTCTGGTGTTCCTGAGCCTCCTTTTGGGCTGTGGCAGAGCAAGGGTGAGCCCTGAGCTGCCTTGCTGGGCTCTTGGGGTGGGTTTCTCTTCACTTGTGCTGTGAGAGCTGCTATAATCCAGGAATGGACATTTTCAAGGTGTTTGGAAATCAGTCTGGAATACTGCCAGGTTATCCAGCCAGGCCCTGCCACGCCAGCAGGCTGTCCCCAGCTCTGTGTCACACCATCCCATCCTGCTCAGGATGCCAGGCTGTCCATAATGCAGGGATTTTTTTTATTTAATCCCTTTTTCTGATGCCTTTCCTTCCTCTACAACCTCCTGTGTTTTACTGCACGTCACCCTGGATCTCTCTCTCCCCACTGCCTGCACTTTGTACTTGTATTTCAGGCAGCTCCTCAAATTTCTCCCTGGACAAAAGCACATCATCTGCACAATTCTGGAGTGCTACAGCCCCAGATCACACCTGCAGAGGCTCCTCTTAGGTCCTGCTGAGCCTCCAGGGCAGATCCGTGGCCAAGTAAATTAAAACCCCACACTTTGAGGGTAGCAGTTGATTCTCCATAGGGCAGTGCAGTCCAAGAGCTCAGTGCCTTTTGTTTCTGGTTAACACAGAGCAAAGTGCTTCAAATGTATTACATTTTTATCTTTTTGCTACCCCACTAACTAAGAGAAGGGATTGTTTCTTAATAAAGCCCTGCTCCAGCATGTTGACCCTTCTCTTTTCAGGGCTCATGCAGGATTTTGAGACTAGGTTGGTGTCAAGTGACTTGAACTGCATCATCTAATCAGAAATTAATCTGTTTAATCCCTTCAGGTTGTTCCACTAATACTTTACACCCCATACAAATGAATTTGCTGCTTTCCATGACCTGGAGCTAGGATAAGAAAGAGTTTGGAGGCAGGAAATTGTCCTTTCACAAGGTCAACTTGCTAAAAGCAGTGATTAGAAGAACAAATTCTTTCTTGTCCCAAATCTATGATGTAATAAGGCAAGAAGTGAAATGTGTCATGGCCTGTTAGCCATGCTGGATAATGCACATCAAGGCAGAAAAAGCTGGATGCAGAATTTGGCACAAAAGTCTCTTTAACTCGTTTATTTTGAGGTATTTTTTAAGAGGAACTGTGTCAGCCCTGGAAATTTAGTTTAATAGTATATATCATATGCATTAAGTGAAAAATCTTCTTCTGACAATGGTGAAAGTTTGCTGTTTGCTTGTTTCTTTTAAACATGTTTTAATCCTGAAAGCAGCTGAAAGAGAAACCTCATGTGTGACTGCTTACCTCTGAAAGAATATATTAAGATACAAACTTCAACAAATTCCAAGTATTTGTGGGATTGTTTTGGTATAGTTATGCAAAGAAATTTAGAAATTAACAAAATCTGGACTTTGTCATTTAGTAAGGGGATCACATGGGCCTGCTCAGGCCTGGAGATGAGGATGGGCAGTTTTTATCCAGCAGCACTGAATGCAGTGATGGTCTGTGCTGGAGATCCTCTGCTACTTCAACAGTTAGAAGATGTGAGGAGGATAATTCAGTCCATATCATTTCAGTTTATGTTCCATTCCTTTTCTGCCACTGAGAGCACTGTGGTGATAGAGAGAATTGGGAATAAATTCACCAAATCCCTCTGGAGCACACAGGGATGGACACAGCACCTCAGCCATGTTCCTTTTGGAACTGGAGACCATTAAAGGATCTCCAGGTGAAAATCTGCTCTTGCATTTTGATGTGTGCTTTGATGCATGAGGTGAGCATCCCAAAAGAAAGAGGATTTATTTCTTCATCTCTTTCCTCCTGAGTAAGGCACAGACACACTTTGGGTGAGCACCAAGGTGGAAGTACGGGATCGTTGCAGAAGAAATCCCAGACTGGTTTGGGTTGGAAGGGACCTCAAATCCCATCCAGTGCCTGGAACACCTTTCACTGTCCCAGGTTGCTCCAAACCCCAGTGTCCAGCCTGGCCTTGGGCACTGCCAGGGATCCAGGGACAGCCACAGCTGCTCTGGGAATTCCATCCCAGCTCCTCTCCACCCTCACAGAGACAAAATTCTTCCTGATATCCAATCTAAATCTCTCCTCTTTTAGTTTAAATCTTCACACTTTGGAAAGAAGGAGCTATTTACTCTGCATGCTGTGTTTTCCTTGTTTCTATGCCTGACCCTTTTTTGGCATAAATTCCCTCCCCTCCATGGACCTGACTCCTTTGTACAGCCTGGTGCTCATGTCCTGTGCTGGAGTTTCAAATCCTTTTTGCAGCACCAGAGCAGAGCTGTTGTAGTGACCTGGGGAGATATCCTGCCCTGAAGAAACCATAAAAATAAATGTTCTTTGCTCCTGTAGCTCATCTGCTGGAGGTATGTGTGAAAGTCAGGAGTTACAGATCGACCCAGAGCTTATGGTGACACTTTCTGCAAGGTCACACTCATAAACCTGAGCAGGAGAGGTGCCTTCAAGAACATTAACTAACTCCAAGTTGTCTTTTCATTCATGTTTTAAAAACCAGAAGAGAGATTCAGTGACAGCTGAGCTGGAGCAGGTGCAGCTCATTTTCCTCCCCTGCTGTTGTGTGATGTGAGGATCAGGTATTCCCCACTCCAACAGAAACTCCTGATGGACATAAACTCCTGGACATAAACTCCTCAGCCCAGCAGCTCCTTTTCTAGACTTGGGGAAGAACTCCAAATCACATCCCCTGCCTGCTCACCTAAATTAACACTGCAGTTCACCTCAGCTGTGCTTCCCAGAGAAATCTGAAGGAGTGATTTGTGCCTGTGAGGAGCACAGCTCCCACTCCCACTCTGTGGTGCTTTTCTGTGCTGATTGTACACAGGAAGGAGCATCCCTCAGTTCAGCTGTGCTGAGGATTCCTTGCACTGGCTGAGGCAGGTTAGTAAATCACTGCAGAGAGGGATTGCACTGTACCTTTTGAAAGACCAAGAGGAAATTGTATTTTGGAGAGTAATTTGAACTTCACTCCGTGAAAGTAGCCTTTCATGAGGCTTTGGAGGGGAGGAGTTGGAGAGGAGCACTGGACCTGGATTTTCACATAATTATGTGGACTCATTGCTGAGAAGTGAAGATATATTTAGTGCCTTTTTCTCTGCCCTTGGAGCTGTGTGGATTCCTTGTGCTTGTGAAGCACAGGTTATTATTTCTCTGCCTCAGTAAGTGTTTTTGGTGTGTGCTGCTGGTGCAGAAGGGTGCAAGGCTGAGTTCATAATCAAAAACAAGGAACTGTGGGGCTCTTTGGGGAAGAAGCAGCAATTTAGGAACAAGCAGTGGTGTCCCAGTAGCACCTGAGCTGAGCTGGGCCATCCTTCAGTCTGGCAGCCTGGAAATACCTGTGGGAAAGGCACTGTGCAACCCTTGAGGATTTTCATCCTTTATTAGCCTTGTTCTGCCTGTTTGTACAAGAGGGAATGGCTGGGGCAATTGATATGGTGTGGCTCAGGGCTTGGAAAAGAAGCAGCTGAAAAGAGGATTTGCAGCAGGAGGACAGAAGTTCTCCTAAGCTGCTGTGCCATGGACTTTCCAAAGCCCCTTTGGGTTGGAATCTTGCATTTCTGACTTGCCCTCTTCTGTGAACTCCAAGCCCTGAGCTCTTCCATGGGGGAAACCTCTCGATCCACCCCCTTGACCCACTGTGCTGGAATGCCCTTTCCTTCAGAGCTTCACTGCTTTGCTCCTCTATATTTTGAAATGTTCTCTTCTAGGAAAAAAAGACAACTCTGTCTTTGGACTGGTCCTGAATAGCAATTCCTCAGTCAAACATAACAGCATCCCAAATGAGGCTGGACAGCTGTTTCCCAAATATATCCCTGTACATATTCTATACACATCATAAAGCTGGGGTTGGGTTATTTGAAACGTTCTGCAGACTCCCTGCCCCCTCCTGCAGTCAATGGCAAATGTTGTTCTCCCAACTCCACTTGTCACATTTTGTTCTGGAGAACAGGGAGGATATTGAGATATACTGGCTTCTCTCCTTGACTGCATTTCAATATGTATTTTGTATAATGAGGGCCCAAATCCTTCTGCCATTACTTCTGCTTTAATCACACTGTGCTCTGCCCAGATTGCTTTAATCGCATTTGCATCAGCAGGAGTTGCTCTGTGATGAGCAATATTTCATCTGCAAGCAGAGCAGACACATCTCAGGCACTCGTGGAGGAAGGAGCTGCCTGGCCAGGGCAGCACAGCCTTCCAGTGAGGGATGGTGCAGCATCCTGATAGGAGAAATAGGTTTTCAGGAATTAGAAGGAACAAAGCTATTTTTACAGGTTGTTGAGGGTTTTTTTTGTTTGTTTGTTTGTTTGTTTGTTTTGTTTATTTGGTGGGGTTTTTTTTTGTTTGGTTGGTTGGTTTTGGGGTTTTTTGTTTGTTTGTTTTGCTTTTTTTTTTTTTTTTTCCTTTTTTTTTTTTTTTTTTTGCAGGACCTGTCAAGTGTGATAGCTCCCTTTTAATTTTCTACTAAATGGCTTTTTGGCATGTATTATCTGCTGAGGAACGCCCGGTGCAGAGACATCATTTTGTACTTCAGCCATGACATTACTCTAGATGAGAACTGAAAAGTTATATAGATATTACACCAATATATAAACCATGTGTGTTAGGAAGACAAGTTCAGTTTTGAAATATTTGCCTTAGCTATGCTTTTCACTTTCAATCTGTGCCAAACATGTGCTTGAATGACTGATGGAGTCATATGGTTCCCTGAATAAAGCACTTTATTGTGCTCAGACTTGGAGCCTTCCAACAGTTGTATTACAGAAGCTTGAAGATTAAGATGATCCAACTGCTTAGGGGGTATGTCCCACAAGGAACATTTTACTTTTTTCTTTTCTTGTCCCCCCTGTTCTCTATTTTTTGTCTTTGTGCCATCAGCTTGTTCAGCTGGTGGGGCAGTGACATTGCCCACGGAGAGTTTGGTGGAGGAGAGCAGCAAGTCACCTCCAAATTCCAGCTTTCCCTGCCGTGCCCACATTGAAATGTTGAACACATGACATATTCCAGGCAGTTTATGGGATTGCATGGGGGAGGGCTGAGAGGGCTGTTCCCTGTCGCTGATTATTTCATCAGCAGAATCAGATTTAGGGAAGGAGTAACTGTGCATGAGCAAGTGATGACAGGAGGTAGATCTGAGAATTATAAACCCCAAATATTGAAAGCCATGTTTTTAATGCTGTTCAATTAATGGGGATCAGGGAATCTCAACCCCACATTTCTCATCCTGGAGCTGCCTGGTGTGGATCACTGCTGATGCTGCAGAGCTTCATCCTTACAGACCCATCAAGCTGGAGACAAGATCTTTTTCCATCAGAAGCCAAAATTACAGAAAATTAAATTCAGAAATGCATGGAGTGATCTTGCTGCTGTCTCTCCTCAGGCTCATCAAAGACCTTTGCTGACTTTTCATGTTTGAAAAATTTTTTTACACAAGTAGTAATTTTTGCAGTGTGAAAAAAAGACAAAATTCAAGCTCAAGAAGATCCATGGAATTAGTTGCTTTCCAAGGGTTACTTGTGCCTAAATGCCTGAGGTCTTGGGTTTGGGAATTTGGGAGAAGGGCGAAAACAAGTAAAACTTTGTATGTAGTTTTTCCTTTTTTTTTTTAATGGCTTATTTTCCAAGCAGGCCATGAAAGGACTAATTTTCCTGGGTTTTGTAGAAATAATCAATGTACCCCTTAGAGGAGCAAAGGTTAGCTGGGAAAATAATTCATGATTTTGAACTAATAAAAACTTTACTGCAAGAGATAAGAGTTTTACTTATGCACAGGCAAATCTTGGCCAGGCTTTTGTGCTTATAAATAAAGGAGGGCAGAGTCTGGTGCTGTGCTGCTTTTTATGAAGCTGTGGAAGTGCTGGAAGTGGGATAATGGGAGGCACCTTATCAATGTGGTGATTTTTGTCCTTTCTTTCAAGAGGGTGTCTGTGTCCTCAGCTGGTGGTTGATGGAAAATTTAAGCTGTTTCTTCTTTGACCCTGTGCAAGTCACAGGACTGGCTTTGTTTAACCATTATGCACTGGAAATCTGGGACTGGTTTATTTTCTAGCATTTTCACATTTATTATGAGATATTATTACAATTTGCTTTTTTAAAAAATATATTAGTGCCCAGGGAGGTTGTGGATTCCCATCCCTGGAAGTGTCCAAGGCCAGGTTGGAGCAGCCTGGGACAGTGGAAGGTTCCCTGTTCATGGCAGGGATGGAATGGGATGAGCTTTATGGTCCCTTCCAACCCAAACCATTCTGGGATTCTTTGATTTTATTAAGTACCAATTTGTTTTTCCTGTCTCAGGCACAACAGGCACCATTTTAGAAGGTGGTTTCAGCAAGGGCTGTGCCTGGATAATGTTTAACTTGGGTAATGTTTTGGCTTTTGCTGGAAGATGGAGTGAAATAGAGGACTGGAATCACACACCTCAGACCTTGGCTACATTGTTGGGTAATTGACACTTTTGTTTTGGCATGATATAATCTGACCCCTAATGCTGACAATTTCCATTTAAAGCAAGTTGGTTTTTCTTTTCTTTTTGTTTTCCTTGATGAACAAGAGCTGGATGTGATCCTCTGTGCAATTCTATATTGGAATCCTATCTGACTTTATCTATAGGCACTTTATACTCCTGCCATCTATAAATGTATCAGCACTGGCAAGATAAATACCAAGAGGCACAGAGAGCTAAGGGGCAATCATGGGTCCTGTCACCTTTGGTTTTCTAGATTATGTAAAATAATTCTTTTAGTTCCCTTTTTGTAATTCAGACTTTCCACTTCCCTGCTCTCCCTGGCAGCCTCTCCAAGCCACCTGCTCCAATTCATCCTTTGTGAATGCAGGTGAGGAGAAATGCCCCCAACATTCCAGATGTGCTCCTCTCACCAGCTCTCAGGATTAACTTGGATCTCTGGTACTCCCTGGAAACACCTCTTTTGATGCAGCATTATCTGTGTTATCCCCAGTACCATGTGTGGGCCATTCTGGTGTCACTTTTGAAGACACTCTTTGAAGAGCAATGTTGGAGCAGAAATCCTCATGATCCCAAGGGTCCAACCCTCCTGGGTTTCAACCCCTTGCTCCAGCCTGCAAGTTATTGGGTTCTTTGTAATATTCCTCTGTGCAGTCATATCCCACCCCTGAGCACTGGATTTCAGGAGGACTCTTGAGTAAAGGTTGCTGATAAAAATACAGGCTGATCCTGATTCAGGTTGCTGAACTGTGGTAAAATCCTTCCCTTGCCTGGTTGTGGGTGCTGTGTTTGTGGGCAGCTTCCAATTCTTACCCTGTTTCACTTCCATAACTTCCTCAAGTTCCTAAGTTCCATCTTGAAGGACAAGACTTGGTCCTCCCCTCTCAGCGTGCAAGCTTGGAAATTTTGGATTAAAAAATTCAGGTTTGAATTTTTCTGGAGGTGACAGAAGAATCATCCCAAAGGAGAGACAAGCCCCTGATGGGGGATAAAGCTCTTTCCCACCTGCTGGGCCCCCAGGCAGCAGTGGAGGCTGGGGGTACCCCAGGAACTGGCCACAAACCCAGGGCCAATGGCTGAGCAAGTGCTGGGTGCAGCCAGGTGTAAATCCCTTCCTCCATGGCCAGGAATGACCCACCCAGGTCATGGATGCCACAAACTGAGAGCTAAACTGAGGAAGCTGAAGAAAATGAGGAGGGAAGTGGATAAAGGATGTCCTTCCTGCCTTCCAGGCATTGCCTGTGGCACAGAGCACTGCCATGAGCTGATTGCAGCTTGCAGAAAGATTACTCTGTTCCATTATTCTTTTCAATCCAAAGATTATTCCAGTGCTTTGGGTGTTTTGCTGCAGAGAAAAATGAGGACAGGCTGTGACTTATGATTTTGAGTCAGTTTTTAGTAGGAAAGGTAACACAAGGATAATTTAATTTAATATTTTTTTGTACCCCCACTTCTGTAATGTTCATAGCTCAGCAGTAAGTGCAGGGGGGGACATGAGGGGTGTTTGGGGACAGTGTGAGGAGATAGAGCTCCAGTCTGGGATGGAAATGGACACCCCACAGCATCACTGGGACCTTGGCTGAGCTGGGCTTTTGTGAGGCTCTGGGGCTGTGTCAGTCCTTGAGTACCTCGTGACTGATGGAATCCTGGAGCCTCTCTGGAGCCAGGCTGGGAGAGCTGGGGGGGGAGAGGAGAAGGCTCCAGGGAGAGCTCAGAGCCCCTTGCAGGGCCTGAAGGGGCTCCAGGAGAGCTGGAGAGGGACTGGGGACAAGGGATGGAGAGGCAGGACACAGGGAATGGCTTTAAGCTGAAAGTGGGAAGGTTTCCATGGGATGCTGGGAAGGAATTCTTGTCTGTGAAGGTGCTGAGGCCCTAGGACAGAGACAGCCCAGAGCAGCTGGGGCTGCCCCTGGATCCCTGGCAGTGCCCAAGGCCAGGCTGGACACTGGGGCTGGAGCAGCCTGGGACAGTGGGAGGCGTCCCTGCCATGGCAGGGGTGGAATGGGATGATTTGACAGTCCCTTCCCACCCAAACCATTCTGGGATTCTCTGAACCATGTTATTCTGTGTATCCCTGTTATTGTGTGGGACAAGAACAGGCCCATCCCCAAGGGGAAGGAAGCTCAGCATCACAATTGACTCTTGTGTAAATCTGTGTGCAAGAGATGGATGTTGTTTATAAACCAGCCCAGGTCCTGCTCTGTGCTGGGGGGGCACAACCAGCCCTGGCAGCAGGGTTGGGCTGTGCATTTAGGGGGATATATTCTATTTTCATATATTCTATTTTCCTTGCACTTAATCCCATTTTATCCAGAGCTACTCAGCATTGGGTGCATTCACCTCTTTGTTATTGTCATGAGGACAAATAAATTGCCCTGCCTCACTAAAAGCTTATTAATTTTAAGTAAATGCAAATCTGGAGAGTGTCTGGGTTTTTTCAGGAGGCAGTGGCCGCTAAGCAAAGATGTCACATCACATGCTTAGAGTTTATTTTGCACAGAGCTTGGAGGAACTGAAATAAAAAGCAAAAAGATGAAAACCATTCTTAGCTTCTTTGCCAACAAGCCCTTGTATGATACTGTGCAAAGCAGAAAAGTTGTAGAAGTACATGGCAGATGAAAAATATTTAAGCCACACAAAAGTCACTGACAGGTAACATCTACTCATCTCACTATTTGTACAAAGTAGCTTTTATATTACTGGGGGGGAAAAGAGAATAAAGGGCACTGCATCAGCTTGTGGATCAAAAGCATCACCTTCAGTGGAGGCTGAAAATAGAAAACAGACACAACTGGGAAGTTTTTCATGTGAAAAAGTGGGAGACGAGCTTGCGTCAGGAAGAGCTGGACAGGATTTCACTGAAATGGAAAATAAGTAGGTGAGTAAGTAGGTGCATGTGACACAAAAGATAGGAAACCTGGGTCTAATCTAACTTTCTGCTATTGCAGATGGCCTGATTTTCTTCTCCTCTCATGACACATTACTGAAATTTCAATTCTCTGATTTCAATTATTGCACTATTTATACTGCTGTAGTACCAGGGGTCCCTGTAGAGAAGAGGCCTCATTATTAATGGAACACAAACAACTCTAATGGTTCAGCTTCAAAGAAACCCTCCTGAAAGTGAGGAAGGGAGATGCAGAGTGGCAGAGAGGAAATACCAGCACATCTGTGTGCTTGAGGAGCTGCAGCCCTGGGAGCTGGGGGATGTTTTTGGGTGATGGAAACCCTTCCTTGGGGCAGAGTCAGGCCCATCCCACCATGATCCTCTCCTGGTGCCCCAGGGATGCTCCTTGGGAGGGCTGAGTTTGTGCTCAGGGGTGGGGTCCCAGAACCAGCAGAAGGAAGCTGGGAATGTGTTTTGTGCAGGAACTGGGTGAAGTGTCCCTGGCTGGGATCGATTCCTTGGTGACTCCAGCTCAGGTGAGGGCCAAAGGCTCCCCAGGGTACCAGCACCTATCCCACCTTTGTACCCACCTGGTTTTATCCCATTTTTTTCCCAAGTTTCCTGCACTATTCCTGATTTTTTTGTCCTGACTCTCTCCTTACATTTTCTGTGGGTTTTTTTCCTCCTGATGTAGAATATTCCTCTCCCCATGTCCATGTGCCATTGCTCAGTGGCCTTTCAGATCTCTCCCACTCAGGATAAGTGTGGGTTGCTCTTCCCTGGCTATGATCCCTTATTTTCTGTCCCCCTGTTCTTTGAATCAGGCTGCAGAAACATATTTAAAGGATTTACCTATTTATCTTCCCCATCTTTTTTTTTTTTTTTTTAATTTAAAGACTGGGTTAGAGTTTATTTATTAGCTATACAGGTTTCTTTATTTTGCAATCTTTCAGAAATATACCCAGCCCATAAATATAATGAAATTTCATGAGAAAAACATTATTTGATATACAAAAGACACTGTACTGTGCTTATATCACATTTGAGGGCAGCTGGGAGTTAAGCAAGTGCACAATGCATGTGCCCAAATTCTATCCAGAATGAGGCCCAAAATTGGGCTGCAGTGCTTCCTCTGCCTTCCTCAGGAAGCTGTGATTTTTATCACACCCAATAATTTAAATAAAAACATTCAGATAAGCAGCCAAGTATCTGGCTCAGGGAAAGCAACTAGACAGAAATTGATCTCGTGTTTTATAAATGCTGTGGCTTCAGAAGATTTGCAAACCCTGAAGCTTGTCTGCTTTGTTTCCCCCCAAATAAATTATCTTTTCCAATAAAGATATAACTGCTGCCTATAAACCTGTCTTGATGTCTGTCTCCAGACTATCAACACTTCTGCACAATGAGCCTTTTCAGCAGATAAATAAGCACGTGTGGCAGATTAAATTTGCTCATTGTAACCTTGCTTTGTTATGTACCACGAGCATCACTTCATTGGGATGGAAGAGGAGTAGGAGTGGCAAAACTGAACCACACTTGGTGTGGATTTTCCTCCCTTTTCCCATTGTATTTTTTATAGCTGCTGCACTTGCAGACCAGGCTGTCTATTTAGGGAATAACACATCTGTGCACAAATGCTGATCCCCTCCCTTTTTCCTGCTGTTTTGGGTAATGCTGGGAAGTTCATGCTTTGCAGAATGACCAGGAAAGGCCCATGGAGGTGTCAGAGAGACTTTGATGTTCCCTGATGTCACCATGGTGTCAGACACAGTGGGAGCTGTGCAGACACCACATCCATGGGAGGATGAGGATCCCCCAAGGGGCTCTGAAAACTTGGATCTGATGACACTTCCAGAAAGCAAATCCCACCAAATAATAGAAGGGCCTGAGTCATTTAATTAGTGTGGTTGAGATTGCTCAAGTGGGCCAAGGAGAAAGGAGAGCAGGGCTGGAGCCAAACTTTTCTCATTTTGCTGAGATATGCTTCATAAATTCCTGTTCTGAGCAGGGAGCTTCCTGCCTGATAATGAGAATAAAGGCTTGGAGTTCTGTCTAGACCCTCCCAGGCTGATGAGATGGTGTCTCATGTGCCTCCCCAGGGGAGAACCAAATCTTGGGCCAGCTTTGGATCATCTCTTCTAAGGGCTGACACTGTGTCCTCCCAGCCCTCAGTCACTGGGGCTGCATTAAAGGGGTGGAAGAACTCTGTATAAAAACAACTTTCCTCTCTCCAATGTATTTTATCTTGTGAGGTGGTTTTTGTTTGGGTGTTGTTTTTGTTTTTGTTTTTTGTTTGTTTGTTGCTTTTTTGGGATTTTGGGTTGGTTTGGTTTTTGTGTGTGTTTTAGGTAAAGTGTTGTATTTTTAAAAGCATGCTGAAAAATACCAGATTTTATTTCTGCTCACGTTGGCTTAGCCATAATGACAGCACAGATGTTTTTAAGCTAATCCTAACAGTGACTAAATGGGGGTAATTCTGCTCAGAATAGAACTCTTCATCCTTCATGAGAGCATTAGGTGAGCACAGAGAGTGTGGCAAACCCCAGCAGAGTTTTGACTGTCCTGTGGCACCTGGAAGCCATCCCTGTCTCCTCTTTGATTTATTCTCAGTTATTTTTCCAGCTCTTGTCCTGTGATATTGGTTTTAGGGCTCTGCCTGGACAAGCACAATGCCATTAATGTGTTTATGGAGAGGAGAAACACTTGATAAATGCTGCATGCAAGCAGCTTTTTGACCTGCTGGTATGAGTTGAAGTCATCTGCCTGTGTAGGAGTAGAGTGTTATTTCAATGAGTTTATGTTCTCTTCCTCTTCCAGATCTTTTTTCCCCCACTAATGAGACTCTGCATCCTCCACGATGATTTCCTTACATCCTGATATCTCTACTCTCAATGTGCAGTCTTTGTCTTCTGCTGCCACCATCTAATCCCCCTCCAGCTCTTCCCCTGAGCCCCTCTGATCTCACAGGTTCTCTCTGGAATTCCTGTAGGTTTTGACTCTGACATTACAAGTTTCATGTTTAATCCTTTTCCTGAATTATTTCCTTTTGAATATGCTGCCAAGTCCCTCAAATAGCAAGGTTCACCTTGTCAGATGCTTTTCCCAGCTAACGTGAAGTGTTTCTCCCTGTCCTTAGGTGAGAATGTGGACAGCAAAGTGGAGTCCCCGAGGCTGCAGGTGTCAAAGGACCAGTCCAAAGATTATGAGATAACAATTCCCTTCCTTTTGAATGGAGAACAGTGGAGACCACTGAATGGCATTTATCCAAAGGTTAGTCTTCATTTTGCCTATTTGTTTATAAGGTGTGTAACAATTTAAAGGCTGTAGGGAGAATTTAATGCACTTTCATCCTATAGGATATAAGAGTGTTTTTATATTGTTGTTGCCACATATCTGAAATTGCTTCTTATTTGATTTAAGAAATGGATGAGGGTTTTGGTTGAAATGAATACCTTTTTCCTGTAGAGATGCATTCTTCTTTCTGATGGCAGAAATGAAAGTTTAAAGTGAAATAATAACAATTTCATTGCTTGAGATTTTATCATGCAACAGCAAAAGGAAAACTGAGGGAGGGTCAAGCACAGCAAACAGGTTGGAGTGGGCACAGTCTGACAGCAAGGAATTTAGGGACCAGTGGAAATAATGTTGCTGTGCTGGCTGCAGCCTGAGGCATTAGCTGGTCTAAATTATCCCATGGGAGACCCCCAAATTCCATCCCCTGTGCTGGATTGGGGGTGAGGGGTGACTCTCCCTTCACACCCAGCTTCCCCTTTCCTAACAAGGGCAGGATCTGCCTCTGGTTCTGAGATTCTTTCCCCCTCCTGATAAGCTTTCCTCCTTTTTCCCCCTCAGACATTTGTGAGCTGTACAGCAAGCTGCACTTAGGAAAGAAAGGCTGAGTTTTGTCTCCTTTGTGAAGTATGAAGACAGTTTGTTATTTATTATCACCAAATGTATATGGGAATCTCTTACCCAACCTTTTAACTCAGGTCCAGTTTGATTCCAGCTCACTTTTTATGTCGTTCTTTTAATTATCTGAATGAGGAGGGGAAAAGTAAAGTTTTTAAATAGTTAAAAAAAAAAAAAGAGGGAGGAAAAAAAAACCCAAGCAAAAACCACGACAACAATGCAAAAAGCCCAGAGAGCCAATTAGAAACAGCTTTTCTTGCTGGATTGGGAAAGTATTCCTTGGAGAAATCCTGCTTGACTACTGCCACTTGCAGGACCTGGCTTTGGATCACGTTGCTGATTGACACAAGTAGGTGTGAAAAGATATTTCCAAACAAGGGCTCTGACTTTCAAAAAAAGCTTGTCTAGATTAAAGTTGTTCCTTCTTCTCCTCTGTCCCTTCCTAAATAGGAGAGAAGGGCCAGGCCCAGTTCTGAATCTGTGCAGTGATGAAAGGGATATCAGAGTGGGTGCAGAATGGCTTATCTTGGAGAGATAACACAGATGGCTGGGTCCTAGATGTATGTGCAACTCTATTTTTAGATTATTTAATTAGAAACAGGCATTCTCCATATAGAGAGAGGCCTTTTAGCTACTCACTGGAGCTCTCTGAGAGAGTTACAACCCAGTATCACTCTGTGAGTAATGATAATGTGATTTATATCGTTAATTTGTTTCCCAGAATTACTTTCAGTTTAAGATGAACACTAGAAAAGATTTGTGGCTTGGTAGAAAGATCCACATGCTGTATCAGCACTTTTATCCCCCCCTTTGAATACTTCTTTTCCGTGGAAACTTATAAATTAAATACACAAAAGTGCACATCAGGCTGTGGGAAGAACAACAGCTTCAGTGGTGGAGGAGAAGAGTAATGAATAGCTTGTCACATAAATATTGATCAAAAGCACAAAAGTTAAATACTGCTGTATTTGATGGCTAAATGGGATCTATTGTTCTTCAACTCGTTTCAAAGTGTTCCTCTCTTTTATTTTAATCGTATATGAAGTCAAAAAAAGTATGTACTTGTAAGAGGGGAATGGTATTGCAATAGGATATATGGTAAAATAAATAATGGAGTGGCTATAAAAATGCCAAGGGATTAAAGTTATTTGTGTACAGATAATTGCCTGGCAATGATGGCCCCATTCCCCAATCCTTTCACTGTAAATACTCCTGCTTAACAATTAGTCCCTGGGAAAGCACACTCATCATTTAGTGCAGCCTTCTCTCCCATCCTGGAGATAAAACTGTCCTTTTATTTACCCCAGGAGTCGCTGCAGTATCTGTTGGAATCTCTCACTTGGAATCTGTCAGCAATGATTATTAAGCTAATGACTTTCTCGTTGAGGGCCTACACAGTGCAAAAAATGTGAGATAATTCACACTGTCTGATGGCACAAACACACAGAACTGCTCAGCAGCAGTGAGGAAATTCCATTTACTGAGGAAAAGAAAGAGAAAAATTTCTTATCTCTAGCAGATTTTACTGTAATACACTTGGGATGTGCTTTTTCAAGGACATCTCGTGATTTAGGTGTTTCCTATATAAGTTTAAATTAGTGAAAGGCAAACCCCAATTTTAAATTCAGACATGTAATTAAATTATATTTTAAGATTTTGGGGTTTCCTAAGTGGTGGTTAGATTAAGTGGTTTGTGTCTGGAGAGAACTGATCATTTACTGGACAGGTCAATTTTTCTCTTCACCTTCCCCAACTCAAGTCAAAGCCCTGTGAAACCAAGGCCAGGATTTCATGGTGGCATCATTTCAGAATTGTTGTTGCTTTTTTCCTGTTTAAAGCATGCCTGTGCTGATGCCAACAGTTTTTGTAGAATCATGGAATCCTTTAAGCTGGAAAATACCCCCAAGGTCGAGTCCAACCTTCGGGCACCACCTTATCAATTAAACCACTGCTCTGGGCCATATCCAGTCATTTCTTTAAGACTTCCAGGGATGCAGACTCCCTGGGGAAGCCTCATCCAATTCTTACTCATTCTTTCAGTGAAAAGTTTTTCCTGATATCCGACCTGAGCACAGCTTGGGGCCTTTTCCCTTTGGCCTATCAGCATCCTGGATAGGGGAGAACATTTATAAAATAAAATATAGATACTTAAGAGAAGCTACTATGGAAATACCTCAGTTTGTACAACTGTGTGATGCTGTTTGTTTAGTTGGGGTTGTTAACATTTCTCCAGGCATGTTTTTTTTTGTTTTTCAATTCAGAAAATGTATCGTTTTCAGTGGGAATATTTTACTGGTACCTAATTCTTTTATTAGCTGGATATAATATTCACTTGCCAATCCTTAGCAGGCTGCTAAAATGAGTGGCTGCTGTTTGGAGTGTCCAGTTGTTGCTGCTCAGGGCTGCTGAGAGGAAAATGCTGCTTTTGTGGCCGTGTGGCAGCGGGATCGGGCCCTGAAGGGTTGTGCAACATCACCCTGGGCTTCAAACAATAGCTGCCCATATTCCCTGCAGATGTGATTTCCTCCTTCCCTGAAATTTTGTGTGCATTACAGCATGTGTTGATAGGTCATTATACATTAGAGCTCCAGTTGTCCTTCCACTTCTCTTTTTTCATTTGCTCAGCACTTCGTGTCTTGTGTTGATTACCACCCCCCACCTCAGTGCTTGCTTTAAACACACAAGGGTTGGGTTCTATTTTTCTTAAATATTTCTAAGGTTTGAACGAAACGGTTTCATTTTATATTATTTAAGTGCAGCAAAAAAAAACCCTCTTCCCCCCCCACATATTTCCAGCTGAATATTTTTTCTTCCAAGCTTGGCTCGCGATTCACAAATCAAGCCAAGTTTGATGAGGGTTTGGGTAAGTGATGTTTCAGTACACTGAACACTTTAGGGAAGATTTTTTGAAGACCATCTGTTTGGCTTCAGCTTTTATCCTCACACCCTGTTAGGGACACAGAGGGCTTGGTGTGTGCCAGATCCCTGCAGCACAGGAGCTCTGGGTCAGGTAATATCAGTGGTGTTATTCCGGAGCCCGCAGCACATCCCTCCTCTTGGGGAGACAAGAGCCAGGCAGGAAATGTTTCACGTGGGCATTAAGGGGCTTTTTGGCTCCATTTCTGTGCTTTAAAGGTCAGCACTGTGGGGAAATGCTGCCTGGCAGGGCAGGCATGGAAAAGCTGCAATGCCCAGTGTGGCATTGCCCTGGGCTGGCACTCGTGTTTCCAAGGGACACAGATTAGTGGAGCTGGCTTTGGACCCAGGGTTTGCTCCAGATTGTAAAATGCAAGAAGTAGTTGAGAAATGGAAAGTGTTTTGTGAGGATTTGATGTGATCAGCTATGCAGATAAACACAGAGAGCTCAGGGTGTGGCAGCAGTCACTCAGGTGTGGGGTTTTCTCTGCTCCTGTCTGTGTAGGACCTGTCGTGCCATTGCTGGCACCTGCAAGGACTCAAAGAGAATCAGGAACAAGTGCTTTGAAAGATTTTATCCTCTCAATTTTCTGAAAGCACATGGGCAAGTTAGGTGCAGCTTTCCTTACTGGGGGATATTTTGCACATTTTGATGCATGTGGATCTTCTTTTGTAATCCTGATTTCTGTACCTGTATAAGTGCAAAATTAACCTGTGGGTGCTCCACTCAGGACACAGCTGCCATTCATAAAATAAATGGGAATGCAGCTGAACCTGGGCAGGTATTTGAGGACCTGCAGCCTGGAGCTGAGTGTGGTTCCTAAAAAACCCTATGAGAAGCTGGACAACCTTGAGATGCTGGAACTTAGAGTTTGCAAGTTGCCAGCCCAGGTTGCTTTCAAATGATGGAATTTCAAACAGAGAATTTGATTTTTGATGTTAAATTTGGGGGATATGTAAATCAATGAGCAAATTTTGCTGTGTGACTTTTTGAAAATAATTAACTGGGGGAAAGTGGCTGCACACAATCTTCCTGTCACTGGGTTAGACCCTTAATCCACTTGGATCACTGTGAGCCTCATAGGACTCCTTTAAAATACTGTCACTGACCTCAATATATTAAAATAGATTGGAAAATCCACTTCTCCCCCACCTTGCAGAGAGAACCTCTTGTTCTGTGGCTTCCCATACCCAAGAGATTGGGGTTGTGTTGGAGTTAGAGACAAGCAGAGGAAAAGAAAGAAAGGTGCCCATGGTGGGCAGAGAGGATGGCAAAACCTGCAGGAAAATTCCAGCTCTCACTCCAACACCAGTGACTCCTAAATCCAAATAAATCAGAAATTCTTCTCCTTTGGGGAGGGGGCAGTGGATTCAGGGATCAGTAACAAACACTGCTTTGCCAAGCTGAAGTTTTCAAGGCCAGATTCTGAGCTTGTGTGAATCTGCTTCCTTCCTTTGCCTGGGCTGGAATAAATCAGGGTTGCAAATTGAAATCTTAAAGACGGGTTTTAAAAAAGGGGAGAAAGAAAGATGAGAAGGCAGAGTTCCTTTTCTTGTAGCAACACTCTTTTTTTCTTTCTTGGTGTTATGTTATGCTTTGAATATAAACTCTAGCAATGAAATGCGAAGATAAAGATGAAAGCCAGCTATAAAATATATATTTAGACCATATTTCTTCTGGTTTTTAAGTGTGCACTTGTCACAGCTCTAAGATTGTGCATGTGAAGTGGCAGAGGATTTCCATTTCCTGCTGCTTAGCATGCATTGCATCTCCCTTTGCTCCTGAAGAAGCAGCTTTTGCATCCCTGCCTGCCCCATTCCTAAGCATTGTGCCATGGATTGTATTCAGGAGCAAACATCAGAATCTTGATTATTTGTGTGGAATTCTGGGCACTGATTATGTGAATTTCAGTGTCAAACTCTCTGCTGTCTATAAAAGTATCATCAGCTCTGGCAGTTGTTGGTTATCTTTATCATTCTCCAGATTTATCACATCTATTGGGTGTTACACTGATGCTTTTCACCTTTTCACATTTTTTTATGCCTTCACTCTAAGGTCCTAGTTCAACACCTACTAAAATGGGGATTTTTTTGCCATTGAGACAAAATACCATTGGCAAGAAGAGGAAATAACTTTAAATTTGTTTAAAAACCACCATAATAATGCTGGAGATTCAAGAACAGATTGGAAGCTGCAAACAGGCAGAAGGAGCAAAGGCAGTGATAACCAGGGTCTTAATCTGAGTTTTGGTCTCCACACCAGTTCCAGTTTTTTTAGGAACTTATTGGGGCACCACACAGACTCAGAATCCTGGAGTGGTTTGGTTGGAAAGGACCCTAAAGTTTGTCTTGTTCCTCCCCTGCCATGGCAGGGACACCTTCCACTGTCCCAGGCTGCTCCAGCCTGGCCTTGGACCCTTCCAGGGATCCAGGGGCAGCCCCAGCTGCTCTGGGCACCCTCTGTGTCTCCCCAGCCTCCCAGGGCAGGTCTCTCTGCTGGTTCCCATTTCCCCTCTTTGCTGCACCCCTTGTGTGACTCTCACGGGGTTTCATACACAGCTGAGGGGCTCACTCTGTCAGATAATTAATTTAGAGCTCAGTCTTTTCAAGAGCAAACCCATTCAAGTTTATTTCATAACTGGCATAGCCTTCGTGCAAGTGATAATTGTTTATATTCCCTTCAACTGAGCCTCCTGCTGTTCCTTTTCATTCGAAAAAATTACCAAAGTTTAGACTTCCAGACAATTGTATTAAGGGGAATCATACAGTGCTGCTTAAACAAGGCTTTGAAGGCTGAGAGGACAGCTTTCATAGCTCTTTTACATGGTTGTTTTACATATCTTGAGAGAGAGAGGCATAACCAGAATTTATAGTGCTCTCCATATTTTTTATGACTCATGAGCATCAGCTATAAGAGGCAGAGCTGTGCTCTCTCCACAAGCTGTGTCATCAGCTGGGAATGCAGCTTGGCACAGGCAGAGGAACAGCACTAATCCTCCTCAACCTTCCCTGGGAGATCCTCTCCTTGAGCCTTTAATTAATAACCTGGAAGTCATTAATTTAATAGCCTGGTAAACAATCTGATATTTCTTTTGCTTTTCCTTATACCCATACTCCTGCCTTGTAGGGCCACTCTGAGGAGCAATTAGTGCAAATATGCTCCATTAGTTAATAACTCTTGTGTGTTTGTTTAATTTGGAAGCAGCAGAAGTTCTGCATGGACACAATCAGGGAAGGGAGCGTGGCACCTCCTCTGGCAGTCAGGGAATTTCTGTGTCCCAGTGAGCCAAAGCAGCTCAAAGCCACCCCTCTCACCTTACCTCGTCCAAGAGGAGGAAAACACGTTCCCTTCCTCCCACCCCACCTCGTTTAACCAATTGATCCATCTGATAATTTAATCCATGACATTTTTTAGAAACGCTGGTAGGTGTGTCCTGGTTCCAGGGACTTGCTGGAGCTCACACAGCAGTCAGGGGCTGAGAAATTCCTGGAGCTGGGACCACCAATGAAAACTTTGTGTTGGTGATTGAGTGGGGAAAATTCTTTTCTCTGTCTGCACTGAATCAGTGCCCTGGTTCCAGCTAGATACACGAGGATTCATTTCCTGCCTGAGCCGCTTGGGCATACTGGGAAGTGTTCAGCAACTGGGATTCATCCCAGAAAAGAGTCCATTGCATTTTTAGCCTGAGTGATACAGCGTGTGAAGTTTGCAAAGCTCTGTGTGAGTGTTCATGCTCAGGTATTATTGGAAGTGCTGGGTGTTTTAAAGAACACAAAATGAGAGCTTTGTATGAGCAACCCACCAGACACCTCCTGCTCTCCGTGGGGGTTTGCAGCCTTCCAGAGGGTGAAATTCCCCTTCATCAGCTCGTATCAGGCTGAGCTGCTGGAGGAATTCTGTCATACTTGGCCAGGGGAGATCACCAGTGATATAATGGTGGGGAGCTCTGCTCCCAGTACCAGCCCTCGTGGCCAGGGGCTCTGCAGAGGGTTTGCTGGGGACCCACCAGCTATGAGGTAGCGTCTCAGAGCTGAGCTCCAGCAATCCTTCAAAAGCTGATGGGGCTGAAGCAATCCACTCTAACTTGAGTTTTCAGGCTGGCATTTAGAGAAAAGAAAAGCAACCCCACAAACAAACAGATTGCGCTTTCTGCAATAAAATGGGGGAAAAGAATTTTGATTTTAATGATGCAGTTCAAGTTAGCGACCCTTTAATGTGGGATTAAAATCTAAACCTAAGTTCCTGCCTTATGCTGGGTTTGTAAAGTGCTTGTACTGAGGCATTTTCATATTGAATTAATTTAACTTATACTTGGCTATTTCACGTCTCTTGCAACAGATCTTGCGAGTGTAAGGTATGAATTTCAGTGTTGGATTAAAAGAATGCTTTGCTTTCCAGCTCTGAACATGTGATCAGGTTTTTTTTTTTTTACAGGCAGGAGGAGAATCTCCCTTGTTCTTAATTCCTATTGAGAGTGCCTTGGGTCAAACTGAACCCTAGACTAGAGCAGGCTCTCTCCCACCAAGCACCCCTGGCCCCTGGCATGGGCAGCTCCTGCAAGGACTCCTTTGTGGACTTGGAACAGCAGCAGAACTTGGGGCTTTTCCAAGGACTGAAATCCTCTGAGCAGGGGAAACCATGAGCTGCTGACATATTTTGTGATGAAGACCCTTATTTCAGAAAGCCACAGTAAATTGAGTTGTTCTCAGTGTGTACTTTAGGGGTGAAGAAGTAAATTGAGCTGGTCAATCCACTGAGTCCTACAGCTAACAAGCCCAGTGCCTTTGTTGTTGAATTATAATTCTGTTTCAATGTGATTTACTCAAGCCCCAGTTGATTTGCCTCTTCTGTAGGAATATTTCTCATTTTTCAGAATTGTAATGAGGAGTCATAGAGGTTATATGCAGTTTAAAGTCTGATAAAAAAATAATTAGGATTGATAATAAGGCTTTTTAAAATGCAGCAGGAATATCTTGACAATAAAAGCCTTTCAAGGTGTTGGTATTTTTCTAGAAATAAAATGACTGCCAAAAAAATCTCTGCCAGCTGTTTTCAAAAAGCTTGTGTAGATGAGGTAAAAATTATCTGTATCATTTTGATATTGCAGCAGAAAGTTTGTGTTCAGTTTTCATCTGGTGGAAATCGTGTGTGCCATTTGTGTGGTGTCTTTCCTCAAGGACACAGCTCTAAAGCAAAATGGAGCTTTTGGAGCTGAATATTGCAATTTCCAGCCTGGCAGAGGAGGTGGGGTGATGGAGCTTGGAGATGCTGGGAGTGAAATCCTTGTGAGATGCATTTCCACTGAATATTGTGAGTGTGGTGGGGCTGCTGCCAGAGCCTGTGGGGTGTTCCTGGACTTGATCAAGGATGTGCTGAGGGTGTTGCTGCCCAGTGTCCCCATAACTCTGCTGGTGACAATGTATGGGGCTGTTTCTGTGTCACCATAACTCTGCTGGTGACACTGGTATGGAGCTGTTTCTGTGTCCCCATAACTCTGCTGGTGAAAGTGGTATGGGGCTGTTTCTGTGTCCCTGTAACTGTGCTGGTGACAATGTGCTGGGGCTGTTTCTGCCCAGTATCACCATAGCTCTTCTGGTGACACTGGTATGGGGCTGTTTCTGCCCAGTGTCCCCATAACTGTGCTGGTGACACTGGTATGGTGCTGTTTCTGCCCAGTGCCCTCATAACTGTGCTGGTGTCACTGGTATGGGGCTGTTTCTGTGTCCCCATAACTCTGCTGGTGACAGTGGTGTGGGGCTATTTCTGCCCAGTGTCACCATAGCTCTTCTGGTGACAGTGGTGTGGAGCTGTTTCTGTGTCCCCATAACTGTGCTGGTGAAAGTGGTATGGGGCTGTTTCTGTGTCCCCATAACTGTGCTGGTGACAGTGGTTTGGGGCTGTTTCTGCCAATGTCCCCATAGCTGTGCTGGTGACAATATGCTGGGGATGTTTCTCTGTCCCCATATCTCTGCTGGTGGCACTGCTTGCTCTGAGGTGTGTCTGCTCTCACTGACCCAGCAGTTGAACCCACTGGTGGTGGCTCTGCCCCTGGAGCCAGGGAGGGTTCCTGTCCCTCCCATGTCACACCAGGATGTGTCCAGCTCCATTTAGATCCCAGCTCTGTCCCTACCCTTTGATGCTGTGCCCAGGTCCAAGATGTGAACATGTTGTTTCCTCTGGAGCTGCAGTCACGCTCAGGAAATGAGGAGCTCCTCAGTCCTGCCCTCATTCCTCCTGCCTTAGGATCAGCTTTATTTGGCTTCTGCTGCGTGACCTTGTTCCCCCTTCCTCTCCTGGCCCTCTCCTCCACCAGGGTGGTTCCCTGGCAGGGTTAATCTCCTCTTTTGTTCCTCCTCTCTCCACTTGACCACATCCTTTGAGGAGCATTCCCTGAATAAAAATGGTCTTTTTGAGGCGAACCTGCCAAGCCCTTCCCAGCCAGTCATCATTGTCAGGAGTGATTCCTGGAATCACAAAATGGTTTGGCTTGGAAGGGATCTTAAAGCTCATCCCATTCCATCTCTGCCATGGCAGGGACACCTTCCACTATCCCAGCTTGTTCCAGCCTGGCCTTGAACTCTTCCAGGAATGGGGCAGCCACACCTCTGCCTCCTTCTGAGGTGGCAGCATTTTGCATTCTGAGTTAAGATGAAACCTATAAATAATTTTAATATTTAGAACAATTTTATTACCTGAGACCACCTCAGCGAGCACAGCAGCAAAGATTTTTAGCCAAAGCTGCTGCCTGGGGATGGGAGGGTCAGATCTTCTCTGAGATGCCCAATTTTTGTTGATTTTTGGGTGGATGTTATTTTCTGGCACGCTTCACCCCTGGGAGTGCTGGGCATGGCAGGCTCCTCCAGCAGCAATCCTGGATGCAATCCCATTCTGGTGTCTTCCATTATTTACTTTAGCTCCACCCATTCCCTCCTCTCTGCCCGTTTCCCTGTGAGGTACAGCCTGTCCTGGGACAGGAACCCTGCTGGCGAGGGGCAGGGAGGCAAAAGCTCTGAGATGTGAGAATTGGGACAGCCAAGAGCCTCCCTGCCCCCAAAAAAAGGGCCCTTGCCCTGGCAGGGCTGAACCTGCCTTGCAAAAGGAGGTTCTGGACATGATCTGCTGCAGGAAAAGTCAACAAGAGGAATTTTGTCCTCAAAGCAACTCCAAGCCTATTCCTGTGTTAGCATTGCCCACTCCCTCCAGGAGAAAGAGTGGGATCCCTAAATTCAGTGTATCCAACAGAAACTGCCTCTCTTGGTTTCAACAGACAGAAACGTTGTTGAAACCAGACTTTTTTTGGCATTTACTGGCATTACTAAGAAAGAGTTGGCCAGGAAAGCTGGCAGAAGGAGATGAGTTGGAGAAGCTTTAAAGATTTTTTTTTCCTATAAAATGAATATCCAGAAGCTGTGTAAATGTAATTTTTGCAGTTTGAAAAGTGTATAGAAGGACAGCATATACACATTTCTGACTGAAATACCATTAAAGCTGGCTATGCCCTCCAAATTCTTTTCCCTAAATTAAAAAGATGAGGAAAAAAATAAAAAGAAATGACAAAACAAAACAACACCTCAGGAAATCCCTAGAATGTTTATTCAGGAACAGAGCAGCCTGTTACAATCATTAGCTTGCAAAGGTATTTCTGTTATAGTCAGAGGGCAAAGTGAATTTTAACCTTTTATTGCCAAGAGATGTCATGTTTTTCGTGGAGGAGCTATTGAGGTGTGTAAATCTCTGTGAATGAGTGAGTGGCATCTGTAAAAACCCCAACCAAAACCCCAAAGCACACCCTGCAGAGAGAAACTAAAATCAATTTCAATGCCCACAGTTAAACATAAAGTACTACATTTCATGCTTTATTGAGTTTCTATTTATTACTTAATTTCTGCCTGTAAAAGGCTTCAACTGAAGCAAAAAGATATTTCAAAATATTTGACTCCCTTTTTCCTTACGAGCTCAGTGTGGAATTGCCAGTTGCTGTGGGGTTTTGATCATAAAGGGAAAAAAAGGGCTGGGTTGGTTTAAAATGTGATCTGTGGGAACCCTGCAGAGCAGGATCTTTCCCAGGAACCCCAGAGGAGGGAGAAAAGAAAGGAAAAAGAAGCTCCAGGGAGCCTCAGGGTCAGGAGCCTGGGAACACTGCTTGTCACAGGGGCAGATTTAGGAAATGGATGGAAACTCTTGGGATTTTAAAGATGGAAACCTGAATTTTTTGCTTTGTGCAGTCAAACATCTCCCCTTTATTGTCCTGCCCCTTCCCATCTATAAAATGGGAATAAAGTTTAACCCAGGCAATGGGGCATCAATTTGATTTTTGTAATTTTTTCAGATTAAAATTATTTGTGTTCCTGCTTTGGCTGTGCAACCTTTAGGAGCCAGGAATTTGCTGTTCTGGGGGGAAGAGGGATGTCTTGCATGTGTGGCAAAATCCCATATGTGTTGTTTGAACAAGGGAAGAATATTTTCAAGATTTTAAGTCTCAAGGAATGAAAGAGGAGGAGTGGTTGCCGTGCTGAGCATGAAGATTGTCACTGTTGCAAACTTGGAGGCAATTTGAAAACATCTTGTAAATATTGTGAAGAACATTAACTGAGATTTTTCTAGGGTATGATGAGCCTATAACTCAGTCCAAGTTTAGACAATCACCTTTCTTTGATGGAGATCAACAGGGACATGAAAACACTTGAATTTAAGAAATATTTTGATTATTAATATATTGGTTTATTATGTAGCTCTCATTTATATGTACATTTTTACTTCTTTTAACCATGCAATTTAATCACCAAGCACCAATTTGTTTTTTAAATTGCATTTATCAATATTATCCCACTTCCATACATCCATTAACTAATTTAAAAAGAAATCTCGATGTGTCGAGTCAAAATCAGCTCTAATTTCAGAGCCTTCACAGAATTAGTATTTAGCAGTTTTCCTAAATCTGTGTGAAATGGAGACAAGGACAGCTGGATTTGAGTAATTTCTTTTGTAGGAAGAACCACAGTGCTGAATTTTCCTGGATTTGTATTAATGGAGTGGGCATATCAATATCTATATATATCAATATATGTGCATATATATATCTATATATATTAAGATCTCTATCTATTCCTATACAGCTGCTCCGTTTCCAACCTTATCTCAGGATTCAGCTCTCAAACCAGGCTTTGAATTTGTTTTTGCAAAACTTTGTGAGCAAAAAGCAGCTGAGTAAGGCTGGAGCAAGATCTGGCATTGAAATCAAACCAGAAAATCAAGCAGTGGAGAGGGAGCATGCACAGCATGGAGTGAAACTCTTAGGAGTGCTCTGCTTTTCCAGGACAGGTTATTAGGGAGGAATTTCATTTAGGAGCAGAGGGTTTATCCCTCTGTGTGTCCTTGAGATGGACTCAGCAATGCCATCAACTTCATATATGGAGATGGAGTCGTTCTAATTTTAGGATAAGGCATTGAGGAAAAAAAAAAAAGCATAATGTAAAAGAAATAAAGGCTATTCCAAGTGTGGATATTATCTGTGCCATCACTGCACTGCTTCAAATTGCAGCAGGATCAGCTGCTGCAGGTATTTTGGCTGATGGGGATGAAATCAGTGTCTTCTGGAGCTCCCCATTATTGTGTACAATATTTCCATATTTCCTACAATTCAATTACTTTGAGGCAGGTAACAAAGGGAGACTTTGATATTTCTGTGCAAAAAAAAAAGCATTTGAAAATTCTTCACAGCCTCATTTACCAAACTATTTAGACAAAGAGTCCAGTCTCTGTTTGAAGGCTTCAAAGGCAATGTTGGCTTGTTTTTCCAGCAAAGTCTTTATCTTTCTCAGTGCAAGAAAAATCAATACAACCCTGGTAACACAAAGCTGTGGCTTACCAAGGTATATTCCTTAAGCTCAGTTTGAATTCTGACACTGGCCATCACACTCAAGCCAAATTATTTGGCAATACCAAGATGTGTTTGTTTTTTTCCAGCAGCCATGGTGTCATTTTTATGGTTTTGCATTCTATATTTTTATATTATATACAAATATTTCCTTGCCAGAGCAATGAGAGTTTTAAAAGTTCCTCATGAACCACAGTGGTTTTCATGCTCTGTCCTTTCAGTGTGCAGGCTGGCACTGAGCTAGTGAGAAATTTATTCAGCATAAAATGCAAATTAATAAGTAAAATAAAGAAATATAATAAATATAATAAATAAAAATAAGATATTATTTATTTTTATATTATATACAAGTATTTCCTTGTCAGAGCAATGAGAGTTTCAAAAGTTCCTCATGAACCACAGTGGTTTTCATGCTCTGTCCTTTCAGTGTGCAGGCTGGCACTGAGCTAGTGAGAAATTTATTCAGCATAAAATAAAGTTGCAGCGATTTATTGCTGTCGTTGCCTATCCCACAAAATCACTCCTCTGCATCCCTTGGAATGCACAAATTTGCTCCTTCAATTTTAGGGAGCTCGTTTATTGATGCAATGTCACCGTCACAGCCTTGCTGCAGGCAGAGGAAATAACTTGTATTTAGCCTCAGGCAAAGTTTGTGTGTTCAAGGTGTTCTTATCTGTGAATTTTGATTTGCAAACTGCAATTTGGTGGAGTTGTTTGGGGCGGTGCAGCTGCTCTCACTCCTTTATCAACTGCATAATGAAAAGGATGTTTACTTAAAAACATCCTCGATGTAAAAACGAGTGTTTGTTGTCAGAGGGGAATAATGCAGCATCTCTCAGCTCAGGGATCCCTTGGGATGAGTACACACAGGGCATCTCTGCTCTTCCTAATTCTTTCCCTAAGTGTAACCAGTTTAGTCAATCCTCAAATGTTGTTTTCTTGTGCCCCTTGAGGAGTTGTCCGAGTTCCTCTCTGGAATTCTTCAGTCTTCTGATGATCAAGGTTTCTCATTTAGGCTGGGACATGGCCCTAAAATGCTCCTTCCCTCATCACCTCAGGAAATCAGCACAGTGGGGGGACCCCTGCAGGGCCCTGCTCTATTTATATGCTGATGAGCCTGGAGGAAAATTTCCTGAAATGCTGGATATACTTTTAGACCCTCCAGAAGGCTCTGCCTGGCTCCTGTGCTTCAAAGCCCTGCTCTGAGCACTCTGTGCTCGCTGACATTTTGGGATACAGCAATGGCACCCTTATCTGGGAACCCCTTCCTCCTCAGAGGGACACTCCTGAACCTTTCCAGGAGCCTTTCTCTTTTTATTCTACTAAAATATATGGCTTGGCACTATAAAAACCACCAATATGTCAACAATATGTTATTGGTAGCAGCAAAGTTTGATACACTCGTGTAGTTGAATGTTATTTAAATATGTAAGAAGTGCAGCATTAAGGGGTTTTTTTGGTAAAGCAATGGTAATTCAGTACTTTAGGTGCATATGTCAGTGAAAAGTTGGACTTGTTGCTGTCTGGAAAAACAAAAAGCAGTGTTAAATGGCTCAGGAGCAACAGTGCGGGGAGACGTCCATTCCAGCAACAGTGGGGGAGTCGCCGACCCAGGAGGGATTTCAGTTTAAGTGGATGTGGCACTTGGGGACATGGATCAGTGGTGGCCTTGGAAGTGCTGGATTAAGGGCTGGACTCCATGATCTGAGAAGTCTTTTCCACCCTAAAGGAGTCCATGATCATAGGGGTCATTTCTGACCTAAACCATTGAAAGGTTCAGTGATTAATACCCTGGGGGCTGGGGAATTCAGGAGTGCAGGTGGGAGGCTGAGAATCTCACAGGAGCCTCAGCCCCAGGGACTGGAGATGTTTGAGAGCAGCTCCTCCTTGAATAATTACTGGGAAGAAAACAGTCATTAAAATAAATGAGAGAGATAACTCACCCGGGAGGACACGGGAAGGAGAGCCAGGAATGGCTGGAGAAACCACGGCTGTGGTGAGGAGCAAGGACCTGGGGCTGTCAGCGTGGAGGGGAGGAGGCTGAGCAGAGCCCTGATGGATCCTGCAGGGTGGAAGTGTCTGCAGGGGAATTAGAGGCAGTAATTAGTCAGTGTGTCACTGTTAGATGTGCTCCTGTCTAGCAGGGACAAGAAGAATGGCCTTACAAGGCAGCGAGGAAGAGCTCAGTAATAAAGATAATGAGAAAAGGATGTATTTACATGCATATCATGAGGAAGGGAGGATAAAGGTCTCTGGGTGCACTGGAGTTTCAGAAAAGCCAGAGAAAAGCTGCTAATGAGAGTGGTGTAGTTGATCCTGACATGGGGCAGGAGCTCTGAGGTCACATAATCCACATTTTCTATGATTGAGTGCAAAGTGGTGACTGTTCCTTCTGCTTCATGGAAACCTCCTTTGTGAACTTTGCTATCTCTGCTTTACAGAGGATAAGATTTGGATTTTTCAATGCCTGAAACTTCATAGGGAGCACTTTTCCTGTGAGGTTCCTGGGCAGGAGCCTCTGAGGTCCCATAAGCCACATTTCCTATGATTGGATGCAAAGTGGAGACTGTTCCTTCTGCTTCATGGAAACCTCCTTTGGGAACTTTGTCATCTCTGCCTTACAAGGGATATGATTTGGATTTTTCTTGATTTTTAAATACCTGAAACTTCATAGGGAACACTTTTCCTCTGAGGGTGCAGAATGGGTGCTCAACAGCTTTTCTTTCTCTTGTAATTATTGGCTTTGTACAACTTGGAACCAGACTAAATAGTACCTAGACAAATAAACATTAACTCCTTTCTCAGCTGGATGAAGAGAAAGAGAATTCTTTAGCAGAAGTTCAACCTTTTGTTCTATTAAATTTTGATTTTAATTCAAGGATAGATGCTGAAATCAGGGAGGTGGATCAGGATGCCCTGGAGGTTGGGATATTTAATACTGGGACATGGAAATACTTGAAGAGGTTTGGTTTAGGGTGGAAGCTGTGGCGCTGCAAGGTCTTGTTAAATTTTGTGTTGTGCTGCAGCTCTCTCCTACCTGTGCCAAGTCATTGGCTTCTGGTTTTGGGGATGGAAGCAAAAGTAGAGTAGGGTTATACAAATAATGGAGTGAAAAGAAGGAGAAGCACCATAAATACAGGACTGAAGGGTCTGCTAGCAACTGAGAGCTGCCCAGGAGGATGGGTAAAGAAAAAAAAAATCTTCTCTCAGGGTGGCAGCCCAGGTCTTGCACAGAAGGATCTTGGGAAGAGATCTGATTGCATAAAGAACAATTTAAATAAAGTTTTTAGCTTGTAACTCTCCTTGCTCCTCATCTCAGCCACTGCTGGTTTCTCCAATTATTCCCAGGCTCCTGACAAGTCCATTTTCCCTCAGTCCCTTTGGACACTGGACTCCAGCATCTGCTGACTGCAGAGCTCTGTTCCTGCTCATTCTTTTTGGGATGCTCTGCTCCATGGGGCTGAGGGTGGGAAATGGAGATGTTCCCTGAGCCTTCTGCAGGATTTTTCTGTCTTTCCCAGCCTGTGCAGTCAGCTCAGAGCAGAATCAGGAATATTCCTGTTCATTTGCACTCTGAAGGTGAGAGCAGACTTTGCTTTATGCTTTTATCACGTGTTGCAAGTGCCTTTGAGATGTTTCTTTCTTTGTTATCTCAAAATTCTGTGCTCTATTGATTTTTGGGTTTTCTCTAAGGGGCTGAAAATTTCAGCAGTAACCCTGAAACCAACTGAAATAATTGATTATCTGTTTTTACCTCCTCTTCAGTTATTTACCTCGTGCCCTTCGATGGAGAAAGGCTGTCCTATTTCTCAATGATTTACTGTAAAGCAGATCTTTGCTGAGCTTTAATATCAATTTATATAACCTTGATCCAGGGGTTATTTTTTGAGAGCCACAGGTTTATCTAATATGTCATGGAAGAAGTTGTTCTAGAAATATTTTTTTCTAGCTTATTCTTATGGAACAGATGGGTAATGTGAAAAGAAACATATTTTCTATAAGCTCAGATTGCAATTGAAAATACTCAAATTATCTCCAGGAGTAACTAGATGCCTAATGGACTCTATAACCAATTTAGATTTCTTAAAATACATTTTATCACGAATAGATACTCTTGTAAACAGTTTTTTTTTTTTTTTTCTTGTGTGGATATTAATGGTAGCAACATTTTTATCTGTGTCTTGTCTTTGCCTTTGTGGCAAGAAATATACTGGTCATTAATACTTTAAACCTGGGGGTATCAGTCAGAACACCACATGTGTTTTTGTTCCAGGATGAGCTTTCTGAGATAAATTTACTGTGCTTTCCACACTCCTTTGTGCCATTTGTTTTCTCCAAGAATGTCACTGTATAGGTGGGGTGTCTCTGGGCAAAGTCTCTTTCTAATTAAGCAGAAAAATGTGAGATGCTGCCCCCAGGTTTCGGGATAATTTACTTTACTAGGAAATCTTCAGATCCTTCTTTCTCTTAGGGCACATTCCAGGATATAAAAATGATTCATGTGTCTTGGAAGTACAGCTTTGGGAAGTTTGTCAAGTTATCTTGAGTAGCCCAAGAGTGGGGTGAAATCGCCCTTTTCATTAGTTTAAAAAATATGAATATTTTATCTGCCTTTGTATAAGCCATTCATCACCCGTGAAAGATCATCAGAGACAAATTGTGGTTTGAAAGAGTGGGAATCAGACCCTGACTCCTCAGTCCTGCTCTGCATTCCAGTGTTTGGGATGCAGAAGGGAACTGGAATCCAGAAGCAAATCGGCGACTGCAATAACAAATTAGCGCAGGAGATTTAATCAGAGCCACATAATAGGGAAAGATGTTCAGGGAGAATGAAGCCTGAGCTCAGAGATCTTGGCACAGGCCTGGTGCAGTGGAGCTCTGTGATGGGGGGGAGAGGGAGGCTCTGAAAGTGAAGAACAGCATATAAATTAAGCCAAATAAATTAAGTAATTCAAGCATTAATCTAGCCAACCCTCCGAGTTCATTCAGAGAGGCAAAACATCTATCATTGCTTCTCTGGAGATTGTAGCATTGTTGAGAATTCAGTTTAGCCAGGACATTTAGACCAACCCTTGCATTCAAAAAAAAAATCCTTAATTTTCTCATTGTCTGAAACTGATTGTATCTTTTTGCCTTTCAGTAAGTTTCACTTAGTTGCAATTACTTAGGCTTCAAAATCTTGAAATCGAATGAATTAAATGAAAATGGAAAATCAGAACTCTTTCCTAATTAAGAACTGAGCTTTTCAAGGAATATGAAAGGATTTAATTTAGAGAGAGATGTTTGGAGAGCATGAAATGTGGCTTGAAGGAGATACATGTGCATTCAATAGAGCTCACTGAGCCCAGCCAGATTTGTATTGACGGGTAACAAAAAGCATCTGAAATCCTCTTTCAGTGATAGGAAAATTTATGGGATTTCTTGAAGCACTCCGAGTTGACTTCCAGTTCAGGGAAATGGGTGGCCACCTCTGTTTGTGTCTCAGTGGACACAATTCCTACTGAATTCCTCATTATTTCTCTCTGTGGAAGTTTGCTGAACCTTTGGAATGGGATTTTGGGTTTGATTTTCCATGGCTTTGTAACCCTTCCAGATGGATGGGGGGAATCCTCTGTCCTGGCACTGCTGCAGGTGACACTGAGGGATGTAAGGAGTGGCTCAGGTAATGACTCTGACAGTTCAGAATGGATTTTATTTTGTATTATCCCTGAAATCCCATTTTGTTCTGCTGCTTCCCCAGCAGACACACACACCTTGTGTCACAACCCCTGTGTGACACCTGGGGCTCACCTGCTTGTGCCCACCCCAGGCAGAGGAGCAGAGCAAATAGCACCTGGAGGAGAGGCCATTTCTTATCCTTGGGAATTTAGTAGTAATTATCATCCTAATTCTCCTCCCCCATGGTGCACAGCACGTCCTGGGCTCCCCACAAGTGATGGCTGCAATAATTCCGTGCGTGGAAGGGGAGATGTTTCTGAGGAGGGTCAGGCTGGCTGCTCAGCTCCAGCTCTGTTATGGCACAGTGGATGTGTGGGTGGGAAAATGCAGAGCTATTAGCTGGGAATACCCTCAGGAAGCATGGTGGGACAAAGGGAGTAAGGTGCAAAAAATACAATTACACTGGGTAACGAGCTGATGAAGCCTTTGACATGGTCCATGCTTGACCTTGGCTCTTTGAGCACATGGGGAAAATGTGATGTTGTAATCAAACTTCTGGTAAAAGGAGGTCCCAGCCCCCAGTGTCCTGACAAAGAGGAATTTTACTTTTCCAGGCAGGAACAACCCAAAGAGGATCCACTAAATTTGCACGGCACGGTCCTCAAAGAAGTCCAGGTACATTTCAAACTGGCAAATACCAACAGCTGCTCACTCACTCCCATTCTAATTACCCAAATTGCAAAGGACTGTCTGCAGCAAGCTCTGCTCCACAGCAAAGGCAGCCCAGCCCCAGTGAATTGCTTCCTGCCTGCCAGCACTATTAAGTTGTGTTTTGTGACAATTTTCTCCAGCCCAGGCATGTTTGTTTTCTTTGCACAGCCTTGCACCAAGCATTGTTTAAGCAGCACATAATGGATTCCAACCAAGAGGTGCTTTCTGCTCCCATCTGTTTGATAGCACAGAGAACAGTTGTGATTCATACGTGCAGTGTAAATATTGGGTAATGACTGTGGCTTTCCTTTGAGCCAATTCCAGGTTCTTTCATTCCTGGGCTGGTTTTGAGGCAAAGAAAAAATGTCTGAACCCGGGCTTGAAATTTTCAGGTGTTAAATATCTCTGGAACAGAGTGACCCATCTTGGAGCAGAGGTGACAGTAAAAGCTGCCACGAGCAGGAGCTGCCATGAGCTTCTCAAATCTCTCAGGCTGTGTGGTGTCCAGTTGCCTTTTCTGAATATAAGGCCACCCAGACACTCCCTCAGAAACTTACAGGGTATTTCCACTTTAAGGTTTTGGGGTAACATCCCTGGCAGTGCCCAAGGCCAGGTTGGACAGAGCTTGGAGCAACCTGGGACAGTGGAAGGTGTCCCTGCCCATGGCAGGGGCTGGTATTGGATGAACTTTAAGGTCCTTTTCCACCCAACCCAAGCTGTGATTCTGTGAATACAATAAGGAAAATAAATTCAGGAGAGGATTCATTTTTTAGCCCATTTTTAAACCAGAGTCTTCAACAAATTTTCTGTTTCACTATTTTCCCCCCTATGTTATTAAAAGCATTTTTATATTTCCAGACCTTTCAAAAGCTCAAATCTTTATTGGAGCAATCAATCAACCTCCTGGCCACCCCCTCAGGGTGTGAGAGGACAGGCAGGGCTCTGGACAGTTCAGGGGATGGGATGGGATGGGATGGGATGGGATGGGATGGGATGGGATGGGATGGGAGATGGGATGGGATGGGATGGGATGGGATGGGATGGGATGGGATGGGATGGGGGCAAACACACCCTTCCATCAGGCTGGGGTTCAGCAGCTCTGCTGCTCCTGACCTGCTTCCAAGCTGAGATCCTGCTGCTGGTCCTGCTGGGCTGGATGGGAAGTCCTGCACTCCATGGAGTCACATCAGTACCTGGATGAGTGAATTTGGGGATCTTGGGTAGATTTGTGGAAGCAGCCCTTGACAGAGATGTTGTGTTTGGGATACACCGCAGTAAATGAGGGCTGGCTAAAAGCACACATATTTTATTATTATTTTTATTGCTTGTTCTTACTACAAAATCAAGTTCACACTTCAGTGCAGTCATTTCATCCAGTCAAAACCATATGCTGTTACATTTTCCTTTCTTCCCTTTTCTGTGGCCTGCGAATCCAAGGAATCCCCTCCCCCAGATGTGGAGCAGACCCTCACAGGTCACCAGGCACTCAGGGAAGGGCAATAAATCCGGCAGGAAGGCTGCTCTGGGCTGCTCTGGGCTGCTTTGCACCCAGCCTGCTGCAAAGATTCAGAAAGGCTCCCCTGGCTGCTCTGTGCTCCAGCTCCCATCCCTCTCCCAGCCCACATCCTGAGCTGGAGGATCCCGGAGCTCGCTCCCCATCGGCTCTTTCAAAGTGTTGGCAGCACCACTCCCCTTTTCATAATTCACCCATGTTTGTTCTCTCAGAGCTTGTTTTTGAAAGTATTTCAGAGATTTTTTTTTCATTGGAAGGTCTGTACTGAAAAGACTGATTTTGACCTGGTTTTAACCAATATAGTTCAGAGGATAATTGGAGAGCTGCTGTAAAAACCAAGGCTGCCCTATTTGCACTGCTTAGATTCAATTAAAAAGAAAGAATTTATTTTACTTTGTTTTTTAAAGTATAAAGCTGGAAATTTTCTGCTAATCCCTTTTTAGCTGGTTAAATGCACCTTAATATATTTTAGTGTAACCTCAGTGCTTGATAATGAAAATATGGTGTAAAGGTTGAATTCAGGTTTTATGCCTGACTTTTTATTGATACTGAATAAATTCACAACATAACTCAGCCTGACAAGGTGCAGATTTCTTTCAAACATCAAACCAGTTATTTTGGATCTGCTCCTAAAATATTTGCTGCTCGGTGTTGTGACATTTTGAACATGTTTTAGCCTGATTATCCTTTGATTTTTGAAAAAATATAAATCAGGAATAGCTCACAGAAAGGATGTAGCTAAGTTGTAAGCATGTTTTCCCTTTCCAGGAGCAGTCATTAGCTTTGTATTCCTGCATGGAAAGCAGGAAATGGGGAGCTGGAGCTGGGTAATTTTATTGATTTTGGTCTGGCACAATGAACTTCTGGGTTTCCTCTTTCTTGAGCGTTGTTTGCTTGGATTTTTAACTCTGGATAGGGATCCTGGGACACCAATAGAGAGCAAGGAGCTGGGAATTTAAACACAGATATGGAGATTCACAGGACCTTCAGCAGATGCTGCCAAACAACCTGATGGGCAAAGGCTGGCACTGGCACTGCTGTAGAGGCAGCAGAGAAATAATGAGATTTTTCATTTTAATTGAAAATGGTTTTTGCTTTTGAAGAGAAGTTTCACAAATTAGGGTCATTCTCAAGTGCTCCTACTTTTTCTGCATCCCATGAGCTCCATGGTGGGGTTTTCTGGCAGCTGGTGCAAGGTTTTCCTGCTCCTTGCAGGGGGATTGGACTGGATCATTTTTAAAGGCTCCTTCCAACTGAAACCATTCCATCATTCCTGTAAGGAAGCCAGGGAAGGAGCAGAAAAGTTGCTTTAGGACCTCATCTGCCATGGGTTCTGCCACATTGTGTGGGGCAGAAGGTTTTTAAAAATATATAGTTTTTTTATATATATATGCAATCTTCCATAGATTTATAATATGGCAGTGTGGGGAGCAGGAAAAGGAGAGGGTGGAAAAGCCTCACTATCTCCAAGCAGCAGTTGCAATTTGCTCTAGGAGTCAAGAAAAAGAAGACAAAAATAAAATTTAAGAAACCCCAGATTTAGCTATTGTGTCTTCCAAATAGAGGAATCTTGCATCTCTCTGTACAACCAGCAAGAAAGCAAAAACCTGATCATTCTGCTTCCAAATAACCACTTTAAAATATACTTGGGGACAAACTTGCAAGTTCTTTGGTTTCCTACATTATTGGACTGGCTCAGGCAATTTGTTAAGGGCTTGGGAGTCTTTGCTAAACCATTAAAGAAAATAAAAAAAAAAAACTGCAAAAGGCTCTGTTCTCTTAGTTGGTGCTCATTATAAGCAGCCACAGGGATACATCCTTCTCATCTGAGAGCAGGCAAAGCACAGCTGAATTTGCTGCCCCCAGGAACCTGCAAAACCATAAGAATTAAATGTTTATGCTTTTCATGTCCTGCACATGAAATATTGCTCAGTCTTGGAGGTGTTTGCAGAAAATGTTGCACTTTGTGTTCACTTCTAAACTGAAGCCAAAAGAAAACCAGGAAATATTTATAGATTTAAAAGCATTGCATACAATTTACAGCATTTGTTGCAGGTTGTAATTATCTTAAATGTATATATTTTGTAGACAGCTTGCATTTATTGGATGGAGTTCCAGTTTCCATGGTAAGATTCCCTGAGTGACTTTATTTCTTATAGATTTCCCAGCATCTCCCTTTTTGTATTTTATAGATAGTGGAGCAATAATATCAGCCCAAAGATCTGATACTGTAAATACACCTTTTAGTACTAATGCAGAACGTCAGCATGTAATAAACGAGGGAAATAAAAGGTATTTTCATATAGATAGCAAAAAATGGCATGGAATTTTTCCCTGCTGGAAATGATGGACTCTTTCCCCAGTTATGCTGTTTCTAATTCCTGGTGTTAACTCTTCTGATACAAGAAACAACATATGTATGTGTGTGGAATGTGACTATCTGATAAATCTCAAAAGTCTTTAATTTCCAGAGCAGTACTTAGGAAATAACAAACTCATGACCCTTGGTTTTTGTGCTGGAATTTCTGGTTTAAAGAGCATAGAGGAGAAAGTACATAGGATCATGGAATCACAGGAAGGTTTGGGTTGGAAGGGACTTTAAAGGTCATATGGGGACCTTAAAGGTCATCTGGTACAATGCCCCTGCCATGGCAGGGACACCTTCCACTGTCCCAGGTGCTCCAAGCCCCAGTGTCCAACCTGGCCTTGGGCACTGCCAGGGATCCAGGGGCAGCCTCAGCTGCTCTGGGCACCCTGTGCCAGGGCCTGCCCACCCTCACAGAGTTTAACTATTCCTTCCCAATATCCAACCTAAATCTCCCCACTTCCAGTTTAGAGCCATTCCCTGTGTCCTGTCCCTCCATCCCTTGTCCCCAGTCCCTCTCCAGCTCTCCCGGAGCCCTTTTAGGCCCTGCAAGGGGCTCTGAGCTCTCCCTGGAGCCTTCTCCAGGCTGAACACCTCCAGCCTGTCCCAGAGCAGAGGGGCTCCATCTCCCTCATGCCCTTTGTGGCCTCCTCAGGACTTTTTCCAAGAGCTCCATGTCCTGCCCCAGAGCTGGACTCGTTGCTCCAGGTGGGCTCTCTCCAAAGTGGGCCTTGCTCAGACAGCAAACGTCAGTGGTTTTAGCACAGTTTAAAACTGTGGATGCAAAAATGCTCCCAAATGACCCCTTGGTAGAATCCTTTGTCTATCAAATCATTGAATTTGGTTTGATTTGATGTAGTATCTCTGTCTTCAAACTGAAGCCCAGGCAGGGCAGTAATTCTGCATCGTGACCCTCTGTGAGGGGAGGGCTTTTATGTAGCTCCCTGTGGAATGTCAGGAGCCACGTTGCATACAACTAATTACAAGCCATCATTCTCCTCTTAATTATTATTTTTTCCTTTCTATCTTACCAATTTTTACCCATTTCAGCACTGCATGGGCCTAGGTCACCTTGGCCTGTTGCAGGGCTGGCTTTAGCAAAGTTAATACCAGCTCTGGAGGGCCTGGAAACCACTTTGCTGGATTAAACAAACCTGCCTATTTCAGTCTGGCCTTGTCAGGATATAATTTGAAACTTTGAAACCAGAGAAGCAAAATGACCCCTTTTGGTTCTATTTCTTGTGCTGATCTCTATCCTCAAACAGTGGATTTAGACACTGGGTGTCACATTTCAGACAGCTGAAAATGCATTTCTGTTTCCAAACGAGTTAATGTTGCTGGTTTGAGTTCATTTTCAGTCTTTTCTTTATCTGTAGATATTTCCCTTTATTTCTATGATGTAATTGCTAGAATTCATTTAAAGTTGTGTGTGCTGATCTAACTCATGCATCTCAATACAATAAAATCCTTTATTTTTATAGAGAGGGAGCTGCAAAGACAGATGTGTTAGGATTCTCTATTTCATCAGTTTTCTGCTCTTCAAATGTAATCAGAAATGACTTGGAGTCTTCTCTCCCACTCCCAGTAGGGAAAAGTTCACAGCCCTGCAGTGAGATCACAGCCCAAAGGAAGGGGGGATCCAGCAATAATTAAGATTTTGCTCAGTGACAAATCCTTTGCATTCAAATTTCAGAATGGGCATCCCACCAAGGTGAACCAATCTTCTCCAAATGTATCTTCTCCACAAGTATTTCAGGAATAGAAATGGGTTATTTTGTGGCTAGATATCATTACTCTTAGACAGTATTCCCAACACCACCCCCACGTTCACAGGGAGAGCCCTTAATCCCTAAACTGTCCTTCCTTTTCTCTTTCTCAGTGAGGATCCCTGTGATTTAAAAAGGACAAAAAAAAAGTAGTACTTATGAAACATGTACTAGTTAAAGTAGTTTTATTGCAGAACTTTTCTGACTCAGAAATAGGTTGCTGTCCCTTCATCTTCTAGCTAATCAAGTGCTGATTTATTAATTTTTTTTAATCTGCTTTATCAGTGAGAATTCTTGCTTGACCTTGACTTAATGTTTCACTAATTTCCTTCAGAATATTGAGTTTTTCTAACATCAATTCAAACCAAAACCCCTCAGCTCCAAGCAAAGAAGATGCAAATTAAGGGGGAAATGCTTTCCCTGTTTTTTTTTTTGATACTATTTGATTCAGATTTTGGATGTAAATCCTCTAAATAAGAGGGGGAAGTTATGGAGATTCCTACTTCAATCATCCTGAAGTTTGGCCTCTTAGGATATCAGGGAAAAGCTTGTGTGCACTGATGAAATCTCTAACAACCCACACCAAAAGGAAAACAGCAAACTGCAGTTTTAGGAGAGAAGTAGAAGACTTGAGTCTGGGGAGAAAAGAAAGTAGAACCCTAAAAAATTCTTCATTATGGTTTAAATAATGCCACTCTCATCTGGTCCACTTGGCTTCCACAGTGGATAATTTTAAAGGGATCAATGTGGGAATAAATTGTGGCACCAGCATGGAAATTATTTTTGTGATTCTTAAGGAAGACTTAGAACAAGTGGCTCTCAAAGATTCTGAGCAGGAGACTCTGTACCCCCACAAGGTGCTTTGTTGATTATTCTCTGTGGAAAACATAAGGCAGTGCTCTAATATCTGTATTTATGGTCATTCCCATTTCACCCTGCCACTCAGTTTTGAAAATATTGATTGCAAGGGGAGGGTATCACAGTGTTTCATGGGATCTAAAATGAATTTTCAAGGGTTTGTGGCAAAAATGTGCAAAAACTTTAGGGAAAACTCCACAGCCACTGCAAGAAAAACAAAAAAAAAGCCCTAACAAACAAAAAATCTGAGTTAATTTCACGGGACTATGGATTTAAAAAAGAGGAGTAAAAACCAAAACACAAACCTCAAATGCCCTTTCTGAAAGAGACTCATTTTTCTTTACCATTAGAAATTTATAATTTCAAGTGTTTCTGTTTGTAGTCACCCTAACACCTGTGCAGTGGGTAATTTTTGCTGTATTTGTGCTTATGAATTCCAGTCAGCCTAAGAAAAAATATAGTCTCATCTCCTTGCAGATGGAAAAGAAGGAAATGAGCCATTTGTTTGAAAGAAAAATCGATGGTGAAGCAAGATTCTGAACCTGGGTCTTGTGCAAAGCAATGCAGCATCCATAACTGGGGCCATTATTGTGCTCCATGAGAAGAAGTTTCAGCTTTAGGAATTCTCTGAGAGATGATTTTGTCTTGTAACAGCCTGTTCTATTCTGCAGCTGCTTTTTTAACTTTGCAACTTTACCAACATCCATTGACTGTCAAATAAGTACCACTGTGAACTCATGAATAAACATAGTTGTCATTTCCATATTAAGAGGGCCTTCAGCTGAAAAGAATCCATTTGTGCCACTGCAATATCTTAATTATTTACTGTGTTATATTGTAATTAATTGTGGTTTGCTCTCTCAAAACTCCATATTCTGTAGATCTCATGGGTTTTGGAAGCAATGCACTAATATTGAAGTCATAATCAACACTGCTTCTAAATATTCATGCCAATAAATGACTCCCATGTGTTTGCTGAGTGCCAAGGATAGTCTGAAGCATTTATTTAGCATTCTAGTGGGATCTGGTTTCTGCAGAGTTCACAGAGATGCAGAATTTCAATGCTGTTGCTGAGAAAGCACGTTTGGATTCTCACGAGCAGGACACTTTGGATCAAGCAATGGTGTCTCACTCCCAGCCTGGGCTCAACAAAGCCTGAGAGCACTGGGGAGTTCTCAGCTATTTCTCATTTGAACAATTTTGTTTAGTCTATGACAGCCTCCCAATAATTTTGCATTTTAATAAACATCTCTAATTTTTCAAATTTGAAAATCACTGCATTCCATGGACAGGGAGGCTCTGGCACAGAGGCCCCACGGGAGCTCTGCTGTAGCAATCACAAATTCAGACACATTTCTCAATAAATCAATTAAACACTAGAACCCTAAAATGATTCTGGCTGCAATTGGCTGACACAAATCTCCAGAAAAGCATCTTGAGTGTATGGGGGAACAGCTGATTTATGGAGCTACTGTTGGAATTTCAAACAAGGAAATGCTGTCGCGCAATCCAGTGAGTTTGTTTAATGAAATGTAAGTTAAATGTAAACAGTTTTAAAATATATGTGAGCTGAGTCTTTTGGATCAAGAGTAGCCAACATATTGCAAACTGAGCTTTCTCCTTGGAAGTGCAGTTTCCAGAGTCTGTGTAGGTGCATTGCCCCTTCCTGCAAGTCTTTAGGCTTCCACAGCTCCAGATACCCTCTCACAGCTTGCCTAAAAATTATTGGGTTTACCTTTGGATGCTTGAGATGAAAAAGAACTGGGGTTTTATAGTCAGGGGAAAGGCGGTATGAAGATTGCACGCAGTCATGATGGTGCTTGAAAATGCAATCCAGATGTCCTGATCCATGCTGGAGTGCAACTGGGATTTCTGTGGGCTCTGTTGCTGGTGTTTTGTTTAGAAAGTTCTTTTAAATACTTGTATATGCATAAATAATTTGTCTGTCAATGTCACAGAGATACTTGATAATACTGTTGACCATATTTTTATTGATATTTCACATTTTTTGCGCTTGACAATCCTTATGTGTCCCTTTCAACTCAGGATATTCTACGACCTTAATTCTGCAACACCACTTCTTCTTTCTAGTAAGATGAAAGTTAATTATGCCTTATGAAAAGCTTGAAATTCATCTTAAAAAAGTGAAATGCATCTTGGATATTTGGAAGGAATTGTTTCCTGTGAGGGTAGGCAGGCCCTGGCACAGGGTGCCCAGAGCAGCTGTGGCTGCCCCTGGATCCCTGGCAGTGCCCAAGGCCAGGTTGGACACTGGGGCTTGGAGCAGTCTGGGATAGGGGAAGGTGTCCCTGCCATGGGAACTAAATAGTTCTTAAGACCCCTTCCAAGCTAAACCTTCCTTTGATTCCATGATGTGTCCATTTCCCTAGCAGAGCTGGGTACAGGATGATGGGCTCTGGGTTTGGACTCAGCCAACTCTGTTTTTCTTTTTCAGAACCACCCAGCACTGCTGCAGTTTGTAATTCAAGCTGAAAATAAACATCTGGTCATCGATCTGGAGAGGAATGAGTAAGTACCCTGCTGCATGGTCACTTTGTACTCTTGGAGGAGGGTTATAATTTTAAAATTGATGGTTTAAAATTAACCTGGGGCCAGTTTTGCTACTGGTCCCCTATCAAGAGTTCCCTAACAAGAGAGTTTTGTTCCAATTTGGATTATGGGTATTCGTGCATTGCTGATAGAGCAAGAATCTCAATGGTTGTATGCATTTATGTGGGGCTGCAAATGGACATGTTGCCTCTCAGGGTTTTCCTGTGTATTTCTTTTGGATTTGTCCTCCTTTCCTGTGGTAAGGCCTTTTATTTATAGTAATCTGGAATATCCTACAGTCTCTGGAATTTTCTGGGGCGGACTCATCCCTCCTAATGCTGTCTGCACCCATGATCTGCTCCATGCAGTGTCCATCGAGGGTGATGAGTCAAGACTTCAGGATTAACCCCTGCTGGAATGTTGAATGGAGCTCTCTGGGTTTGCTGGCAAGGGGCTGATGATGGGATGGTTGTGCTGTTCATGCAGGCCAGGACCAATGCTAGGCTTGAGCCTGTGTCTGTGTGCATCTTTTTCCATGTGCTCTTGGCTAATCTTGCTCGTGTCCATGAGATTTCAGAGAGGGATCAGGGACTGCTGTAGATGTGGTCCCATGGGCAGAGTTGTTAAAACCAGAACCGTACAAGAATGAAATCACTGCTCTGGAAGTCCATGACAAATGGAAAAAGACATCAAAGTCTTTGCCTACCCCACAAGTGTTCCATTTTCCTCAAAGAGAATCTCAAGGATATATGGTGGGAATCCAGATCAGGACAACTGCATGCTGTTTGTCAAAGGCAAACCAAAGATCACTCTCAACCCAGGGAAAACTTTTTGTAACAGTTCCCAAGGATCTGTGAGTTCTGTAGGTTCCCCTGCTGGGGAATGAAAGCCACAAAGGTATTTTTTTCAGTTTAATAGAGAGAGCGTGGACGTGAGCGATGCAGTTTGATGTGTTAGGAGGAAGGAATGTGCCTGTGAAAGCAAATGTCCAGGGGAGTCCAGGGACATCCTGCCTCGGGCTGGGGATGGAGAACATCAATGGAAAACCATGGGGCACCTCTTTAGTCCTCTGGAGTAAAACAGTGCAAGATGCTTTTTATTCCCTGTCACTTGGATGAACCCCAATGTTACCCAGCTGTGATGAATTCCAGTTCACTTTATTATTCGACAACAAGCCCAAATCTTGAGCTTCCTTTATGTTATTTTTAATGCCCCTTAGCTGTTGGAAACCCGTCCTTGAAGGGTGCGTAGATCCCCCATGCACAGGTTGCTGTGTTCCAGTAACTAGAGGAGACTTTAATTCCTTTAGTAAACAGGGATTTCACTTTATATTCTCTTAATCTTTGTCGAAGGGTGTGCCTTCCTGCAGGAATGGGAAGTATGCAGCAATTGAGGAAACTATTTACATTCCATGTCAGCGATTAAAAGAACATAAAAACATAAAAAACCATAAAACTGCTAATACAGGCTTTGCTGAACATACCAAACTCTCTTGTACCTGTAATAAAGTCAGATTTAGGAGATTGTAAGATGCAATCTCCACCTCTTTTAGAAGCAAGACAGGAAAGTGCAATAAATTACCTCTACAGGCGTCTGTGTGACTGCGTGGATTTGGAGATGTTGAGATCTGCTCCTTAAGAAATACATTTATCAATGATTATTTTTCAGTTGGGGTAAACTGGGATTGTTTTTGTAGTTTGGTGGGGTGTCCAGCTGAAGGTTTGCACTCTGGAAGACCTGTGTGTGGTGTTGACAACACGAGCTCCCAGCAGGAGCTTCGAGGCAGTGCTGTGGAATGGGACAATCAGCCTTGCCTGGGCTTGGCATTTGTAGCACACGAGGCAGTTCACAGATCCCAAACCACAGGAAAGAATTGGTCATGGTCTTGCAAAATCATTTTGCTCTTTTCTTCAAAATTTCTGACTTTGATTTTCCTGAGAGACTGTGGTCTGAGTGCTGCAAGTCCACGCAGAAGTTTTCTCAGTGTGTGCATGTGTAGGCCAGTTTTGGTTTCTGTAAATCACACCAGGCACTGGTCTGCAGGCCTGGGCTGTGCTTCCCAGGGAAAACAATCCCAAGCTCTTTGTGCTTGTCTGTGGAAGTTGTGGTTGTGTTTCTTCTGCCTGCAGTTCTGGTGTTGGGTTGGTTGTCACTGGCACAGGAGGTGACAGGGCAGGAGCATCCTGCTGCTTCCAGGGACTCTGCAGGGCCATGAGGTGGGAAATAATGCCCAGGAGAGAAATGAGAGCCTGCATTTCTGCAGAGCAAACATCTGATGGCAGCAGGCCAGGCTGGACCTTTGGGTTCTGGACTCCAGAGGTGGGAAAAGCTCATCAAAAACCTGGGGGAGGGAGCAGTGTTCCCATGCCTGCACCCTGGGAATCTTCAAGGATGCACGTGAGCTCCTGCTCCCTCTTTCTGATATTGGTGTAGAACATGGAGCTCAAATGCTCAAGCATGGAGCCATTACTCACCTGCTGCAGGTAGGAGGGGAGAGACAAACACAAACACCTTGTCTGGAGTAAAAAGTGGCAGCACACAAAGCTCTGAGACATGTACTGTTATCTTTCTGTGGTTTCATGTAAAGCATTGGAGAATGGTGGGGGTGGAGGTGCATGGGACCCCTAAATTACATAATTTCTGCATTGGGTCATGCAAAAAAAACCTGGATGTGATTTTCCATGGTTAGGAGGAACAGCTGCTTTGAGTAGTCTTGACATTAAACTCCATTTATTGAAAACCTTAGAGATTTTCCAAACCTTGAGTTATATTTCAAAACATGATTCAGATACATTAGACAACCCCAAGTGGGGAGCAACGTGTGAAACCATCTGTTATCTGTGGAAATATTGAATGTCAGTTTGCTGTTTTCTGATATTTAGACTCATCAAAATGTGTTCACATGTACTGGGCAAGATGTTCTGATTGACTTCTGGAAGAGTTACTGGTACCTGACTTGGCAGCCTGGGGTTTGAAATCTCGATGGCTTGCAGCTGTTGAAATTACTTTTGTGGATATTCATTAAATACTTTGGTGATTAATTTCCAGGCACTGCCCATTTGTAATTGCAACCCCAAAATTATTTGTGCTGGGTTCAATTTGTCACAGGCAGAAAACCTGTGAGCAAGCTCACGTTGCAAGTACATTCCTTACCATGATTTAGCTGCAAAAGATGATTGCACTCTTGAGAACCTTCAGCTCTGTAGTACCTTAAATGTTTTAGAAACACTTGTCATATGGAGAGATTTCCAGAATCAGCAAAGCATCCATCAGCTGCAAAATAAAGCACTTTTTGGAGCAGCTGGCTGGGCTGGGGTGCATTACATGTGTCATACTGATGCTGTGCTGGTGTGCAAGGGACAATAATGTATGCACTCAGAAATCCCTTGGAAGTTGATTGCAGCATGTGGGTCTTAGAGGGAAGCAGTTCACGGCTGTGTCAGTGAAACAGAGCCCCTGTAAGATTAAATCTGAGCTGGAGAGTGGAACAGGCTGTGGCTACTGGCTGTTTGTGTGACTGGAAACGTTTTGCACTCTGTCAGGGCTAGGTCTGTACACAGCAAAGCTCCTCAGTGTTCTTTTAACTTCAAACATGTGAGTGACCCAGGTAGCGTCAGCGGAATTACTGATTTTCAAAATTAATTTCATGCTTACATGATCTGCTGACAAAGGTCATAATTATGAATGTCAGAGCAATGTAACTCTGAACAGATGCTGGGGAACTTTCCCAGTGCTGACTCCTGCGTGTACCTGAGGCTGGGGGTGTCACAGAAGGATAAAAAGCTGAGATAAGTTGAGGGCATATGAGGGTGAGTATGGAGGGGGGATGGCTTTGTCCCTGAGGACATCAAGAACATCCCAGGTGTGTCCTGGACAGTTTCCTTCTGCCAGGATTTCATTGTCCACCTTTGCAGAGGGAGCAGTGAGGGTGACATCAGTGTGATTGTGGCTGGTGGGCCACTGGCAGTGTCCATTGGAACATGGAAATGGAAAGAAAAGCTGGAATATTTTAGAGAAGCTGAGTTCACTCTTCATTTCCCCATCATTTTATGCTCCTTTTTGTCAGGTTTATAACCCAGCCTTAACAAAGCAATATAAAAAAGGCAATATATGAGGTTACATTGCTGCCTTTTATTCCCTCTGTAAAAATTCTTCCATTTTATCAGGAGACAAAATCCACCTCAGGCCACAGTGTAAGCCTCCATCTTATCCTATAAATCCCTTAGGATCCCAGAGATCTCCAGAGGTTTAGGTCACCTCTGATTGCCCCCCTTGCACATTTTCCACTTCTTCATGGAGACAGTGCCCAGGATGGGTTGGGATGTAATGCCCCAGTGTTGGAGATCGCTCTGAAAGCTTTTCCCCAGGACTGAGGAGGCTCCAGCAGAACTCCCTGGGCTGGAAATCAGGCAGCAGCCATCTCCACACACAGTGCTGATGTGACCAGCTCCAGTGAGGCTTCAGAGTTCAGCAATATTTTGTTTTCTCTTCTTGTTTGAAAGAAAAGAAGTCATTCTCTCCACTTTTCTGCCCGACCTCCCTGAATGGGAGCACTGATTGGTGTGCAAGTGACATTGGAGCTGGATTAATTTAGCAGGGAAACAACCCATTCCCAGTGCCAAAGAAAAGAGCTGACAGGATTTGGTAATGAACTGACATGCTTCTATAGAATCAATGGCTTGAAATACGGGGAGAGAAACAAATCTAAACAAACAAACCCCAAACAGAGAGCTGGGACCTGTCAGAATATACTTGTATTATAATTCTGTGCTGTGTCTTAGCCAAAAAACTGTGACCTCAGCCTGCTTTATCTGCAAGTGCTGGAGCTAGCAGCTGTACTGCAGCATTTCAGCCTCAGCTGACAGTGGGGATTTCACTAGAATTGAAGTAAAAAGTTTCACTTTACTAGAAGTAGCAGTTTTTCCTTTTCTGCAATGGCACCGGTCAGATGGTCTAAACCACACCAAAATATGGCAATTTAGGTACCAGAGCTACAGTAAAAATGGGGTCAGTCTGTGGCTCTAAGGTACAGGTATTTCCCACATATTTGTGGTATAAAAATGCAATATTTAGCATGGGCATTAAGAAACAAAGGTTTTTTCTATGCTTTTTAGCAATGGCAGTCGAGGTTGTGTGGTCAGGGCTGTCTCATTTTGGAGTGAAAGGGTTCAGCCCCATCAGGAGAGAAACTGCTGCTTTCTTGGTCTGTTTTTTATCTTTGAATCATAGAATGATAGAAAGTCTTGGGTTGAATGAGACCTTAAAGATCACCTAGTTCCAACCCCCACAAACATGAGGAGTTCCCCATAAGGAGTTCCAACTCCTCACATGAATACCCCAAAAGAAAGGAACAGTGAAAGAAGATATTTATATGCTGATGTAACATGAGGATAAAAAGACTCAGAAATACAAATTCTGAGACATTTTTGTGGCTGTCATAAAGTCTATCAAGGTCAATCTTCTCTTCCAATGCCTACAAAACAGCAGGATCCTGGGGCTGTGCCAAATTCCCTGGAGAGAAGAGAGGGCTGTGTCCTACTCACAACCCAAACCCTGATTTTGGGGGCACTCTTGGGGTCAGGGGAGTCAGTGCTGCTCTGTCCCCACCCTGCAGCCTGGGCACAAGGGAAGGACTGAGGGGTCAAACCCTTTTCTCTGGGAAAACTGAGATGTGGGAAGTTTCACACACACACTTGTGTGTGTTCTGCAGAACTACAGACCTTGTTCACACAGCAACCAGGATCAGTCTGACGGGTGGGACAGGAGCTGGTTTCTCTGCACCAGTGTTTTCTGAGCTCCCAGAGTGTCATCACCTGGCAGCTTTGAGCCAAGTGAACCCAAGGCTTTTACTTTTTCACTCTGTCAGTCAGAGCAACCCTGAGCTGTCCCTTCCAATTAAAGATCTAACAATAATAGGCGATTGTTAATAAATTTAATATAGAATTAGCCTGCTTTAGGTTCCACTCTCTGAATACATTGCAGCAGTAGACTCCAATATTTTCTGAGCTGTTTTAACCTCCCTTTGGTGTGCAGAATGTGAGGTTCTCAGCACTTCCCTTGGTCATGGCTCAGCAGAGAGGTTGGGAGGAGAGCTGGCTGTGGGGAAAGAACAGGAATGTTGTTCCCTCCCTCTGCAGGAGCTGAGCTCAGCCCCAGCGCCGTGACGGCGAGCACACGGCACCGTGCAATCCTCTAGGAGAGAAAATTCATAATGGGGGGGGAGACAGGAGATAAAAACCTTCTGGAAAGCTTGTAATCTGCTGATAGTGCAGCCCACGTGGCGAGGAGCACGGCCTGTCCCAGCTCCTTGTGCAGGTTGGCAGGGAAAGGATGGGAGCGTCCAGCTGGAGCCAGGCTTGGCTCACAAACCTCCCGAGGGTTCCTCACGTGGTTTTTCTATCTGCTCCTTGGGCAGGTTTCAGAATCCTTCTGCTTGTTGGGTTGTTTTTTTTTTTTAATTTGTTCCTGACAAGAGTGAGCAGTGAGGGGGAAATGCTGAGCTCTGCTCTGCAGCCTCAGTGCCCCGGCACGGCCCGGGGTGTTTGAGCTCCTTCTCACAACACCTGTCCAGAGACCAGGCCAGACCCACCAGGGTTCTCCTGACTTTCAGAAACACTTGTGGATATTGTTTTCTGGCTTTAGAAACACAGGGAGGGCTTCAATAAGTTTCCAAATCACAGCTAAGGGTGTAAGGTCCTGGCACAGGGTGCCCAGAGCAGCTGTGGCTGCCCCTGGATCCCTGGCAGTGCCCAAGGCCAGGTTGGACACTGGGGCTTGGAGCAGCCTGGGACAGTGGAAGGTGTCCCTCCCATGGCAGGGGTGGAATGAGGTGATCTTTAAGTTCCCTTCCAACCTAAACCATTCCACGATTTTATGATTCATGGAATTGTCCCTTCCCTGAGTTTGCCCCCTGGGATTTTAGCTGGGGGTTGGATGTAGCAGAAGGGAGATAATAGGGGCAGGAGGAGGAAGACCTGGCAATGTCAAACAAACTGGGAAGAGATATCACAACAGAAAAGGAATTCAAAAAGCAAGATGCAAGATTTAAGCTTCTTTTTATCATGACTTTCTAATACTTGAGATTCATGTCCTCAGGTTTTTTTCTGCTTTGCCACAAGTTTTTTTAAGAAACCAACAAACCAACCAAAAGCAAAGCCCTGATAATATTGTCACAGTCATGCTTAAATCCTCAGGTTTGGCAGCTTTGCCATGCTGTGGTCATGGAGTTCAGATAAAAGCCTTCCCCTCACATTGCCCCACATGATCTGTGTTTTGAGGTCCTGGGACATGGTTCTTCTAAGGCTACATCCCTGTAGCATTAGAAGAACAAATTTGTATCACAAACTGAGTGTAGGGATTTTTTTGAGTGTCTAAGGAGACACTGGTCATGCTGTTCTCATGAAGAGCTCATACCTCAGTTTCCTTTAAAGATCTCAGCCAGGAACTGAGTGCAGGAGCTTCCACCTAAATGTTATCTAGACTGTCTCTCTTTTCTATTTTTTTCTTTCTTCCTTCTTTCATCTTTTCTTCTTTATTTCCTCTTTCTTCCCCCTTTCCAAGCTCCCTTAGGAGGGATTTCCAGGTGTGTATGAATTTCCATAGGCACAGTAGGGCAGCCTTCAGCATTCCTTTCCTGCCAGGGCTGCAGGGAAGGTGGCCAAAGTGCACAGACCCCTCTCTAAAAACCTTGGGGTCCTCTCTGCCACAAAATCCATGGAAAGAGGAGGGAAAGCAGGGGAAGGGAGTGAATGTGTGTCCACAGCAGAGTGTGATTCCTGGATGTTTCTCTGGGCAGGATCCCATTCAACATCCCTGATGTAAGAGCAGCTCCTTTTCCATTTCTCGAGCGCGGCGTGCGTGACTCAGGCTGCAGGCATGTCTGCAGAGCTGCTGCTGCAACAGCTGCCTCTCTGCACCTACTTCTGCCTCTTCACAAAATAAAAAAGGGCAAGGAAAAGATAGAATAAAAAAAAATAGGGAAGAAAGGGAGAAAAAGGCAGGTGAAAGGTATTTGAGGACAAGATTTCTCTGTGTATGGGGCTGAATTCAGAGGAGAAGCAGACACTTTGCTGGATGCTGAATTTGAGACTCTTTCCAGAAAATGTCAGTTCCTTTCCAAGTGACAGAGCAGTTTCTCAGGGCTCCAAGGATGGCAGAAGGTGCTGCTGGAGGAATCCAAACCCATCCCTGCCTGCAGAGCGTGCAGGTCCAGGAGGTGCTTGTGCCCTGTCCCAGCCAACCCACCTCCCACAGCCCGGCAGGGAAGGAGGGATCCCCTTTTATTTGTCTCATTTCCTCCCAGCAGAGCCTCGGGGATGAATTTGTTCACATTTTGAGAGCCTCGAGGATGATTTTGTTCACATTTTGAAGATGAAAAGCAGCGAAGTGTTGCGATATCAGCCAAGAGGGCTGATGCAAAAAGCAGAGTCTATATGAAAAGTGGGGAGGAAATACAGATATGGAAACATAAGCTTGGCAAGAGGGTGCTTTTTTCCCCCCTTCTTTGATGTCTGGCCTCAGTAATCCAGACAGATTCCTTCAAGAAATGGGTCCAATTTATTCCTCTGCTTTTATCTTTCTACCTGCTCCTCGTTCATTTGAAGTAGCTGTGAAAAGCCCGAGTACCTGGCTGTGTGTGGAAGGGTGCCTTTTGGAGGAATAAGGGAATTTGAGAACACTGGAATGATCCCCCCAGAATGGGACTATTCCTGGCAGTTTGTGCTTCCCAGTCCTCCAGGGAGGGGAGCAGAGCTTGCCTGTTCCTTCATCTGCCCCTGTGGCTCAGTCCAGGAAAAGCTCAGTGTCCCCTTCCTATCTGATGCTCTTCCTTCCCCTAAGGGAAACAAGAGTTATGCTCAGTTACAGCCCCAGTCAGGGCTCAGTTGCAATGCAGTCTTTCTCATGTTGCATATTTTATCTGCCCAGCATATTCTGTTACAGATTATGTATTAAAAGGTCATGTTTTATTACAGTTTTTTTCCCTGTAAAAAGAAAGAATAAGAAGATGTATCTCCTGTGCTCTGATAATAAAACACGTAAACTTTTGGCTTCAGAAAAGCTGCATGTGACATTTAGGAATAAAAAAGCCAGCTCCATCACCAAATTAATCAGGAATACTTACATACAGCCCACTCTGACTTCAGGGGAATGGCTTCCCATTCACATCAGAAATTAATTAGATACATTTGAATGTTAGTTTTACTCTGGATATTAGATAAAGAAAAAAAATACACAACTGGATGGGAATTAGGAAATGGAAGTAGAAATATTTTTACAACTTAGCCTGAAAACCATGGAAATGACAGTTTTCTTTCCAGTACACACAGCCCCTCAAATACAGCTCAGAACCTGTCAGCTGTGCCTTGTGCTGACGTGGTTTGCAGAGAGCTTCTGCCTTTTCTCCTCAGCACTGGGCCTTGCTTGCACTTTGTGCCCTCCATCCCTCTCCCCCTCCCAAGCCATTGGTGAAGCAAACTCCACATTCCACCCCCCAAACCCATTTATTCCTGCTCGAATTGAACACCAAGGCAGTAAATGCCTTATCAGTTTTGAAACAGAGGGCTGGATAATTCCAAGCAGATGTCTCCCTCTCCTCAATCACAACATCAGCTATGTCTTGGTCACTCTTGATTAGCTGATTCTTACATAATGAGGAGCTGCAGTTAATGGCCACTTCTCTGTGGGCTGAACTTGCTGAAAAGAGCAGCTTTGCCCCTGGAGAACAAGAGGCTGATGAGGCAGTGAAATCAAGCTCAATGGAATGAGGCTGCATTATGAGTCATTAGGAGGGATGACGCTCTGGGAACAGATGAAATATCTCTGATGGAGACCAGTTGTAAAAGCACAGCTCGGTGCTTAATAAATGTGTTGGGGTGACTCAGAAATCCAGGGGCCACATTTGTCTCTCGACAGTGTTTCCTGTGCTGGAAGTGTCTGGGCTATGAAAGGGACACCCTTACACTCACTGCATGAAAGAGGAAAATAAGGGTGATCAGACCCCTTGCATTTGGCTGAAAAATGGGCAAATCTCCCATAAAGTGCCTGTTAGGTGTAGTATAATTTGACTAGATTTAAAACTCATCTAGTTGAAGACTGGATTGTTGGAAGCTGCAACAGTTCCACAAGTTCCACAGACCAGTTAAAAGTTAACAAGTTCCACAGACCCCTTTAATAGCTTTTCGTTGGACAAATAAAAATCTAACCTAGGAAAAAGCAGGGATTCTTGTTAAACAATGAATGAAAAATTGAATGTATCCCTTACCCCTATGTAAGCAGCAAAAAAAAAACCAAATACAAATAAATAATATCACATTATTAGCTGGATGATAGTGTTGAGGTAGCAGTGATTGCAACATAAATGCTTGTAAAACAAAAATATTTGGGGAGGAGAGGAGGGGATGTGCTAGAAAGATTTAATTGTTTTATTAGAAAAGTGGATAATTATTAGTGTCTTCTGAAAACAAAGCAGTCAGGAGCAAGTAGCTGCTGTTTTCACCTGCTTTGAGGTTGGATTAATACAATTTTTTGTTCATAGAGGAGCTGCATCATCATTAAAATCTTTCTCACTTTGTTTTGTGGATGCAAATTGAGGCAAATTAATGTCTTTCCAAAGGATTCTGCGGATAATGTTCAAGCAGGGCATGCATTTGACTTCCTTTGAGCTCTGAGGCCTGGTGATTTGATAAAGTGACCTTTTTAAAAGGAAAACAAAGCTGGTTCTTGTTAAGATATTTTTACTTGGTAGCACCTGTTTGATCTTGTGAAATAGTAAGTGCTGTAATTTTCCAAAGAAGAATATGGATTTTATATTAATTTAGAGGAGTATCCATCAAAACTGTAGTAGGTCCTTGGGAAGAGTTGTGGGTGCCTCAGTTTAAAGATTGGGTTTAATTTGATGAATTTGCCCAACCTGTCCTGCAAGAAACCAGCATTTTCCCTGAGCTTAGCAACTCCTGGAAGAAAAATACTCAGCATTGTCTGGGCAGCATCAGAGGAACTGCTTTATTTTGGATTTTCCAGGATGTGAATTCATCTGTTTCATTCCCACACCCCCTAATAATTTAATTCAGATCAATGGTGCAATCCTTCTTCCTACAGCACAGCTGGCATTGTTATGCACCAAAACCTCTGAATAACAGGGAGAGACAACACTTGCACCTTGTTTTTCTTCCAGTGCTGGTGCCACCAGCCCAGTGCCCCAGGAGCAGCATCAGGGTACCCCCAGAGAGCCCCAAGGTGTTGGGGGCCAGCACTGAGTCACCAGCAGCAAAAAAGAGCCAGCAGCAAATATATATATATATATTTTTTAAGTAATGAATTCACTTAGTAGGAAAAGGCAGGGTAGAGAATGAATTGTTTAACAGATTAATGTGAATGTCTTTTATATTTTATAAACCTCTTAATTCCCTGGTGTGCTGAGCCAGGTTTTGTTTATGTACATGGAAACACGAAATCTTTTCCAGTCCCTGTGCAAATAACACAGAATTGGACTTCATTACATTGGCTAATTTAACAAGTCCTGGGAGGCTTTTTGTTACTGGGGAATCGAGGAGGAGCCACGAGCCCAGAAGTGCTGCACCAGCACAATGTCCTGGAATGAAATTATCTGCCTTTGCTTTCAGAGATCTCCAGGAAGGCTTTGCCTGGGAGGCCTGAGCTCAAAGATTTGGGGCAAAACCCAACTTTCCTCTGGGCTACCTCAGTGGCAATCTCCAGCCCAGTTCCTGCTGCAGCACACTCTGATATTGGTTCCTCAACAAAGAGTTGGAAGCATTTAGTTTTAGTGAGGCTCTGAGCTTTAATGAAGGATTTGAAGATCTTTTCTTTATAATGAAAAGCATTAAAATTCTAAGACTGGGAATTTATTTCTCTCTCATAACTAGTGGATAATCGTGGTGCTGAGAAGCAGGGCATTTAAAACTGCTGATATTATTGCTCCTGTGCCAGTTAAACAGAACTAATGCAAGCATTGCATAAATATTTTAATAGCTTTTTACTGTATTTCTTTAGAAAATGTTTAAAGAGCCACCTAATGTCAGGCAGAGATACTTCCTGAGTAAACCCTTGTTAATTCTCTTTTAATGGCTTTATTAACATTGTGTAATTGAATATTGATACATTTAGCAGCCCTTTAAGCATCCTGTTTTATTGAGGTGTTGCACTCACATATTGATAAGTAGCACAACACTACAGCACTGATTAATTGCATCTTTGCTTAGTTCTCCTTGAGCTGGTTCAACATGAAAGATGAAGCATAGGTGCAGGAGAACTGTCATTTTTATCAACTTGATGTATTTTATATGCATAGTTTGTACCACTTAATTGAGCTTCATTTTGATTCCCAGTCTGCCCAGTTAGTACAAGTATGATCACACTGCCAGAGATAGGGGAGTCTAAATATTTTACTCTGTGAAATGTTCTGTCTTTTATCTCTTCTCTTATGAATAATTTACTTGTTGGTACAGCTTCAGAAGTGAATCCTGTTCTGCAAAAACATATATATTTTACTGGGAAAAGCAAGGATTACAGTGGTATTAGCTTTCTCCTTGGAAACTCTCCTCACAATATCAGAAATCTGCAGAGGAGGATGCCTTGTCTTGTGTTCCTGGTCTTAATTGCAGTGGTTTTTCTGCTTTCCTTCCATCAAAGCTCTGGCATTACCATTCATATTTAATCATAGCATGGCTGCTTTTCTCATCTCCAGTGTTCCCCTTTGCTTCTTTATGCATATTTTTTACACAGTTCAAGCAGGGTGAAATTTATCCAAGAGCAGAGGGAGCATGGAAGATCATGTAGTGTCTGCAAACCACATCTCCAGGGCTTTTGCCAGTGCTGGAATTTGCATATGAGCTGAGGTGAATTTTCTAGGTCTTCCTACATTTATTCTTAACCTGTTGCTAAGACAATTGGAAAGGAAAAAAAAATCCCTCTTTTGTTGGATTCCACAGAATCCTCTTATTAGAGGTTGTAGCGTGGTGTGGTCAGGCTCTGCTCCCAGGGAACAGGGACAGGATGAAAGGAAATGGCCCCAAGCTGTGCCAGAGCAGGTTCAGGTTGGACATTAGGAGGAATTTCTTCCTGGAAAGGGTGAATTTGCATTGGAAAGGGCTCCCCAGAGAGGTGTCCAAGGGACACCTGGATGTGATGGCAGAGAAAAGAAGCTGAGATTAGACACACACACATTGAAATCTTCTATGGAAAACCTTCCTTGCCCAGCAAGGTTGCACAGGAGAACATTGATTGTGGTCAGCCCTGGAAGTCAGGAGATCACTTATACACCCAGTTGGACGCTGAAACCTGCTCTGGTTTTCACTCCTGGAGGGATTCTGAGATAGAATTTATCAGGGAGGGATTACTGGAATCTAGAGATAAGGAAATTTAAGATCATATCTCAATCTGAGCAAAAGATGAATGTCAGGGATGTGATTGACAGTACTGATAGGGCTGAGCCAGCATTCCTTTAACCCTGGCAGTTGCACACCAGCTATGAAGTTGGGAAACTGTCTTTCCCTTCAGGAAATGAAGTCAGGAAAGAAGCATAAAGAAACTGATATGATGTGATCAGTCCTGACTAAAAATGGTACAGGAGGCATAGGTTGGATCATGGGGATACATTGCTCATTTAAAGTCATCTTAATTTGCAAAGCTGTGTTAATGTCAGTGATGAGCAATTCCTGTGGCTTCTACATAGCAAGATTTTTCTGTTCTCTAAATTAAAAGATGTTTTGGAAGAAGAGTAAGCAAGGAGGAAGACAACAGATGGAAATGGGAGATCAAATTGATCAAAGGAGATCCTTTGCTTACAGAACTTATGGTGAAGGGAAAACTACTGGAAAATACATCATAAAAGAGAATTAAAATGAAGCTGCTTGTGTGCTTCATTCCTGAAAATTCTGAAATTCCAGCATTTTCTAAAGGGAAAGACACTTCCAAGGATGGGGTAGCCACAGCTGCTCAGGCCAACCTCTGCCAGGGCCTCCCCACCCTCTTTGGGAGGAATTTTTTTTCATCTCTAATTTAAATCTGCCCTATGAACAAAGGCTGGGCAATGGTGTTGGGTTGAAATTTGGTCAGGGAAAAACTAGGAAATGTGAGTCTTAGAAAGAGGTTTAGGATCTGATTTAAGTTTAAAATTAGCCCACTTTGGAGCCTGGATACCTTTGTGGTTTTTATCAGCTGTGTGTGTTTGGTTCAGAGGAGAATGGGAAGTGCACCCAGACGTGCTTAGAGAAGAACAAATGTTCTATATTCAGATATTTTAGTGAAAGTCAATTCTCTTCTATTTCCATGTATTACTCATGTCATTGCATGAATCATTGCGAAAGATATGGAGAGGAGAATAAAAAAAAAGTTAAATTGGGAAGGCCTAGTATTTTTCATACATTGCCAGTTATGACATTTAATCTTAATTGTGTCTGAATTTGACTGATTTTCCAATTGCCTGAGTTTAACAAGAGTTATGATGTTGCTAGGACACAGAGACTTCATGTGGTACAACTGTCATCAACCTAAAAGAATGATTTTAAAGACTGAATCTTAGATTTACACTCACAAGTACATTTTGAGCAGTGCAATCCTAAATGCAGAAGGACCACAACATCCTTACTCTGAGATAAAGTCATCGAGCAGTGGTTAAGAAATGTCTCATTTTTTAATCTTTCTGTGGATAAACAGGAAAGAGGAGCATGTCCACCCTTGTGGTCATTTCCTGTGGCTCCTTAGTCATGGTTTGTTTGGCCTTTTCATGGTCTCAGTGGTGAATTTGGTCTGTTTTGGTTTTATTCTGTTCCATGAGGTGTCCCAGCCCTGCCCATTTCTGCCACTGGTTTGCTGCCTCCTTTTGAAAATGAATCATTTATTTTTGGGCACAGCCACAGCTCCTGGGCTGTATTTTGCACAGTATTTTACTGTGCATCCCCTCCAAGGCCACCTCTTACTGTCATGGCCTTGGGGAATGCAGAGTTTGTGTTCATGTAGGCCTTGAAATATCCATTCCAACTCCTAATTCCACAGTGGTGACTTCCCAGGCCAACCTCTGGGATGTTTTTATGGAAAGATTTGAGGCTGTGGGTTTTATGAATCAACTGAGTGCCTTGAGCAGCAGCAGCAGCACCTTCATTTCTGACCCTCCCAGCCCTAAAAGTCCACAGCAGGATTTGTGTAGTGATGTAGAATAAGAGCTGTGAGGTCCTTGCCAGGTGTGATTCATGTCCCTAAAGCCACCAAAGCTCTGCAGGTGGCTTAGATGGAGAATTGCTTCCCCTAAATGTAGTAAATGAACCAAGTGCTAATTGGGTTGAGCTATTTATAACTGAGCCAGCTCTTAGAGCAGATCACAGCTCTGGGTGTATTGCAAATGACCCAAAACGTTGTCCTGGGTGACCTGGAAGGTCCTTTTTTAATCCTGAGAGATAACTAGCATGGAAATGGACTCATTAAGGCTCAGCTGTTAGTTAGGAATTTTCCAAATTATGTCCATGTTTGGGCCCCAGTGAGTTCACACCTCACCACAGGATCCACTCAGTCACATTTATTATCTCTACATGGTCAGAAAATCTGTAGGATGGCAGGAGTGGAGCTGAGAAATCCTTGGGTTTCTTGCTCTTCTGTTCTGAAGACAGAGACATTTCTGATAAAGCCACTACAATATTTTTTTTTTTTCTTTTGAGAAATAACTTTGCAGGAAAACATTGTAAATTTTTTTTTGGTGAAGGATTGTAGAGACTGGCATAACAAAAATGGGATTGCTGGACAAAACCCTCAAATTATTCAAAGTGCAGGGTATGGTGCTCCAAAATAATCATCAATTTGAACTGAGTATGGAATTATTAAGGTTGGAAAGTCCTCCAAGATCATCAAGTCCAACCATTAAGGCCACCACTAACCCATGTCCCCAAGCACACAAATAAGAGGTCCATTTAGACCATGCTGAAACATTTAATTTCCCAACTCTATAGAGAATTTTATTTTTATAACTAAAACTTTTGCTGAATATCAACTTTTTTTTTGGTTGGAACTTTCATATTTCAGCACAGGAACGTGGGTGCAAGGCCAAGGCCTCTGCAGTGTGTGATGAGCACAGTTGGAATGTGATTCATCTCCTGAGTTCATGATAAACTGAAAGAAGTTTGAAATTTATGAGAGCAGAAGACAATGAGTATTTTACTGGGGCCATTTAGGACTGTCATTTGCATGAAATTAAAGATGGTCCCTTATAAATTTATGTATGAAGTTCTGACAATCCACATCATTTTGGAGACAGAGATTTAGAGGGTGATACTGGAATAACATTTGGTAGATAGATTGCTAGATCAAAGTCTGTTGATATTAATATGAAATTTCAGTTTTCTTTATCTTTGACAAGGAACTTTTTTTTTTTTTTTGCCCTGGGGTCTCCAGTAATCAGTGGTTCAGCAGGATTTTAACAGGCCCAGGGAAGGGTAGAACCCTCTTTTCACACACTTTGCTGCTGGATGTCTTTAAATATTTTCTCCAAAAGGGCACTTTTGAGGTGAGAATTCAGTGCAGGGAATAAAGAAGCTCCTTTATCCAATGTGAAAGTTCAGTGTGGCCAAACCCTGACATTTCATGGTGTCCAGAGAAACTCTTGTGCTTTGAGGGTGGAGTGGGATGTAGGTCAGATACAAATTCAGATGCCATGGAAGAATGTGAGCAGGAATGCTGTAGGCCAGAAAAATAGGAATGGATGATGTTCTGCTGAAGAAATATGTTATCACCCTCGTGTTATCACCCTTGGCTACCAATACTGACTTAGCTTGGAGTTTGGATTAATTGCTACAAATTGTGGTGGTTTGGGTTCACCAGAAAGGGCTTTATTATTACAAGCACAGCTGATATCAAGCAGCTGCCAGCACCATTTTTTTAAAAAATAAATTCCATCCTCTTACCTCTTCTGTGTTTTAATGTATGCATCAGCTTGCCTGGATATCAGATTATCTTCTCCAAGTGTCTGTGGCCACTGACCTGGTCATATCTGAAGATTTAACATCCTGACCTGGTCAGCAAAATGTGTTCCAGACCTCCAGTCTCACTCCTTATCTCTATAGTTACAGAATGTATCTCTAATGAATCATTTCCAGAACATCTGGATGGCTGTGGATAATGATATCCAACTGGAATTTAGCTGGTGCTTAATTTATGATTAATATTTTATCTATATGGTCATGGAATCACAGAATGGTTTGAGTTAGAAGAAACCTTAAATCTCATCTCATCCCACCCCAAGCCAAGGGTCCAGACCAAACCAGGTTGCTCATGTGTAGAAATGTTTCAATAAAATTATTTTTATTTACAAAATACCAGTTTATCCTGATAGAAACAGAGGACTTCCTTAGTAAAACAGAGGTGGGTGAGTGAATACAAATATCTCCAGATAATTTGGCCATCCAGGTGTTCCCAGCTGTGAGATCACTGCTGATGGAGGGTTCTGAGACAGTGGCAGTACCTTTGATCTCTCTTGCTTGTTCCCCCGTGGCCCAGCAGAGTTCTGTGGCTTCCAGGCTTGTATTCTGATGGTTTTGGGATTATTATGAGGTTCTTGGAATTTCACAACCTCACAGGGACAGAGGAGTGAGAATTTACTTCCAGGTGATTCCTTCTACTCCTACATTCTTGTGATTCCTTTGCAAGCTATTATTGTCAGGAAATTTTATCAAGCAACACCATAATTAGGTCATTTGAGGATGGAAATACAAAGATCAGGAACTTAGAGTATTGGGTGAGCTTTTGTGACCTATTTAAATTATGTCTAAGCATAAAAAGATTTAGCTCCATTAAAACAAAGTTACAATCCATTTTTAATATGTAATAAGAGTCTTACCTGCTGGATAGAAAATATTCCTTTCTTAGTGCAAATTATCTATAGATGGTGCTTTAAAAATACTTTCAATATTAACATTTTGGGTTTTTAACTTGGCTTGATCTTAACTTTTCAGATTATCTTTTAAAACCTCACCTATTACGAGCAAACACGTACACAAGACCTGATTGACATTCCAGTATGGTTTAGTTAATGATCTTAACACAAGAAGATAAAACAGAATAAACATTAATTTATTTCTGTGTCCATGCAAGCCCTGTGTAGTGCAGTGACTGATTTCTTTAGGGAAAAAATATCTTTGACCATAGTGTTGGACCAGGTCCCTGCAATCTGTCCAAGTCAAGCTTTCAATATAATTTTCAGGCATGTTTCTTTGAAGAAAGTATTTGACCTAGTAAACCATCATATTTCACTGTCACAATTATGATTCCCTTGGGAATTAGTCGTGTTTATCCAATTTCACATGTTCTGTTGTGCTATTCCTCACTGTTGGGAAGCTGATGCTTTGGAAACACAGTTCTGGAAAGGAATTATGTGACCTTGAAGGACAGACCTGCAGTTTATATCTGCTTGCTCTTTTTCCAATTTATCTTTCTCCAGTTTATATTTACCTGCTTTTCCCCAGTTTATACATACCAGTTCTTGCCCCAATTTATATTTACCTGCTCTTTCCCCAGTTTATATTTTCCTGTTTCTTTCTCCAGTTTATATTTACCTGTTTCTTTCCCCATTTTATATTTACCAGTTCTTTCCCCAGTTTATATTTACCTGCTTTCCCCCCAGTTTATATCCCCCTGCTTTTACCCCAATTTCTATCTCCCAGTTCTTTCCCCAATTTATTTCTATCTGTTTCTTTCTCCAGTTTGTATTTACCTGCTTTTCCCCCAGCTTATATCTACCAGTTTTTGCCCCAGTTTGTATTTACCTGTTTCTTTCTCCAGTTTATATTTACTTGTTTCTTTCTCCAGATTATATTTACCTGTTTCTTTCTCCAGGTTATATTTACCTGTTTCTTTCTCCAGTTTATATTTACCTGCTTTTTCCACAATTTATATCTACCAGTTCTTTCCCCAGTTTATATTTACTTGTTTCTTTCCCTAGTTTATGTTTACCTGTTTCTTTCCTCAATTTTTATCTACCTGCTCTTCCTCCAGTTTATATTTACCTGTATATTTCTCCATTTTCTATCTCCCTGGTCTTTCTCCAGCTTATATCTACCAGTTCTTTCCCCAGTTTATATCTCCCTNTATTTCTCCATTTTCTATCTCCCTGGTCTTTCTCCAGCTTATATCTACCAGTTCTTTCCCCAGTTTATATCAACCTGCTTTTCCTCCAGTTTGTATCTCCCTGCTCTTTCCCCAGTTTAGATTTACCAGCTCTTTCTCCAGTTTAGATTTACCAGTTCTTTCTCCAGTTTAGATTTACCAGTTCCTTCTCCAGTTTAGATTTACCAGCTCTTTCCCTAGTTTATATTTACCAGTTCTTTCTCCAGTTTATATCTCCCTGCTCTTTTCCCAGTTTATATTTACCAGTTCTTTCTCCAGGTTGTATTTACCTGCTCTTCCCCAGTTTCTCTCTCCCTGTCCTCCTCCAGAGGCCTCTCCCAGGGCTGGTGACCTGCAGGACAGCTCCTGGGGACAGGGTGGGGAATGGAGCCATGGACAGAGGTTGTGCAGTGAATCAGAGCCTTGCAGGGAGAGCTGCTCCTTCCTTATTCCAGGGAATCTGTGATGGGATCAGGGTTGGAGTGCACAGCCCTGCTGAGGGGACGTGGGGATATCAGAGCCAGAGGGGAAACTTCCATGAAGGCTTTGGAAACAGGGCCCTGATTTCAGTGACACTTTTGTTATGGCTCAGGGAGATGCAGAAGTTGGAGGAGGTTGTCAGTCTGAAGTGGTTTGGGTTGCAGTGTTTGAGTTTGTTTGGGTGACATCCCTGGGCTCCCAGGCATGGGAAAAGGCTTGGAAGGAAACCCAGCTGGGGAACAACCAGCCTGGATCATCAGCTGTGAATCCCCTCCTGACAGGAGATGAATAAATGGAGCCTCAGGGGCTGGGCTGGCAGGGGTGTGGGATCCAGTAACACTTTCTAGGCAAAGACAAACTCCCTCTGTAAATGGAGCTGAGAAACCTCTGAGTCTGGGCAGGTCAGGCTGTGCCAAAACCTGATTTGGGCAGGGAATTAAGGGTTGATCCCTGCCCAATTCAGGGACAGACAGGGAATTCTTGACACTTGTGTGTCCTCCAGCAGCTCTTAAATCTGTGTGTGACTTGACACATTGAGATATCTTCATCTAAACTCTGCCAACACTGGGCTCTTTTGGGGTTGGTTTTTTAAAGGAAACTTGTTTCAGTGAGTTGGTCTGAAATACTGGGACAACAACAACAAAGTATTTGCCATATATTAGCAAGTGTCACAGCTGAGCTTTGTGCTGTAAAGGGCTTTTCTACAGAGGGAGCAAAACCCCAGCCTGGGCAGCAAAACTTCCCTGCTTTGCTTGTGGAGATTCAGAATTATTCCTCTTTCTCTGGAGATCACAAGGAATCAGTGACAGAATATAAAGGCTGTGCATGAGATTTTCCAGTGCTGACCTACTTCTTCTCTCATTAAAATCACTGTGAGTCTTACCATTGACTTTTCAGGCAGAGGCAGGCCAATATTGTGTGCTAATGAAATTGCTTTCCAAAAAGCTTCTCCAGTAGTTGTGTCCAACTGTTCCAAGCCATGGGTCACAATAGGATTTCAAAAGCACTGAGGAGACCATCAGCATTGTGAAATGTATTTCCTGGCCCTGGGTGGCTCAAACTTGGTCTCACAGGCTGTGGCAGGAAGGGGAAACCACACAGAGGGCCCTTTCTGGAAGAATCTCTTTGTGCATTTGCCTTTGTGGTCTCCTCCTTGAGGTCTCCCCCATCTTGTGGAGGAACCTGGCAGGAACACAGAGGGCTGAATTACCCCAATATGCAACACAGGGGTTGCATAAGACAGGTAGTGTCAGGGATTTCACTGCTTTATTATTTCTATCCTGTGAGCTTTTAATTTAGGATTTTTTTTCCTTTTAATTCTTTGGTGATTTGCTCCATAGTTCAGTGTCTCACACTGGACACTCAGGAGCCCAGAGAGCTCTGCCAGAGGAGCCCAGGCACAAGGGAAAAGGATTTCCTTTGGGTTCAAGGCATTCCCATGAGAAGGAGCTGTACCTGGGGCAGGTTTTTCCTCAAGGAAATGCTGAATAAGCATAACAGCCTAAATGGATGGAAGGCTGATTTTCCTCATATTAACAGTAGGATCAGAGCCAGGGATTTGGTTTGGGGCTAAAGGAACTGCAGGATGTAAAGCCGAGACCAAAAGAAAAACAGGATTTTAAACTGTGTGCTTTAAAGTTAATGAATAGTTACACTGTCTGGAACACCGTGCAGGAAATAAAAACTCTGGGCTTTTTCAACTCGTTATTTTGGGGGATTTTCCTTCTTTATTCCTTGCACAATTTAGCAGTCGGAGATCTACAAAAGGAAGACCTCAGCATGCAGATAATTTGAGGGGATCAAATTTTTTTTTTTTTTGAGTTAAAAAACGTTATCTATCCAAAAATCGTCGAGCTGAGGCTGTGCAAGGCTGCTACAGCAGCAGCATTGTGCCCTCCAGTGACAGGAGCTGCTACAGCAGCAGCAGTGACATTCCTGCAAGCTCCCGGGGGACTCCTCCACAGGGGGATGCTCAGAAAGTTAATATGAATTAATCAAAAATGAATTTAATCCAGTCTAAGTGAAAATATCTATATTCCACTCTCACCACTTTCCCTTCAGCAGATGCCTGCCTGCTTAATTTGCACTTAATTTGCTGTAATCTCCCTACCCCTGGACATTCCCAGAGTCGGTTTTGGCTTTTAGACTAACACACCAGAAAAGAATGCAGTCTGCACATCTGTAAGGAGCTGCCAGATGTAATAATTTTATGCTCTTTGATGGGTAGTCTTGCAGGCACAAGGAGCTTTGTGGTGCACAAGACCTTGATTTTGCAACTGGGTTCCAGAAGGAAAGGCACTGGTTTGGGGCAGGAGCTGCAGTGAAGGTGCTCAGCATCCTGATCTTCACTGAGCTGGAGTCACTTCAAGGGCTGGTCCTGGGAAGGAAATGTTGTGGGAGAGGAGGCAGAACATGGAAATGTCCAAGGCCAGGCTGGACAGGGCTTGGAGCAGCCTGGGATAGTGGAAGGTGTCCCTGCCATAGCATGAGATGACATTTGAAGGTCCCTTTCAACCCAAACAATTCTATGTTTCTATTCTCTAATTGTATCTTCATTTAGTTTTCCAGCACTGGTGTGCCCTAAGGGCATCCCCAAAAAGTGGCCAATCCAAAGGTCAAAAGAAATGTATTTCTGTAAAAAATGTAATGATTGAAAACTGAACCTTGTTCTTCTGCATGGAGAGGATAAAACCCCTGAGAGGTCAGAGCTAAACTCTCTTTTACTGTTTGAGGTGAGAGATTGATGCAAGGCCCCATCCCTCCTTTCCTTGTGAACAATGAACTGTATGCAGAGAGAAAAAGAGAAATCCCCTGAGCAGGCAGGGTCAGCTTGGACATCAGGAGGAATTTCTGATGGAAAGGGTGATTTGATATTGGAAGAGGCTGCCCAGGGAGGTTTGGGATCCCCATCCCTGGAGGTGTCCAAGGAAGGGCTGGATGTGCCTCTCAGTGCTGGGGATTGGTGGGGATTTGGCCCAGGTTGACTTGATGATCTTGGAGATCTTTTCCCACTCCAATGATTCTGTGATCCCAAAACAAAGAGGAAACCAAGAGAGGAGAATGAGGCCAACAAAGCTGAACAAGAGGCAGCATCTCTGAAGAGCTGTGTTTTGTTGCTGTGGGTGATGTGAGCAGAGTTTTGGGGGTTGATGAGCAGGAGTTGCCCTGGCTGGCACTGCTGAAGAGCCCTGTGGCACACGAGGTCTGCCTGAAACGTGGGAAGAGGGAAATCCTTCCTCTCCAGTGGAGTGCTCATATGGAGAGCAGCTGTAATTGAATTAGAGGCTGATTTAATGAAATGCTATTAGAAGTGACACCGCCTTGCTCTGTCGTGGCAGCCCTTTGGAGCAGCACTCAAAGCAGCTGCCAGGTGGGAATCACCAGCTTTTAAACTCTCATTTCCTGGCTTTTTTCTCCACTTCTTTTCCTGAAGGGGAAAAGTACAAAGAGACCTCAGCTTAACGCAGACGTGAGCAAGTTATCCCTTGCACTAAAGAAGGGATAGTTTGATAAAATAAGGATTTTTTTTTGGTCAGATTACGGTACTACATGAAGTTTCTGGGTAATATTTTCAGTTTGCAGATTTTTTTCATGCCCTCATGGAGTTTTGAAGGGAAAAAGTTGGTTTGCAGAGGAGAAAAAATTGTTGCTTTGCAATAATTGTCTTTTTGAAGAGAGGGTGCAGGTTCACAAAACCACCTTGTGTTCCCTGGGTGTTGTCCATGATGGGGATAATAGAATTCATAACTTCATGAATAATTAAATAATTTGGTTTTTAAGAGTGTAAGTTCTCTTTGCAGTTGTAATTAGTCTCCTTTTTAACAGGAGTCTAATACGATAAAGGAATAAACTTGGAGATATTGACTGAAAGTTCTTCAGGATTCTGGTTTAGTTTATTTAGCACTAAAGAGAAAATTATTTTAAATGAATCCCATATTCTTGGACTTTTATCTTCAAAGTAATAATTAGTAATAATAGATTAACACAATCAAATTTCTGCAGAGCAGGAAAAAATCAGTTTTTTCTTTCTTTCTGCCTCTGGTACCAAAACTTTCTTGGCTGTGATAAGGACAAAGAATTCCACTGCAATGGCAGCTCAAAAGCAAAATTATTAATTTCTATATTTGCTTGAAATCAAGCCACAGTACAGTTTTCTTGATTTAATAAAAAAAATAAGCAACTCTGTTTAAATGGATGCTGAAATAAAAACAGAAAACTATGAATAAAAAATGTTCCAGACATGATAGGGCTGGTAATTCCTGATTAGAAATCACTGCTGTGGTTCTTAGTGCTGTAGATGAATTTGCAGCTGTCTGGAGGTGTTACATTTAGAATAGTCTCATTTGTAAATCATTATCAAACTTTGAACACACTTTGGGGGCTTTGCTTTTATTTTTAATTTTTTTTTAACCTTATTTACAACCAGCTTGTTGAAACAGTTCCTATTTCTGCTCTTCGTGTTTCCTTCCTGTTTAGTTATTAGGGGGCAGCAGATTTTAAAAGGCAAATTTATTCATTACAGAGGAGGACCGTGCATTATATAGAATTCATGCTGTTTATCAAAGCCTGAAAAAATAATTATGGAATTTGTGCATGAAGGAATAGAATTTACACGTGTTAGTAGGATGATATTGTTGTTTATCCACCAGAAAAAATTTGTTTGCCTGAGGCCAGGAAGGTGTAGCATTTCACAGGACTCACTTATCAGAAGCCTCCTAACCTTAGTGGAATTATTACATGGATTTGACTGCCAGCCATCCTCTTGCCTGAAATAAAACAAAAACAAAAAAAAGTAAAACAGGAACCTTCAGCCATTTTTATCAGTGGTTTTGAGGTATTTGGCCTCCTTCTGACCTTTCTGATCTGTTCAATTTAGCTTGTCCTAAGGAAGGTGCAGCTCAGGCAGTCTGGGGCTGTGCTGAGCAGTTTTTTGGGGGTTGATGTCTGTCCTGAAGAGAAATGACTCAGTTTTGGATCCATGAAAAATTTAAATGCATATTAGACTTGACTTAGTTTTCTGCAGAGGTTTCTGTTATGAAGGTTTAACTGCAGCTTTAATTTTATTGTCTCCATGAATCTGCCTACAGAAATTTGTCCTTTGAAGCCAAGTAATTTTTACTCAGTTGTTTTATTTATATTTGTAAATATTTCAGAAACCAAGGGTATTTCTAATTGCTTAAATCACAAATTATACAACAGAAGGCTTTAGACTGAATGCTCATCTCCCTCCAAAAAAATAAAATAACCATGGAAAACAATAAAGACAACAAATAATAAAGACAATACCATAAAGAACCATAAAGTCAACAGCAGAACCCATGGTCAGCCTTAACTGCATGTTGTAGACATTGTTTTTTCTTTGTAAATCAGAATTTCTGTGGTTTTTATTCAGTAGGAAAAGTAGAGACAAGAGAGTCACATATCTGAAGCTCCTTCCCCTGCAAAACCCCACCTGGATAATTTCCATGTGAATTCAATCTCTGGAGGCTTTGGTAAGGATAGACATGATCCCAAATATATCCCTAAAAACATCAAAATAAACCATCAAAACCTCTCCCTTCAAATATTGTCACCAGCAAGGGACCTCCAAACTTCAAGCCAAATGTTTGCATTTCTTTGAGACAAAACAAACATACCCAACCTTCTAATTGCACCACAGCTAAATTAAAATGAATGCAAAATGGTGTTTTAGGAGTTATGGAGCCTCCTGGAGTTTCACAGAAAAAAAAAATATGTATGAAAAATATGTGCTGTTTTATGCAACAGCAATTTGGACTGCTACAAAAATAATTACTTTTAAAATCCACACTGCACATATGCAGATGGTTAACAAAGTCTGGCTCAGCCACCAGATGAAAATGATATTGGGAAAATCCATGCTGCAGAGATAGTGCCATTCCATTAGAAATGTGCAAAGTATGCAAAAACATTACAGCCAGATTGTTTTCCAGAACTGCCTGGATCTCAGTGCCAGATGTTTTATTCTTTGCATATCTCATTGTAACTTCCCAATTGCTGCTCTCTGGGTTTGTCCAGCCTGGGAGAGGAAATGGGAGTTTGAGATGTGCTGTCCAGTGCTGGTCTGATGATGCCTTGAGAAGGCTGCCCTGGTGCAGAGGCTGGACAGAGCTAAAGAATAAAGCAGGGATTTATTAAAAGGATCTCCTCCATGGATCCACCTTGGGCAGCACAAGAGCCCAGCCAGGGCCACACCCAAGATGAACCAAAATGGTCCCAAAATGAACCCAAGAGGAACCAAAATGGTCCCAAAATGCACTCCTGGGCGCGGGGTCTCTCCCTTGGATCAGTTCTGCTCCATTTGCACCTTGGAGTTCATTGTCCCATCCCAGCTTTAGCCCATGCACTCCCATCCTGCTTGTTTTTCTCTCTCCAGCCCACGTTGTTTGTGCTCTTGGGCTGAGATTTGGATCATTTGTCCTTGGTCCCCAGCTGGAGCAGGAATTGTTTTGTCTCCCTACTCTGTGCAGAGAGCTCAGCATCCCATAATATGAAACCCAGACCCACACACTAAAGCAGCACAGAATGTGAAAAATAGAAAAGCTAAAACCTGAGGCATCACTGGGACAGACAGGAGGTTCCAGGCTGTTCATGTTTCTCCCAGCTCCCTCCTGGTTTTTCCTGTTCCCTAAATCACACAGGGCTCGTTCAGGTTTAACTCCTTTGGGTTTCATCCCAGGTTTAACACATGGCAGTGGTAACACTGCAAAAGCAGAGCTTTTGTGCCAGGCAAGACATGTGAGCCAGCTGGAATAATTGGGATTTTGGGACATGGAATGGCAGGAAAGGGATGGGTGAGCACTGACCACAGTCCCAAAGTCTCCTTGCCTTTGTCTCAGTGAGTTTGTTGGTGATAGGAAAAGCCTATCTTTGAAAATGTCCATTATTTTATAGATCCAACCCTAGATTTTGCTGAAGTGAGATTTGCAAGATTTTAAATCAGATATTTTGTTGCATCTTTAGAGAATGTTGGTATTTATATGTTCCAAAAACTGCCCTTACTAGGCTTCCACAGATCCTTCCTTTGACATGAGATCATTGCCAGGGGCAGCAGGACCTTGGCACCTGCCTGTGAGTACCCTCAGACATTTACAGGTATCCAAAACCCACAAAGTCATTTGTTCAGTTAAAACTGGTTGACAAGCAGTAAATTTTCCTTTTTTCTTCCTTTTCCAGAACATGGTTTTCCCAAAATTTCTAAAGCAAGATTGTATTCTGTAGTATACAGAGATATTTTTATCCTGAATTAAATCAATTTCAGTTGTCATCCTTTATCCTTATTACTGAGTTACTTAATTAGTAATTTCTGAGAGCAGCCATAACTGTCACAGATACAGTGGGAAAGTCATCAACACTCTGTATGTTGATATAATTGCAGAGTTTTGTTCTTTTTCCAAGTGTTCTTGTTAAGCACCAAATTCCATTGCCAGTGTTTTGCCCACAGTATTCCATGAGTGAAAGAAATCTTTCTTTAAATCAGTGTGGACTGCACTTGTAGGAGCCTCCTAAACTGCAAGCCAAGTTCTGCAGGAGCATGTGTCAGGAAAAGAATCTAAAACATGGTTTAACAAGCATGTGACAATAAATTAAGGAAATACATTTGGATGTGTGAGGAAGAAATGGTTTCCACAAAAAATACTCATCTCCTCCCAGTCACAGCTGTGACTTTTGAATATGTATTAAGCTCTGCAAGGAGAGCTAAGCTCAGAATTTGGCAGTAATAGTCTATTCATAAATATACATGAAATGTGAAAAAAAGAGTTTTTGGAGTTGGGAGTGAGCACTGGCCAGGGTAAGCACACATACCTTGAGATAAAAATGGCAATTCATTGTCAGCACATGAGGCCTCTGATTTCAGCTGATGAATGTAACAGTGTCATTAGATTTTCTCATCTATTCTGCATTACTTGTAATTGAAGAGTGCATTAACAAGTGAATGGTTGTTTAAGGGGAGAGAAGGAACCTTCTACCAGGCAGTTTAAGGTTTAATATCTTCTCTCCAACCATAACAACTCGTTTAGCATTCAAAGAGAGATTTTGGCTTTTTCTCCCCACTCACTTTACCTCCACAAACCAGATGGCAAATGTCTCACTGAAAGAGCCAGTGCAAACAGAGCCTGCATCTGCCCATCCTCCTGTTTGCCCTGTCAGCAAAGGGGAAACAGTATTAAATTTAGGGTCTTGTATCAAACACTTGCAGCTACATTTCCATTTTTTCCCATTTTGCATTCTCACACGCCATTGAGCCAAGCTACTGACAGCTTTTACTCATTTTGATGTATAGCAGGGAATGAAATGTATTTATTGACATCCTGTTTCATGTGGCATCTTCCAACAATGAGCAAGTGTGCCTTTGACTGGTATTAAATATTTTCCTCTGACTAGTATTTGATAGTTTTTCACTTATATGTGCACAGAGATCTCCTCATTTCCAAGGTAATTGTCTGTGATTTGAAAGCAGGATTATCATGTAAATAGATATTTATATTTATATATATACACATCTCTAGAAGCCTTGGTGGTGAAGGGGAATTTTTAGAAAGGAAGGATATTGGAACAGCAAGGGTAACACACCAAGAAAGCAAATTAAATATTGGATTGGATTGTGTTTAGTAAGAACTGGTGGTTGCACCTCACTTATTTTGTATTGAACAGATTCTAGTTTGATTTACCAATTCTACAACATTTAAACTTCCATATTTAGGGTAGCCAGAAAACAAATGAGATTATTTCTCGGGTTCTTTGCTGCTTGCTTCACCACTGAGAACTTTCCAGAAGAGCATCACACATTGCCTTCAGATTTCTGGAGTTTTTCCTGTGCCCTGTCAGCCAGTGAGAGTCAAGACACAGGAAGAATGGAGCATATGGAAAATGTTTCCATATTTCTCCCCGTGCAAATCTATTTGGCATTAATATTATCACATTAAGACTTTGATTCCTGGTTGATGAGAGGAAAAGCAAGGTAATAAATGATGATTTCAATGAGTTGGTGTGGGAAGAGTGGGTGTGCTTTAAAGGACACCTTAAATTATGACAAAACTCAGAATAGTACAAGAGTTTCTGGTCCAGGTTGGTGGTAAAGAGGAGTTTTTTAGAAAGGAATGATGTTGGAAGAAGAAAGAAAGCAAATTAAATATTGAGTTGGATTGTGTCTAGCAAGAGCCAGTGGTTGCACCTCAATTAATTTGTATTGCACATATAGATATTTTCTTTAATTTTTATCATTTAACTTCCTTCTTGGTGAATATTGCAGTGGAGAGCTCTTTATTGCAACATGGCTTTAACATGGGTTTAAAATACTTCAGAAAGCAGATTAAAAGTATATTGTTAAAATAGGCACATTTGAAAATGATGACTGTGCAGTGGCAGAGCTCCCCTGGGCCTTTTTCTGAAAGCACCACTACTATTTTCACACAAGGGTGAGAAGAGGGAAATCAGATGTTTTAGATTACCCTTGAGATAGAAAATAGATGTGATCAGTTCAAAGAACCAGGGGAGATTTTGTTTGCATAAATTGTAGCTGCTCTACATAGTTAACCTTGAAAGCCTTCTGACAAAGAAATGCTGTTTTGTTAAAGTGCTACCAAGTCTCCTGCTCTGTGATATCTCATTATATAGGAATACTTTGCATTTCCAGGCACTCTAAACACTATTATCTGCTACTTGTCCATTTGAAAAGCAATGTCCAATTTGCTTATGCAGAGGAAATAATGGTGTTTGTGGAGAATTCACATTAATTTAGAGCTAAAGTCCTCACTGGAAGTTAATACATGGACTGACTGACTCATGGTGTTTTCACAGCAGTGTAATTTAAAGAAATACAGATGTATTTTCAAAAAATCAGCTTTTCCTGATACGTTTTTAAACTTGCACCACAAGCACCTGATGGATGTGTAGCAATTACAGGCAACATGTACAGCAGGGCTTGAGGAGGATTTCATTAAACCCACAGAGACAGGAGGACTCTGAGTAGGAGCAACCACCAGATTCATTTCCAGCAATGCTCCTCAGCTCTGTGTTCTCTGCAGAAGAATTGTGGAGCTTCAGAGGGGCTGGGAGGACTCAGGAGTTGAGATCTCACTATGAAAGACTTTATTTTAAAATGTTCTTGGTGTTCTCCAGACCACTGAAATCCTGCTGCAAAACAGGCAGAGCATCCCACAGCCACAATTCCTAATTCAAAAACGCCCTCAGAGCTGTCAAGCCCCTCTGTCTCTCTCTTCTTTGCTGCATTCTTATTCAAACCCACCACTGATCTGTTGGTTTTCCTTGGAAAACCCCATCCCTGTGGGATGGTTCCACAAGTGGCCCAATCAACAGCAAAGTCCTTTCTCCCTCATCACATGAAATCCCTTCCAAGTTCAAATAAGGTGCAGATTATTTGTTTACTTCAAAGCTGCTGATGGCAGTGCAGAATAACAAAGCACCTGCCAAAAAAAAGCCTGTGGGATCCCACCAGGAGCTGAGTAAGAGCATTCCTTGCTGATAATCATTTTTTGAATTTTCCTGCTTCACTAATCCCTGGTTCATTTAGGATCTCCTGCCCATGGATCTCTGCTCAGCACAATACTGGGTCCTTAAAACAGTTTGAGCCATCAAATTATCTTTATTAAAGCAAACATGTAATCATATCAAGGAATGAAATCAGGTTTGCTTGGCATGACCTATTTTCCTCCAGCAATGCTGACTAAGATTAGGTTCCAAAACTTCCTTTGGCTTATAATTGTTTCATAGGTCTCAGCCTATTTAAAATGCAAGTTTAGGGGCTTTTGTCCTGAATCCAAGTTAAGTTCTTACATTCCTCACAGGGAGAGCAGCTGACAGTGAAAATCCTGCAGGACAAATATTGCTCCATAAAGTGGGGTGGGTGAGCTCTTAGAGGGGGGACTCTTGGTTTGGTGTCTTCTGCAGCCATCTGATAATGGGAGAAGGGAAAAAGAGGGGATTAGAGATATAAAATGTGCCCTGATATGAAAATAAAGCACATGGAAACCTTTGTGATGCTGCTGCTTTAAGCAACATTCTTATATCAGTGAAGTTTGGGATATTAAACAGCCTGGATTTAATAAAACCCCATCTCAATTTTTCTTGCTTTTTGGATTAGACTCATTAACATGATTCTTTTGTTTTGATTTGAAATACAATTGTATTATTATCATTCTGATTTCCCTGTAACTTTTAGCCTGCTGGGCTGTGCCTCACCAGCTCAGTTGTACCAGCAGCTGCTCCATCTCTGAGCCTTTGGGTATCAGTGACAGAACTCCCATCACTTGTTCTCTTTTAAAATCTCAGCTTCCTAATAGGTGAAGCAAATGGGTGCCATTCAGGCATAAAAGTGAATATGTGAGTGACAGAAAGGCTGGAACACAGCAAAATGCTGAATTTGGAGGCAGAGAGCACAATGGGCAGCTGAGGAGATCCCTTCAGTGAAATGCAGCCAGGACCAGATCAGAGCTGGAAGTGCAGGGACAGGCAAAGCCACTTTCTGTAAAATCATTGCAGAATTCAGAGCTGGAGAAATAGCCATTAATGATGTCAGGATCCAGGTCTAGCTGCTTTGTGTCTCCTTTGTGCTGCTCATGTCTGCACCTTACAAACCACTTGAAAGCCTCATCCTCCTGAAGAATGGGGGATGATTTTAAAAGTGCACTGAAAGTGCACAAGATAGGAAATGTGAGTTCTATTTTTCATGTATTTTAGCTGGAAATACTGAATTCCTCTCTAGGTTCTCCTTCAGACAACTAATTGGTATTAAACCCAGCAGTTAGGGGAGTATTTTGTTGAAAAATAACTGATTTTGCAATTATTTTTGTAGGTGTGTTGAGTAAGAATAGTTTTTACACTTGAAAGGAGTCACAATGGTTATTTATCCATAACTCAGGACGTGACTCTGAGCTTTGCCTTTTGATGAAATAGAAAATATGATGGATAAGAGTGGGGATGTAAAAATTACCTTTTTAGCTGAGGGTTTGGACTCTTATTGTGGCTGACAAGAAACCAGTGGCCATTTGCTGCCAGCTCTTCATCTGTGCTTACACTGTTCTTCATTTGTTATTTCTGGCTAAATAACTTTCTAAAAGTTAATTAATACTATCAGTATTAGTTTAATTTACTATTAGTCAATACTACTAATAATTATTACTATTTCAATAGAATATCATAGTTGCTGAAAATAGTCTAAAAATCCTAAAACATGAACACCTGGCAACAAAACATAACATAAGTTACAGACAAAACCTACATGTCAAACAGGATTACATTGGAGTTTTATTGAAAAGGTAAAATAGAGGCACTGATTCAATTCTGGAATTGACAATAGAATGTTGGTGTATTTTTATACAGACAGCAGAAACTGTGGGTTTAGTTCATTGCTTAAATAATTTGGAATTCTATACATTAAGATGGATTATGATTGCTATTTAGGAGTAGTTTTTGCTGTCACATTTCCTCCCTTCTGGATCTGTTCTCTCACCTGATAATACAATTTTGTCTTCTTTCTGAACTAAGAGCAGAAGATGTTATAGTCCTGAAGTCTTTCTCTACTGGTGATGTGGAAATGTATTTTATGTTACTAATTAATTGTAATCAGGCTAGAATTTTCCACCATGAGAACATGATGGGGTCTTCTGTGGTCAGCTCTTGCCTGTGGATGTAGCCACATTTCCCCTCTGGAAGTCGTGTCTGAATTATGTTTCAGTTTTGATGGATTCATCTTTAAGACTTTGCATTAGAAGCCTGATGAAACCAGACATGAGACACTTCCCATTGTGAATCCCTGGACCTGGGTCTGTCCTGCTGCACAGGCCTGGGTGAGATGAACAGGGCAGATCTCCAGGTCCCACTGCCTCCCCTGCAGTGCTGGGGGTGAGACCACGACTGCATTTCACAGATGAGGAAACCAAGGAGTTGGACAAATGGAGAGAATTCCAGAAGCTGCTTCAGAACAGGAGAGCTAGGAGTAGACCCAAGGGCTACTTGCTGCTCTTTTCTCTTTTCCCTTATTGCTGCCTACTCTCAAGTATTACAGCTCCCTGAAAGGTGCCTGTGCTCAGCTGGCCTTGGGCTCTTTCTCCAGGCAGCACTGGCAGAACCAGAGGACACAGCCTCAAGCTGTGCCAAGGGAAATATAGGTTGGATGTTAGGAAAAAGTTTTTTCCAGAAAGGGTGATAAAGTTCTGGAGTGGCTGCCCAGGGAGGTGCTGGAGTCACCATCCCTGGGTGTGTTTAACAAAGCCTGGATGTGGCACTGGGTGCCAGGGTTGAGGTGTTTGGGCTGGGTTGGACTCGATGATCTTGAAGGTCTCTTCCAACCTGGTCATTCTGTGAATATTCTGTGAATAAATGCCAGCCTGCAGAGCCTCTTTATCCTCTTTATCCTCTGCCTGATTTCCTCTTACACCATGGATGATCCCTTCCCAGAGCCTGACCCCAGTCTGAACTCCCTCCCCATCTCACACTAATGGCCTTTGGGGCACTTTCTGCCTTTCCCTTTCTTTCCTCCTGTTTGCATTGCAAATCCCATTGTGCCATCAGCTGATGTTTTAAATCATCTGCAGTGACTCAGCACTTCACAAGCTCCTCCACTGGGGCCAGCATCACTGAGACACCCAGACAGGAGAGGGGGAACTCTTTAATCCTCTGTGTATAAGTCATAATGGTTGGCTTGAACTGGCTATGAACATTTGGGAAACCACATGGAAAAGATGCTTTTACCTTTAAATTGTGTAGCCACTGACACCTCAGAGGACAATTTGGACCACTTTTGTAGGATAATGATCCTCCCTTGTACTGTAGCACAATTTGTATTGCTCTTCTGCACTTCTTGGCTCAGGATGCTGGAGAGCCTGAACATTTTTGGGATCTCTTGCTGGGATAGAAGCACCTGGTGTTGGCCTGGAGGACACAGACCAGTGAGGAGCTGTAGAAAACCCCACCAGTTTCCTGGTACAACCTCCAGATTTTAAATTCCTGTAACTAAACTGAGAAGATTAAGTTGTGCTTTATGTCTAAAGCTTCTGCAGTCTTCTGATTTTCCAGAGCCATAACCCTTGTCTCTTCCAGTTTCTCTCCATGTATGAAAATTTCCCCAATTAATTTTATTATGTTTCATTCTGCCTACAGTGCAGAAGTTGCTGATATTGGAACTGTAAATACCATGAGGGTTGCAAAGGGACTCTTTCCTCTAGTTACCCTTCTTTTATTTTAATGAAGATTTTTGTAGCCTTTTCCAAACTCATATGGCAGAAAATCAGACATGAGGCAGAAAAATGTAGATAGTTATAGATGACCAGGAATACCTGAGAGAAGCAGGAGCTGGCCCTGCTTGTGAGATTCTTTCTTTAATGTTTTTTTTAATGAAAGCTCTTTTTTTCTTGCCCATACCTGTTGAATGATTTTGCTCAGTCCTCTGTCTTCATGACAGCAGAGAATGGCACTTGCCATACTCTCTTCTCTTGGTGTTTGATTTGCCTTCTTGCCCAGAGGAGCCAGGATTTTCCTCTCTGTTCCTGGATATCAGAGCCACTGCAGTCCAAATTGCACATTTATGGGTACAATGATGCTCTGTTGTTGGTTTTTGTGTCTAACAGCTGATTTATTTCTTTGTTGAATGGGCCACAGTGAAGAGTCACACTCTGAGTGTTCTCAGCAGTTCCTGTGCACAAAGGAGCTGAAGGACAATTCTGATTTTTGTTCCTGTTTGCTGCCTTTTGGCTTTCAAGATATAGAAACACCTTGGCAGAGAGTGCCCTGAGCAAACCTGGGCTTGCACAATGCACAAGCCCCAGCTCAGACCTGCACACTTGAGAGCTGCTTCTCTCCTCAAGCACTTGTTTACCCAACATTTACTTTTATCAAACAATTTTAAAAGAAAAACCACACAACAGAGCACTTAAAAAGCTTCAACTGTGTGCTTAAAGATTTTTCTGAAGAGAGCTGGAACTAAGCACGTGGTTTTACTGAAATGAGTGCTGAAATCTCAGCTGGATCCTTGCCATAATTCTGCAGTTTCTATTCAGGCCTGGTGGGCTTTGCCCATTGGGAAGAGGAGGAGATGTTTGGCTAAACAGGAAAATGAAATTGTCCCCCCCACAAGCCATTGGCAGGGGAATAGAGGGAAGAGAGAAAACTTGAAAATCATTTTCATTCCAATTTCAATTGACTGGACTTCATTTCCTTGTCTGCAGTTCACTGTTGGGATAGTTGATGCATGTCCACCTCTGGACAGACCCAATTTAGCTCTCCTGTGTATTATCAGTCTCTGTCTTAGATTGAATCCTGCCTGCTGGAGTACTCCTCTCTTCTCCTACTGCAGATAAACCATATTTGCTGTGATGATTTGAGTGAAATACCCACTCTGATGAAGGCAGCTCAGGGTTTGACTGCAGCAGAGAGGTTTTTATCTTGCATGGTAGAAAATGACTGTGTGACCTGTAGCATCATCTGCAGCAGCCAAGTGTGAAATCAGCTGTGCCAGGCAGCTCATAGGCTCTAATGAGGGAATAATTCCTCTGTGGAAATAAAAATATTCATGCTGTGGCACACCTGCTCTTGGAACATAGAGACATCCAGTGGGAAAGGGGATTTGTCAGCCTTTCTCCTTCACTGCTACTCACAGCTGACACTTTACAATAAACCCATAGGAGGTTCAAGGCTCTGCTACAGCAAGAGCTGTGTCTCCAGGAGAGGACAGGATTTCGGAATACAGATGTTTGCAGAGGGATGAAAGGTCTGAGCAGCTCTCTGAGTGCTGCAGCAGGGAGTGCTGACCTGTGATGGGTTTGATACCTGTGTCAGCTTTCAGAGAATCACAGAATGATTTGGGTTTGAAGGGACTTTTAAGATCATCGATTTATAACCCTCTGTTGTGACAGGGACACCTTCCACTAGATCAGCTTTTTTCTTAATTTTTAACCCCTGGAATGCCATTTTCCCTTTCTCCCCATCTTGGCTGCTTTTTGTTTTAATAGTCATGTTTATATCTATACCACTGGAAAGATATTGTTTCCTTGAGGATTCCTGTTATGTTCTTCACATCTGCAATCCCAGGAGCAGGTAAATATTAGGAAGTGGCAAAGCTGAAAAAGAGCAGTGCACATTCCCCATCTCCCTGGTGGCTGAAGGGCTGCGGGCAGCTGGTCGGACTGGGCTGCAGAACTGGAATTTCCATGGCATTGATGCCACAAGCAAAAAGCTTTCTCCCTTCAGCTGGGAAGTTTTCCACTGCAGCTCAGCACATAAGTGCTGTGATTTAACAATTTTAGATGAATTTGCCTTTTGGATTAATCTTTGACATCCCGAATTTGGTGTTTTAGGGGAAAGATGCTGCTGGGGAGTGAATTAGTTCTACTGCTGCAGTCGAGAAAACAGGCTCATGCCTTTGAGAGGCCAGGAGAGGAATATTCTGGGAAGCAATCTGAGCTGATATTGTTGGGAGGGTAATATTGCCTGACAGATCTGCTGTGACAGCTGAAGATGTGCCGGAGCACAAAATAGAAAAGGAAAAGATTGTTGTTAGGCCAGCGCCAAGATGAAACCCTACTACTTGTGACAGCTGTTGGCAGCATGAAATCACTGTCCTCCAGCTTTGCACAGATCTGCAGTATTAGAAACTTCAAGATCATGTTGGTTGTGTTTTTCTGGAGACCTTGTTAGGGGTAATGCTCCCTGACAGCAGCCAGTTGTAATTGGCAATGGAGATCCTTCAGGTAGCAACAGAGAAACAAAACCTCGATGTTTTCGTGCTGATCCTCTCCCAGGGTCACTGGTCACTGCTCACAGGACCCTCACTGGTCACTGCTTTCCTACAGGAACCATCTGCAGCTCAAAAAGTTATGAGATTTTTTTGTTTCAAAGGGAAAAAAATGGGAAGATGTATCAGCACAATTAAGCTCAGTGAGATGCAGAGGGAATTTTGGGAAGGGGGAGACTTTGTCTTCTGTTTGTGGAGGTGTAGAGTCACAAGCCCGTGTTGTAGGAACTTTTAACATCTTTAAAACTCTGTAGATCTCAGCAAACTCTCAATGAGGGAAATTTCACTGAGAGCTGATGTCCCTGTGCCCTCCTCTCTCCAGACACACTCCTGGCTGTTTTCTTCCCACCCAGGCTTTCCAGGTATTTTTGCTGAGGTTCTGCCACCTTTCCAACTTTTAACCATCAGGAAGCTGAGACAAGCCAAAGAGTCTCTGCTTGGGTCTTGCTGAAGTCTAAAATGCCTTTTTGGCAGAGCTCTCTGTGTCTTGGCAGATTTGGGCTCTGGAGCTGCAGCTACTCTCCTGTTTCAGTGACAAGGTACTTTGAGCCTCTCATCCATCAGAAAGGCCAAGAAGAATTTCCTCTTAGGAGAGGAGATTTCTGGAATTCCAGTGCTGTGATTTTTTTTTCTTCCCTCACCAGCTACAATTTCTGTCTTGCACTGAGTTCAAAACACAGCTTCATTTGGTTGCTGCCTGATGTTAATTCAAAGAGTCTCTTTTGCATTCTATTTTTTATTGCTGTATCTCTTCCAGCTGATAGGAATCACCATAGCTCAGTAGGAAATGATGAGATTCTGCTTATCTGCCTTAATATTTATGAAATATTTCTTTCTGTGCATTATCTAATTGTGTCCAAAATATGCTCATGAACCAAAGATTGGCGTTCATCAGCTGAACTCCTTCAGAGTAAAGCTTTTATCAGATCAAGGTAAAGAAATTAACAGCTGCACTGATCATCATAATCCAAGGAAAAGCTCCCCATAGCTCTTGATGGTAAAAAAAACTAATATTTTGACCTGTAGAGCAAAGCTCTTCTCTTTTAATGTGTTGTGATAAGGAGAACATGTCTCAGGAGGTGATGAAAATTGCATAACATTGCACTTCCCAAAGTGCAGCTGGAATATTCATCCTGTCTGGAGCGTGACAAATTGGAGCAGAGCAAGGGAAACCCAGGACCAAGGAGGTCCAAGGACAGAATCAGGAGATATTTCATTAATGGCATCTAAAACCAAGGCTGTGCCAAAGCTTATCATAAAAACTTCTGCCTTCCAGACAGCCATGGCAGGGGACATGTGGTTTATTGCTGAAATGAAACCCCTACTTGTAGCTCAAAATGTGAGTCCATCAACATCCCATAAAAACTGGTCAGGAATTGGAAAAAAGCATTGTCCTGGTTTTGCCTGGGACAGAGTAGGGTTAATTTTTTCTTAGTACTCAAAGCACTCAAAGCAGTGAAAGGTTGCTCCAAAGCATTGCTGACACCTGGAAAATACCTACAAATATTAACAAAAAAAAACCCAACCTATTTCTCTGGTGGGTTTTGCTTTGATTTCCCTTATTTCTGTTTTGCTTTTGTGCCTTTTATTATTTAGCAGGCTGAGCTGCTGGGCTGCCATCCCTGGGATTGATGAGCTGTGCATGCAGGAGGAGTCAGGCAGTTCTGCTGCACCTCTTTATGCTCTGCCCACTCCGTGCACCTCAGCCGTGCTCTGCCTCCTCCTAACGAGGGAATTTTGGGAATTTCTGCAGCATCTCCCTCCTGCTCAGCCTGATAACAAAACAGAGAACTGGCAGAACTGAGGGGGAGAGGGGAGTGTGGCTGGACTGGGTGGATTGCACAATGATATCACTGTCTGATCTCAGAGCAGCTCTTTTTTTGCAGTCTACACATCAGCCATCAGTTAAAAACCAAAAACAAAACAAAGCAAAAAAGCCACCAAACAAACAAGAAAAAAAAAAATCATCCAAACCTTTTCCATTATTTTGGACGAGGATCTAATTAAAACCAAAAGTCTGGAGGGGAACAGCTCAGGATCCTATTACACATCTCCCAAATTGTTGCATTCCCTCCTGTTCTGTTGGTGGCTCTGATTGCATCGTTTGTCCCCTCACCTGCTGGAACTTTTTTGCTCAATATTGTCGAGATCTCCCTGACAACCTGGCACCTCCCTTCTCTTGTGCTTCCTCTGCAAGCTTTGTGGACCAGGCAGTGGGACAGACAGACACAGGAGTGGTAGAAACCCTCGTGCCCCTGGCTGAGCAACCAGCACAGCTCTGATAAAACCTGATACAATCTCCTGCTCCTCTGCCTTGGAACAGTTGTAGGGGAACATCTCCCACCAAATTAAACAGCCTCGTTTCCCTGGGACTACTGACCTGGCTGGAGTGAAAAAAAACACCCTTTGTTTTAGGTGTGACACATTTTATGTCTCTTTTTGGACATTTAGAGAGTGAAAATTCAGCAGTGTGCGAGGAAATAAAGAGAATTTTTTTGTGCTTGCCATGCACTGGATAATTATGTGTTCATTACCTCAAGCCTAAGACAAGGAGAAATGGTGAGAAAATATTTAGATGAGATACTGGAAGGGAAATTATTCCCTGTGAGAGTGGTGAGGCCCTGGCACAGGGTACCAGAGAAGCTGGGGCTGCCCCTGGATCCCTGGAAGTGCCCAAGGCCAGGCTGGAGCACCCTGGGATAGTGGAAGTGCCTGCCCATGGCACTGGGTGAGTTTTAAGGTCCCTTCCAACCCAAACCATTCTGTGATTCTCTTGTGGTGTCTCAGAGTTTTCTTTTGGAGAGCTCTTCTGGAGGGATTTCCTGCAGGGCTTTTGTCTCTCTGGTTCACTCTTGTTAGAAGCAATCTCTCACCTCACCTGATCCTTCCACCACCAAAACATGGATGAGCATGTCCTGGCCTGAGTGTACCTCAAATGAAAGAAAAGATGATTCTGAGAGGTTTGGTAATGGCCAGGAGATAAAGCCACAAAGTCTGACCCTGTCATGTAATTAACCTTTCTTTTGAGATCCCACCTGTAATGGTTGCCAAGTTTTCCTCTTGGCTGTTGTGGCATCCCCATATGTCTGCAGGTTCTGTGGGTTTGGGTTTCTGCAGCTGGCAATGTGCTGTTCTGGGAACAGCCTGGGCCAAGGCGCTGCCTTCTCCTCCTGTCATCAGCAGGAGACAAATTTAAGGGATAGGATCACACAGCTTCAACTTTTCCATGCTGCAGTCTAGTCTTAAGCCTGTTGGCAAAACTTTTACCCTGCTGAATTCCTTGGTGATGAGTGTTATTTCTTTGACTGATGTATGCAGGCAGGGGAACATTTCTACATCGCTGCCCAAACTTCCTAAAACATACTTAAATAATTTACATAAAATCCAAATCTGCGTGTGAAATACCCTCATGAGTCAAGGGTTTATTCACTGTGAATCCATTCCGTGAGTGGGAGGAAACCTAAACTGTCTTGGATAAAATGGCATTTATAAAATATAGATCAATTTCCTAATATTTATGTCAGATGCTTCTCATTATGAGTTTTTTCTTTTTCTTCTTTCTTATTTCAATCTGAAACGGCCTCAGCAGCCCCTTGCTAGCACTGCTTCACATGGATGTTAACATTAATCAGGAGAGTTTCTTCTGTGTCTCTCTCATTAAATATTATCTCTCTGATTTGCCAGTGTGGATTATAATAGGGACATTAAAAAGGCATGTATCTGTAATTGCTTTTTAATGCCACTGCTATTTTTAGGTGATCTGAGTTCAAAGTAACATGGAAAGTCATGTAAAAACATAAAGCTCTTGGTGATAAGGGGATGCCAAGGAAAATGGATCACACATGAAGTGAATTAATTCAAGTAGTGTTAGGGATCCTGGAATGAAGCACATTGCTGTGTGCAGTGTGTTGTGGTTGTGCCAGTCAAACTCAGGGTTGCACTAAATTCTGCAACCTCAGAAGCAGTAAAAAGCCATCAGTTTTATAGTTCTGTATGAGCATTATTAACAAGAGTCATAGCAGTTCCAGGTATGACAGACATAGCCTGATCCATGAATAATGGAATAAAAAAAAAGTTCATTCAGTTCTGTGTGGAAATACAACCCCACATTTATCCAGCAATCCTAATTTTCACTTGAGCATGACACAGTTCCCACTGCAGAGCAAGCCCAGCTAGCTCAGAAATCTCCTGAAGGGTTTTACATCACTAAAAACTTTCAATACATCTCTTCAGCCTTAGCTGGGGCAGGGGGGCTCTCCAGAATCCTGTTGAACAGTTTCCCAAAATACTTGTTTCTTCACACAGTTACACAAAATGAAGCAAAGGCTGCCAGGATTTCTCAGGTCAGCAGTAGTAGCATAAACTTGCTGCATTTAAGTGTGAATAAATCTGTGTGATGTAAGAGGATGGGGCACCAGGTGCATATATTTCATATAGAAACAGATAAATGTAAGTATAAAATAAAAATCTGAAGGGATTTTGTGTGTCCAAGTTGCCCAAGTGTTGTAGAGAAGACTGATTTTCAGGGAGTGGCTACCCAAGAGTCTGTAGCTCTCTCTGAATTAGCAATTCATTTTGAAGATTGTTTAATGTATGTGAAAATGCATATAGGACTCCAAAGTATATATATGAACATATTTGTGTGTGTGCACATGTAATTTCTGCACGTTTGACTCACATCTGGGTATATGAATAGTTTGCCTATAATCCTGTGGAACTTCATTTTCTGGCAGATGAGTCTATATTAATTCCTGAAACCCTGAGCAACAATGGAATTACTTTGCAGTGTTAGGGGGGAAAACATTACAATAAAAATGAAGCATACTTTTAATTATCTGTAGTCATTTGGATGAAATCTATAATGAGCTTGATAAATGCTGATGCTCTAGGCATCAATTTTTCAAATGACAGTAGAACCAAAAATATCTGGGAAGGCATTGTTAGCTCAGACTGCACAATATTTTTGAGGTCTTGGTTAGTAGGAATAATTAAAATGACTTATGTAAGATAAGTGTCATATCTCTGTCAGCAACTAAATGTTAAATGTTATTATAAACTAATTACTTCCTGGAATTGAAAAGAAAATTATAATTTTGTGTCTTAACCACTAAAAGATGGTGTCTGATCCTTCCCTCACTAAACCAGCATGTCTGCAGTGACTTCAGTGCAGCCTCAGAGTGGGTGAGGAGCGAGTTTGGACCAAAATCCTCACTGCAGAGAGGAGTCAGAGTGTGCTTGTGACCTTAATCAGCTCCTAAATGAGCACAAGAAGAAGGAGCTGTGGGGTTTCTCTCTGTGTTTGTGAGTGCAGCAGGAGGAGGAGGAGGGATGCTGGTGGCTCAGCCCTCTGCTGTCCTTCCTTCCCACATCCATCTGCTCAGTCGTGGCTCACCTCCCCAAAGCCACAGGCGTTGCTCTGGTGCTCCCCTGCAGTCATTTGCTGTTGGATTGATGGGTTTAATTTGCTCATCAAGGGGTCTGACACATGGCAGAGTCAAGGAATTAGATTCAGGGGAAGCGCAGAGCACAGAGAGAGGTGAAAAAGCAAAGAAAGATGTTAAAAACTAATTTACCCTTACTGATTTTGCTGGTTATTCTTCCTCTGCTGCCTGAAAAACATGAGCCTGGAGCCTGACCTGACAGCAGGGGTGGTGAGCAGTGTCACCTCCATTAAAGGTCCCACTGGTGCCACATCTTGTGGAGCTGGGCACTGACAGGTGCCAGCCTCACACCCTGTTGTGGTACCCACAGCTTTGAGGCTTGTTGAAGAGAAGCATCAGCGTGGTTGTGTTGCTTTCTGTGGTTTTATGTACCAAGGAAAAATAATTATTTTGTTGAGTAATAAACCTCAGCAGGCAAGAGGTGATGAAAGAAGGGCTGGGGGGAATGATGCAGGGAAAAGGAGAGATAATGGAGAAAGGTTAAGGCAAAATGCAGGGAATGTAGGAACATAATTAATGGGTAAGAAAGAGAAAGAAAGGAGGAATATTTCATCCTTTCAGCTGCCTCCACTTTATAAACTCATTCATTGCTTGGTAGCTCAGGCCCATGGTTTTGTTTTGAATCACCTCATCCTAATTTTAAGTCATATTTTGAAGTAGAGTTAGTTGGAAATGAGCCACAATCTCCTGAGAGTATAGCCTGATGTTATTTGAAATACCCCTCCAGGGATATTCCCAGGACACCAAAGTGCCATATTCCAGCAGCTGACTGGAGTTTGGGATGTGCTCCCCTGGCCAGGGGCTAAGGGTGGGAGCAACCCCTGCTTGTTTAAGAAGTGGTTCAGGCACCATGCAGTGACACCCCTGTGCAAGAAAAGGTGCTGCTGGCAAAGCCAGAGAGCAGCTGTGGGGTTTTGGATGGGAATGGGGTTAACAGGAGTTGACAGGGGTCCCACACAGCTCTGCTTGCTCAGGTAAGAACAACCCTCACACCCTAGAAAACCCCATGAGCATTCCCAGGCAGCTCCAAACAAAACCACCCAGGTTCCTGACATGGTGGGAATGTTCCTGGCTGGTTTTCTGTCCCACTGAACTTGGGTTTAGTGCTGGGCACAGAAATCAAAGCTTTCTCCATGAGAGCAGCCTCCAGAGCCTGAGCACAGAGCTGCAGCCTGCTTGTGCTACCAAATTAATTGATCTTCATGGAAGTCACTGCTTTAATTGGGAAGGAAGAGTGGCAGGAGACACTGAGAACACCCTTGTGAGCTTGTGTTTAATCTCAGCTTCCAGCCTGCTTCGACCCCTGGCTCAGAAAGGATTCAGAGGCAGAGCAGGAGCAGTATTTTGGGGAGATGCAGAATGTTTCTCCTCTTCATGAGTTTTGTCCTTAGTATTGGCCTCTGGTGGAGACAGAATACAGGACTAGGTGCACCTTTGGTCTGACAAGCTGCCATTTATTTTAAGGCTTTTGCACCTATTGAGTTTTAAAGCAGATTTATAGGCTTGGGATTTAAACACAGATTTAAACACAAAGATCTCCTTATGATCTCTGCCCTCTTCACCCAGCATCTTATAGGGTTAGTGAGAGGGACAGTGAGGCACAAAATGAAGACATATCTCTAAAAGTCCATGATTCTGCAAGTGAAATATGAGCACAGCCTGCTTAGAGCACATGGTTCATGCTGGTGGCAAGGAGGAAATTGTGGGTTTAGTTAAAAACAAAAATGTGATTTCATGTTTCGACAAATTGGCAGAAATGGCAATAAAACTTCTTTAAAATTAAAAATGCAAATGCAAGCCTACAGGCACACACTCCAAAGCAAGAATAAGGTACAAAAAGGATGTAATTGTTGGATGGAGTCTAAGGATAAATTTAGGCTCAGTGACTTTTCATTACTGTAGGAGCTTGGCTTCCTAAAAGTATTGCAGATGCTTGCAATAACCTTTTGTAATCCCTCAGCTCTGTTTGCATTTCGTTAGTTCTATTTTAATAAGTTCTGATTCTTCATTGGAGTTACTTAAATTTCTATGTTTATAAATTTTCCTTGTTAAGAGCAGTTTTCTTGGATCTTTTAAGCAGAATTCCGTAGCAGTCTGAAAATGTTCAGATGCAAGTACAGTCAGACAATTTGCCCAGTGACATCTGTTCAGCAGCATAATTTTACTCAGCTACGAGTGACATATTTAATTAACTGAGACATTTCAAATAGAATTTGACAGCTTTCCAGCCCAGTATCTCCAAACTTACTACTGACTGAAAATATGCCATCCTAGGAGTATTACAGGGCCTAGGAAGAATTTGTTTTATGAAAGGCAGTGCTGGGATGTTGGAAAATAATGCATTATAAAGATCATGCCTGCCACTTGTTGTGGATTTTTTGGTTTTTTTTGTTAAGGTTGGGATTAAATGTGTGAGATGGTATTTTTTGTTTGGATTCAGGTGTTTATTAGTTTTTATTTATATTATAGTTTCACAAACTGTGAGTTCTACAGTAATTTACTCTAATAAGTTGAAAATGGAGATGTACCTCTTTTTTTATAAGGCTTTTTAAGGATAAACTGTCTAATTAATGACACAAATTATTTTTACTTTTAACTAAATAACTAGTTGTGTTCCTCAATATGGATTTTTAATTTAATTTCAGTACTACCTACACTCATGAAGAAGAAAGTAAAAAAGGACTAGTCTCTGCTTTAAAACTTCTATCTTGTTGTATAAATATTACTATATTTTAAAATTTTAAGCTAAATTTTTTCTACTATGTGGTATTACACACTTCTATTCAAACTACACACTCATAATCTCAGTTTTATTATTCAGTTTTGGAAGTTTTCTCTATGGCTTCAGGTTAAATGTAATGTTTCTTGGGGAGTCAGTGTCTGTCAGTACAGAAAGTCTAAAATTCTCAGTAACTGGGGTTCCAACAACTTGTGATGTAAGTGCCTCTGAGGCTCTGAAACATCTCAGTGATCCTGGGGAGCCTTTCAAGCCTTGGCTTTGTTCAGGGTTTCCTGCATCTGCAGCTCCAGCTCTGTACTGGGCAGGCAAGATCAGAATGTCACAGAAAGCTCTTAGGTTATCCTGGACAAGTTTTAGTGGAAGCACAATACTGGGAATTGTGCTTTCCATCAGCATCCACAGCACTGCCATGTGAGGAGCAGATCCATGGAAGGGCAGCCAGGAGCTCCAGAGCCATGTCAGGCTTTAGTCCAGCCCAAGCTAATCCTGAATTCCTGCTTGCACAGATGGGTCTGAGCTCATCCTGGAGGGTGGCAGAGCACATTCCTGCTGATCCCTGCCACAGATACTTCAGGGGTGCAGGGGTTCAGTGGTTATTTCACTTTTGGCACGTTGCTTCAGGGTTTCACTGAAGCCACTTCCATTACCCAAAGTTGAAACCACTCAACATAGCTCAAGCAGTAAAGTCTCCCCAAAGTAGGCAGCCCCAGGCTTTGCCTGAATGTACAGAATTGTGTTTTCCCATCAAAAATCCATCAGCCAGTAAACACCAGCACCTCTCCATCACTGACAACAATTTGTGGCCTGTGTTATTCTGGAGCCTTTCCTGAAATGTTTGCTTTTCATGGCACCCATCCCAGCTGAACCAGTGACAGAATTTCTGTTAATCCACCACACAGGGAAGCTCAGGGAGCTGATACTAAATGTTCCTCACAAGAACAACTCCAAGAGAGGTGCTGTAAGCTCTGGTATATCAGAATTGGGCAGTGAAAAGCAGTCAGGAAGTCTTTGAGGTTTACATGGGAATGCTGGGAATCCAGTTGTGAGTTTGGCTTTTGGGATGTGTGAGATGGATCAGCTCCAGCCAAAGTCCATGGAAGTGCTGCTGTTCCCTCTCCTGCTGGAGAAGTTTTGCTGTGTGGAGACAGAGTGAACCTTGCTGGTCTTCCTTTGATTCCCCCACACGTGCCCTGTGTGTTGTTTCTTCCCTCAATGCCCATCTGAGGTGTAGGGTCACCTAAACCCATCCCATTAGGATACTGTGGACACCTTGACCAAGTTTAAGCCATTTTAGGGAAATAACTTGTTTTACTTTGTTGGCAAACTGTAATTTATCTTCTTTATGCTTTCCCCACACACTGGTTAGCAGTAGTCTCTTCATTAACGTTTTGAAATTAGAGTGATAAATAAATGCTGGAGTTTTGGCAAGTAAATGGTGACATAAATGTGACAATGAGTGATGGAAGCAGGGTGTGCATTGAGGGCCCTGAACAGCACGGGAGGCCGCCAACGTGCTGGATTTAATTTCAGTCTTTGCCCATTGAAATCTGGGGAGGTGAAACTCATGGATTATTTGCCCAGCATTCAGGAAAGAAGAAAGCTCTCAATCACTGGGTGATTGCCAGCCAGGGAGCTGCATTCCTCCCTCAGCTGTTCAGATTTGTTGGCTCAGACTGTTGGGTTTCCTGCACTGCCACCACGTGCAGTGATGAGTTATGAGCAGGGGGTGCTTGGAGGCTTTAAAGGAGGATTTGTCCCTCTTCTCTCCCTGGCCCAGCAGGCCAGAGAGAGCTAAGGATGGGAGTGCCTGTTCCCACACACTGTCCAGGGATCACCCAGAGAATGGATCTCACCTGCAGCATGTGTTTGTCAGAACTGCTCTCAATGTGCCAGGCACTGATCCACCCATTGCAGGGGATATATTTTAACATGGACTCCAATAGGCACAGGATTATATGAATTTCTGCATCAAAAGGACAGGGTACAAGCACAAAGACCTATTTTCCAAATCTAGTGTATGATCTACTCAAATTGTCTATCTCCAGACCATGTGAAATAGGCTGCAGGCTACTACCAGAGAGTTACTACTGAAACCTGGGATGCTTGATTGATTTCCCAGCTATTATAGTTTTATTTTACTCCTCTCTTTTCCTCTGAATTGTTGTGCTAATTAAGCTCACGAATTTCAGTCTCTCAGGTTCTTCAATTATGACATTGCAGCCCCTCTGTGGCAGCACTGGAGTGTGGCAGATAGGATATTGTGAAGTGGAGACATTCAATGGGAAAATGTCCAAAAGCAGTTCAAATCACTTAAGATAATTAAACAAGGGAAAGAATGTGGTGTGTTTAGAGAATATGAGATGGTTTTGTGAATAGAATGGTGTTAGGTACCCGTGCATGGGAAACTCATTACCCGTGCTGAACTCATTTTTTACATTGTAATGAGAAAGAAGAATTGAAAAAAACCTCTGTGAACATCACCTTTGTGAGTGCTTGCACTGAGACCACCACAGTGGCAGCAGGTTCAACAGACTTGTTTATTCCTCTGGATGTACCTGGGAAAAAATGCAGCAATTGAAGAAATAACAACTTGTTTCACTGTAAAGGTCAAAATGACCTGAATTGAGATGCTTAAGAATTAATGGAGTAGGCTGGTGTCAGCAGGCAGAATAAATGGCATTTTTTATAACTGCCTGTTCACCATCCTGTTTCAGCCTCTTCACCTCCCCCAGATGCAGGAAAGGTTTCAAATGCATCGCCAGAGGGGTTTTAATAAGAGTTTGTGTAACAGAGTGAGGCAGTGCTTGAATGGGGGAGAAAACAGCCACTTGATCATTGGGAAAACAGAAAAAAAAGTCTGAGTAAAGGTCAGGGGTGTGTGTGACTGCAGGCAGCACTCCTGAGGGGAAGGGAGGAGCAGAGCCACACCTGAGCCAGCCCTGCAGCACCTCTGTGCAGGGCACTGTCCCACAGGGCAGCACAGCAGCTGGCTGCCATCCTTTGCAAAGTCACAGGAATATGTAATGTTCTTCCTAAAACAGCAGTTCCTACAGTAGGGTGACTATACAGAGCTGTGAATCAAAGCCAAGGGGAAGCAGAAAATCAGCCTGCAGAGCACACAAAGTGTTGTGTTCCTCTCCAGAGGTCAATAGGGCACAGCACCTTCTCTGCACTACTGAGAAACCAGGTAACCAAAGGGGGGCATCCCTGTGATGTTGGACCCCAGGTTCTGCTCCTGCTGAGCTGATGCTGAGATTTTTCCTAAGTAGTACTGACATGAAGAGTGCACAGTTCTTGTCCTTTTCTACTGCCTGGTACTCTGCACTTGGTGCCTGGATGGCTGAAGGACAATTTCATAATAATCTGCACCTAAGCTAATGACAGATGTACCAAGAAGGAAAGCAATTGTCTCAGCTGGTGAAAGAAGTGGGCTAGTAAGAACTAGAAAAGGCTGGATTTTGGGAAATGCATCATGACAGTAACATCTGTTGGAATGCAAAGTAACCTCCCCTGGAAAGGGCTGGGATCAGCATTGCTCCTGACATTTGCAGCTCGATAAGGCAGGACCTGGTTTGATCTATGGCACACTTGGCTTCCAGGAGGCCCTCTGTATGATCCACTAGATTTTTTCCATCTCTGACTCCTGTGACTGTCTGTCTGACTCTCCCTGGGTGATGAAATATCATTATAACCTTTGGAAATAATATATCGGCACCTGGAGAGCAGACACTGATTTTCTCATTTGCAAGTGAGAGGCAGTGTGTTAAATTACCACTCCTGTCATTAAATGGATTGAGGAAAAAAAAAGTCTGATGTGCTTGAACCAGGACATTTTTCCCCTCCCCAAACAAACCACCTCAGATTTCACCTTGTGGGGGGCCAGGAAGGTGAGGATTAGAAGTTTAAATAAAACTGATCATATTCTCTGAGGCTTAGGTTACTTGCTTGACACCTGAAAATGTTTCAGCAAGTCTGAGATGGAATCTTTCTGCTGACTTACAGAGCATGAGGGAGCCTGTGCTGTGTCTGTCAGAGATCAGGAGGTGTAAAATTTATCTTGCTGGGCCATGGAAGCTTCTACTTGTTCATTTGGCTCTGGGAAATTTGGTCCTATACAGCCTGGTCTAGTGGAAGGTGTCCATGCCCATGGCAAGGGGTGGAACTAGATGGGCTTTACAGTCCCTTCCTTCCCAAACCATCCTGGGATTCTCTGAAATGTGAAAAAATCACTCTGCTGATAAACACAGTGATTAAGTACATAAATAATTGTGCTCAAGAATTGCACTTTTGCATCTTTGGAGCATCAATGAGAAAGTTGTAGTGTTGTTTTAGCTGATTTTTTAAAATCAAGCAGCTGATGCAGTTCTTCATAGCATTTGTTTCTGTCTCTTCATGCAGGGCAAAGTATTGATAATCATCTGGTACTGCTGAGCATTGTAGCTGGCAACATTTGAAACTCCAGACATGGTGATGAATTGCTCTATGATATATTAATGTTATTTTGATCCCTGCTCTTTCAGATTTACATTGATCCAATTAGGTTAAGTAGCTTGCCATCTAAATTAATTTCTTTCCTCTATTAATCTCCTTTACTCTGGGTCAAAACCAGAAATGTAAATCAATCCATTGTATTGCATATCTTTAGGGGGTGGGAGGGTAATTAAATTACCTGATAGATACATATGCTGGATTGATTGTTTGCTGTGTTGTACATTATTGTCATAATTGGAAAGAGAAGTGGTGCACACTCAGTAGTGGAATTTGAGTGCTTGTTACACTTAATTTCCATAACCTGTCAAGAAATGCCTTGCTGTCCCTGGGTACCAACCCTACACACCCAGCTACACAGCTTTTAGGATATTGGACATTTTGCAAGTGGGGATAAAAGCTCCTTCCTCTGCCAGGAACTGTTGGACTCCCTGGAACATCTCAGAGGTCCTCACCCTCTGCAGTGTGGGGAGAACCTTTCCCTGGCTCATTCTCAGGCTGGCAGCAGCAGGGATGTGGCAGCAGAGCAGATGGCTCAGCACTGATGTCTGGAGTTACCAGACTCAGTTATTCACTCTCCACAGCTCCTGAAAGGTGCCTGTGCTCAGCTGGGGTTGGGCTCTTTCTCCAGGCAGCACTGGCAGAACCAGAGGACACAGTCTCAAGCTGCACCAAGGGAAATATAGGTTGGATATTAGGAAAAAGTTTTTTCCAGAAAGGGTGATAAAGTTCTGGAATGGCTGCCCAGGGAGGTGGTGGAGTCACCATCCCTGGATGTGTTTAAAAACAGCCTGGATGTGGCACTGGGTGCCAGATTTGAGTTGAGGTGTTGGGGCTGGGTTGGACTCGATGATCTTGAAGGTCTCTTCCAACCTGGTCATTCTGTGAATTCTGTGAAACTGAAGGAGGGTTGATGCAGAGCCCTGAAAAGATGTCTTCTTTTCCCAGTACCATGTGAAATCTCCTTTGATATCATGGAATCCCAGAATGGTTTGGGTTGGGAGGGACCTTAAAGCCCATCCAGTTCCACCCCTGCCATGGCAGGGACACCTTCCCCTGTCCCAGGCTGCTCCAGCCCCAGTGTCCAGCCTGGCCTTGGGCACTGCCAGGGATCCAGGGGCAGCCACAACTCAGTGTTCCACACTGGGGCATTCTTTTGCTTTCCTTAGGTTAGTCCAACAGTGGGATTCCATCCTCTTGGTGCTCTCACCAGTCTTTTACAGCTCACACTGGGAATTCTTCCTTTCAGCCAGTACTTTCAGGATCTATATCAAACTTTCATCCTGTCAGGGACATGACACCAGGAATTTGTTTACCTGCTACATTTCCTCACTTTAGAGGGCAGAACTTTCCATGGAAGACTCAAACAAAAATAAAGCTCTGATGTGAGGGAATGAGATCTAATCCAGTGGCTGGAAACTGAATGTTGGCACAGTTAAAATAGATACAAAGTGCAGTGGGTTTAGGTTGGGCTTAGTTAAAATCCTGCCAGGTTTGTGATAGCTCCATCTTCATGGGAGATGGAGGCAAGGGCTCTTTACAGTAGGAAAATGGATCTGGTTCCTTCCCTGTCATTGTAGCAGAAGATGAACTCAGGTCAGATTACCCCTGTAATGGGGCAGGGCAGGCTGGTGATCACAAATCCTTTCTGGTATTCAAACCTATGGATCTATGAAGTATTTTCTAAATCTGTGCCTTAGAGCAGAATGAACAGCAGCAGAAAGGTCACTTTTATCATCATTGCTGTCAAACACCTTGGAAACAGCAGAGCACAAAGCAAGTGTGTTGCTCAATCACTTTGCCCTTCTGCTACATCTGTTACCTTTACCTGTACTTTGTCCCATTAAATGAAACTCACTCCCCTGTCCTGGATGAAATCCCATTTCCAAAAGCTGCACAGTGAAACTCTGCTGGCTTCAGCCATGGGATCCTGCCTTTAAAAAGAGAATTCATGACTGCCAAGTGCAGAAGTTAGCAGTGTTAGATAAATAATGATAATTACGAAAGCAGCTGCTCTTTGTGATAATGGAGACAGTAGGAAACAAGAGAGGGACTTTTTGCAAGAGTTTGTAGTGACAGGACAAGGGGAGTGGCTCCAAACTGACACTGAGTGAGTTTAGATGGGATATTGGGAAGGAATTGTTCCCTTGGAGGGTGGGGTGCCCAGAGCAGCTGTGGCTGCCCCTGGATCCCTGGCAGTGTCCAAGGGATGTTGGATGGAGCTCTGAGCAGCCTGGCACAGGAGAAGGTGTCCCTGCCATGGCAGGAGGTGGAACTGGAAGATCTCAAAGATCTCTTCCAACCCAAACCATTCCATGACTGTTGGATACAGCCCCCTGTGTTCCTGGCAAGGTTTGTGGAGGCTGCAGGCACAAGAGCTGAGATCACCACTGCAGTCAAGTGTCCTCTGAGGCCCCATGGGTGTCCCTGTGGAGCTGCTTGTGTGATTTATTATTGTGTATCTAAATCAACATGAGATGTTTGGTTGGGCACCCAAATCCTGCTGTGGCTGTGGTGGTTGCTTGAGATCCAGTTCCTACAAACCCACCAAATGCTGCAGTGTTTTAACATTCCATATCTATTAATATGCTAATATTTCCCACAAGCTGAAAAATTTTAAAGTTAAATGTGAGAATCTCTGCTTGAATGCTCCCTATAGTGTGTTGGGGCTTCATTTTTTGACTTGCCACTTCCTTATTTTTTTTTCCTTTTCTTTTTTATTTTTGGTCTTATTTCATTTTTTTTTTCCAGAGGCTTTTAAAGCTGGGTTTTTTCCCTAATAAGTGTTTGTAGAGTTCCTAGCACAACCAGATTCTGATGGAGCCACTGGATATTAATGTGATGCAAATTAATCAGTAATGAAAATTAAATGTGTGTTTATGCTCCAGTTATAATGTTTATACAAATACAAGAAACGTGCACCACAACTTTGTAATGTTTCCCACTGCAGTATTTGCAAGGGTGCAGCATTAACCAGCTTTAAATAAAAGAAAGGGCCTTGGTTTGTTCAAGTGAACAACCCAAGGGAGAAACACCTCTTTTGAACTGGAACAGAATGGACACTGGGAAATGCAGAGCCAGGGATTTTTCATATTCTACACTCTCCAGTTTTCTGAAGCTGATGGTGGCATTTATCTCTTGGCTCTTTCTATATTGTGCTTTTGCAGTTCACCAGAAATTTTGTCAAAACTCAAGGGTGTTTGTGATGAGGAGCACAACTCAAGACCTGTGTTAGGAGTAAATGTGAATGAGTGTTCCTCCTTCTGGCTTTGTCAGAAATGCTCTTTAGATAAGGAGTTGAAAACAGATCAATAGCAAGACTTTTTTTTTAAAAGAAAGAGGCAGATGCAGCTTTCCCTCTTCCATGAGTACCCTACAAAAAGAAAAGTTTTTGTAGCTGTCACGCACATGCCCCTCCCTGGAGATTCCTGGAAAATGACAATTGCAAGACCAAATTTTTTATCTCATTGCCAAAGGCAGGAGGGGAAGTGTGGAGGGAATGGGAACAAACTGCCTCGTCCCAGACATGATCTTGCACAGTCTCCTGTGAAATTGTTATATTTCCATTCTGAATATCCTTTCAGATGATCAGGATAAATCCAGTGCTGTAAATTCTGTGATGCTCATGCAGTGTTTTCCCTGGACTGTCAATAAGGAAGAGTTTCTTTCACTCACCAAGTGCTAAATTAGTCTTTGGGTGGTCATTGCTGATGAATACAACCGATTAGATGGAAAAATAAGGAATACAGGGAAAACATTTTCCTTTTCAACAAACCACCATTACTTAACAATACTCTAAACCCCAGATCTCCCTAGATTTAACCTAAAATGTGTTGAAAATTACATGGAAGATTCAACACTGAAATGTGCTGGCACAGAGTCCTCATTTGGAAGAGAAAACAGTCTGGAAACTTGTAGTCTATTCACAATTACCACAGGAAGTGTTCATGTCCTGCAGCTTCAATATTTGGAGTCCTATTTTCCATTATTCCCCGTGGCTGTTGAATCCTTAATGCCTGTCTTTGATCCTTATCTCAGACAGAACCACTAAAGGATAAATTCAAGGTGAGGTGGCCTCAATATTCCCTGTTCTCTGTTTTTTCCAGGGGCCTGCTGGCCAGAGGCTTCACAGAGACCCATTATTTGCAGGATGGCACTGACGTGGTTCTCACACGCAATCACACGGTAAGGCTGGGGTGAGATGATGCTTCATCCTTAAAATCCAAAATGTTCTCTGCCAGGATCTGAGCCCTGGGATGAAACAGCTCAACGTGTGGGTTTTTTTACTGTTGCCTTCAGTGTCTTTGTCACTGCTCTGATCCTACACATGAATTTTTAGAGGCAGCCTTTAAAGGCGAGCTCTGGGGTTTGAACCACGTGGCTTTTAACATTTGTGAGGGTTTTTTTCAGCTTTGTGGAAGTAGAACCATTAAAATTTGATAATTATTATGGCAGTCATGGCTGATCAGTTATGGAGAAAAGCCCTGGTTCTGTTTGGGGAAAAAAACCCTAAATATCTGATTTCCAGAGTGCAGAAGTTCATGTCAGAGGCTGGAAGGATTGGGTGTCTTTCCTCACTGGGGAAGTCATGGGTAGGGTTTGGGAGAGGGTGTTGGTTGGTTTTTTTTTAAATCCAGGCCATAAGTGTGTTGTGGATGTACTTTATACTTGTATTTGTGTGTATGTATCTGTATATTTATGTACATGTATAAATATGGATCTATACAAAATATGGCTTGTTAAAATAAGCAGTTAAAACCTGCTTTTTACAAATAAAAACCCCTTAAGGCAGGAATGTTTTTTGTCCTCTGACAGCATGAATGCCTTAATTAGAAATAATGCAGCAAGCCATTTTAATTACAAAGCTTATCTTTTATCTGCCTAAGTCCCATAAAGTATTTGTTCTGTTATGGTATTTACTCACTGACACTGTCAGCAGACACACCATGCTTTGTGCTCCCATCCATAACAGGCTTTGCTGGGATCAGGGGAAGGAATTATTTCTCTGCATAACATCTTCCTTCTGAAAAAGCATCTTCATTACAGCTGCAGACACCCCAAGTAAAGCAATCATTTTGAAAGCTTTCAGTGCTTTCATTTTGCTGGGTACTGATATCTCCTTCAAAATCAGCTCAGGAGAAAATAGTCATTTGTTTTGGGAGCAGGAAAGCTGCAGAGACTCCTGAAGGAAGTAAAAGGAAATAAATGAAACACATGAGTCTTCAAGAGATCTACCTGAGTTAACAGGAGTATGTGTACAGCTAATGACAGGTTTTCCTTGCTAAAATACAATATCTGTTTGCATGATGGCAAAGTAAGTCATGGTTAGTAATGACAGTGCATTTTGCTGCCTAAAAAAGAGAGCTCAGTGCATTCATTTTTCATTAAATGCTGCAATACAGTTGAGGAAAGATAAGTCTCTGATTTTATTTTTATATCTCTTCTTCACTGAGGACATCAATACAGTCTGGAGTTGAAACCAAATCCAATTTTCCATTGGAAAGTTGCTTAGTCAAATTCTGCTTGGAGGTCAAAGCAAGGCAGGTTTGTGGAGCTGTCACTTGGGCAGTTCTCTAGCACACAATCCAGTGTCTAGGTTATTTTTCAATTTATAGCACCTGGAAAATTGTCAAAAGCTGCTATTTATTAAATGATCTCAAGCAAGGGTAGAGTACTTTTTTAAGTATGATGGATCAGCCTTGGTAATTATTTGTTTTTAAGGGGTCACCCATTTTATATACTAGTTTGCAGGAATAAAAAGATTTGATAGCAGAAAAAAATCCTACAATTCAGTGGAATTACTGAGCTAGAAATCAATTTTCTCCCAGTCCTGTTGCAGGCCATGCTCTGATAAGTTTACATTTTCGATATTGAACTTTGGCATCACATTGCTGGATCTCAGAGAAATTGTGAAATGGGCCACAACCAGGAGCTCAGAGTTAATAAAATGACAAGTTGTATGTGGAGAGGGAAAGAAATCAGGCCCTTTGCCATAATTCACTCTTAGATAAAGACAGCTGGGCCACAGCAGCAGCTGCCTGAGGCCAGATATTGGTTCCCCTCCCCATTTCACTGGGCCTCTGCTCAGCTCTGGTGATGCTCAAACCCAGAGATTTCTCTCTGAGGAGCTCTGAACTTCACCTCATGCTTGCTTTAAGCAATGAGAATAAACCTATTTTATTTTTTGGTTTTAGCATATAAGAGATTCAGTGCTTGAGTGGGAGGTGCATTGGTTTTTCTTCTATCAGCAGGATGCATGGAACTGATAATGCTGAAATAAAGTGAAATAGTGCACCCACACCAAAAGTTTGACATCCATAGCAATTGTGACTGGAGTGATCACCCCCAAAAATTCAATCTATGACTCCCTTCTATTGTGGCTTTATCTTTGCTAATGTGTTACTGACTCTTTATGAGGATTGATGATAAAAATACCCAAGAGTAAAACACTCTCACCCTGTTTCTGTCATTTCTTCCACTGAGATTTGTGTTTAGAAAGTCAGAGCTGGCTGCTCTGTGTTCCCTTGCTCATGCTGGAAATCAAACAAACATTTTTCCTGCCATAAACTTATTTGCAGAAAATCCCTGTCTGCATCATTCCATCCTGCCCAAAGTGTTGCTTTCTTCCCCAAAACCAAGGTGCTTTTTAGAAACCTGCTGTGAGTGAAAACCATGCCCCAGCCTGGAAAGGTTAATTAATGCAATAATGAACCAAGCCACGAGAAGGCACAGGGAGATGACTTTAGGTTGCAGCACTGATAACTTCCCTCTGCTCTAATCAGATGGGAACCTTTCACAGCAGAGTTTTCAGATTCCAGGTGCTATTGGGACTGCAATATAACCTTTAGTCAACAATAAAATTAGCCTTGATTCCAGACAGATATGTGGATGTGCTTAGAAACCCTCTGTTGTGGGTGCCTTTTGCAAGCAGGGGATTATTAAAGAAATATAATAACCTAGGCACAAAATGAAATTGGACTGTTGTCTCTCAAAATAGAAGCCCCCCTTTATTCTTGGTTGTTTTTAATAACATGCAGCTACTTGGTTGGGTATTTCAATAAAAATTTTCCTTTCCAACCTGTTTCCCTTACCCTTCATTTGCTTTGTGATTTTTTTTCAAGTTCTAGGGTTGGGATTGGCTTTGTTATACTTCTCTTTTCACATACCTACCTCCTATAGGGATACCCATATTTAAATGCCCTTAAATAAAAATAGGGGTCTCTGTTGAAAGCAGTAAAATGCAGCAGCTGATTTCTTAATTGGATTAATTTTATAAAATATTCAATATTGTAGCTTTAAATATATAACACAGAAAAAGGGGGTCAGTCATACCAATCTAACATTATTGATCCTTTACAAAATAAGGACATAAAACCTAACAAAAATCCTCCTATAACCTTTGGGGTTTAGGAAGCACCCAAGGTTTCCATTTAGGACTGTTTGGCCAGTTAAGCACAGAGAATATTTGTTGGGACAGGCAAGGTGCTGTCAGTGAGATTCTGAATGCTGTGGCCTGAAACTGAAAATCACTTGGAAATGAAAGGGCTGGAAACCCAGGAGCAAGGAGCATCTGTGCCCACTGAAATGTTTTCTGTTCCTGCACAGGGTCACTGCTTTTACCATGGCCAGGTCCAGGGGTTCCCCGGCTCCTCCGTCAGCCTCAGCGCCTGCTCAGGACTCAGGTGAGCCCAGAGTGCAGCAAGGTTTGAGCTCCTGAGGGCTTGCTTTGGCTTTTAATGCATGAATCAGTACTGGGGAAGGGGCTGAGGGAGCTGGGAAGGGGCTGAGCCTGGAGAAAAGGAGGCTCAGGGGGGCCCTTGTGGCTCTGCACAGCTCCTGGCAGGAGGGGACAGCCGGGGGGGTCGGGCTCTGCTCCAGGGAACAGGGACAGGAGGAGAGGGAACGGCCTCAGGCTGGGCCAGGGGAGCTCAGGGTGGATATTAACAAAAATTCCTTCATGGAAAGGTTTGTCCAGGCCTGGCAGAGCTGTGCAGGGCAGTGGTGGAGTCCCCATCCCTGGAGAGATTCAAAATCCATGTGGGTGTGGCACTTGGGGATATGGGGCAGTGGTGGCCTTGGCAGTGCTGGGGGATGATTGGACTCAGTCATCTTAGAGAGCTTCTCCAACAGAAGTAATTCTATGATTCTATCTCTTTTTCAAATGTTGGATGAATCCCTACAAATAATTTTCCCTCTAGTTGCTCTGAGGAGAAAACCCAAAGAATAGATAACACAATTTTGGGGGGTTTTCCAAGAGCCATCCCTTCTCCCCTGCTGCCCATCCCTCTCTGTGCCCATTCCTTGGCTCATTTTCATACTGGCAGTGCCCAGTGGCTTTCCAGGCCTCTTTGTCCTCAGAATTGTTTCACCAGAGCTGTCAGCACTGCTTTGCCAGCTGTGGAATCACTCATTGTCCAGCAGCCTCATCACAAGGAGAGGAGGCTTTAGAAATCAGTCTCAGAGATTCTGTGATACAGAGAATATGCCTGGTTTGGAGCTCAGTAATTGTGTTTATGGCAGGTAAGATGCTCAGCTTTTGCATTTTAGCTGTGTGTTAACAGCAGATTCCTCTTGCTGAAAATCAAAACTCTTCCAGTTTGACAAAGGAATGGGCTGACAAAATTTCAAGTACACAACAGACACAGTTCAGGAAACAATTATCTTTCTTACTTGGACAATCAGAGACTGGTATTTACTCACAGAGCTGTTCCAAATCACAGTAATTAACTGTAAATTGGCTCTAGGTTCTCCCTGGAAAACCCAGTTTTCCTGTCAGCTTTCCAGCTGTCTCAGCCTTTTCTGGGTTTAATTTATCTACAAACAGCAGGAGTAGCTGGAATCTTTTCCCCTTGATTTTGCATTTTGTGCAATAGTGGCACTGTCAAGGCTTTTGTAAGGGAGCTCTGGGACAGACAGCAGTAGAGAGAGCAGAGTTTGAACCCAGGACCCCTCTCCCTCTGGGAATGACCCATTTGCTGTAGTGGATGGGATTCCTGTGGCTCATTCCCACACAGAGGGACTTTATGGGTGCTTCACTATGGATCCAGCATCTTCCAAAAGTTTAATAATCCCCTTGCATGAACAGTCAGCATTTATCTGTCATTCTTGCTGTAAAATATATCAAGAATTTAAAACTCCTTATAAAAATCTAATGCAGAGCTCTCAATATTTTAGTTAAAGGATCACAATGCTGCAAGCTCCACAGGGAGAATTTGTACCTCGTGGGACAGGGTTTGCATTGATGTCCTTGTTCCAGAGCTACCTGGGAATTAATCATTCTCTAGAGAAAACATGCCTTTCTCCATAGCAGAAGTCTTTTCTTTCTTCTCCAAAGTGCTCTCTTTGCAATTGTGGAGCTCCCAGAGTTGTTTCCCAGTTTTAGGAGGTTCAGACATGTCAAGGCAGCAGATGCTGGCAGGGACATTTTCCTGACACTGTTGCAGACAAGTCCCCAAAGTGCAAACTGACAGGATTAGGCTCCTCCTCTGCAGGGAAGCAGAGCAGCACCTTTCCCAGTACAAAACTGCAGAAATGTCCTTTGCAGTGCATGTTTTGTTCTAGTAGGAGATCAGATGAGGAGAAATCTCAGTTTCTGTGCCTGTTTCACTGCTGAGGTTGTTAAACAGAGTGCCCATGGGTGGGAACAGTTTATGATAAGAGTTCTGTGCCTGTTGATTCACTACACCAAACCTGTTTCACAGCCCAACCACCAACAGCAACAACTCCCAGACAGAATAAACTCCTCAGTATTGCCTGTGCTTGATCATAAAAACACAGAATGGTTTGGTTTGGAAGGGACCTGAACGTTCATCCAGTTCCACCCCTGCCATGGGCAGAGACACCTTCCACTATCCCAGGCTGCTGCAAAAAAAAGACACTCCAGAAGAACTTCTTGGCTTACTTTGCTGGCAGCTCTGCTGGCTTCAAAGAATAGATCTGGATAGGATGGGATGGGATGGGATGGGATGGGATGGGATGGGATGGGATGGGATGGGGTGGGATNATAGGATAGGATAGGATAGGATAGATGGGATAGGATAGGATAGGATGGGATAGGATGGGATGGGATGGGATAGGACAGGATAATGTACTTGCCACCAGCATGCTGGAGCAGGGATTCTTGTTTTTCCACATCATGATAAAGACTTCAAGCTGCAGGAGCAGAGACATAAGGCTCTGTGTGGCCATGGAGCCCCAGGTGGGGACAGTCCCTGGAGCAGCCCTTTCACTTGCAGCAGCTGTTGGAAGGGAGGCCAGGTCTCGTTTTCAGGGTCTGCTCCTGGCTTTGTGACAGTTTCTAAGTGAATCAGACAAATCTCTCTGTCTCAGTTTCTCCATCTGTGAAATCCATTTAATGATTCTTACCTACCTCACAGAGCTGCTGCGTGGAGCTGGGGTTCAAGAGCCTGAAAAACATCTAGTGAAAGGAAGTGCATGCTGTCAGCCCTCTGAAATCCTGGAGAACCAATGGCTTCCCCCTCCCACCAGACAGGCACCGTGGGCATTGTTCCAGGTGTGGACAGGCAGGGGCTCTGCATTTCCCCCCAGACCAGCAGAGTTCATTAAAAGACATGAAACTACTCATAAAGAATAGGTTCCACATTTCAGAGTGCTCTGAAGCCTGAGTGCTCAGCAGCAGTCAAAGAAGCAAAAGGGATCATAGGAATTACTGAGACAGAAATAGAGGATAAAACAAGAACCCTCATTACCACTTTACAAATCCACAGAGCTCTCACGTCTTGAGTTCTGCATGCAGTTCTTGTTCTCCCCTCCCCTGCTCCATCTCAAAAGAGGAAGAAGCATTATATCTAGAGAAGGTACAGAGAAGGGCAAAAATTGTGATCAAAGGTGTGGAGCAGCTTTTATCCAAGGGGAGAAAATAGACTAGGATTTGTCACTTTTGAAAGGCGATGACGGAGAAAAGGAGCGTGATGAAACAAGGCTGAATGTCACACTGGAGAGGGGACAATTACTGAATATTCTTCATAACCTCAAAATTAGGAGACATCAACTGAAACTTTAGAGCAAAGGAAAGTATTTTTTTTTATTCACATAACGAAGCGCTGGAGCTGTCACAGGTGGAAAAATTATCAATGGATTCCAAAAAGATGTGACAATTTGGGAAGGGGAGCTCAGGGAGCCTCTGCAGGGCTGTCAAAGCCTGAGATGTCCCTGACACTGCTGCTCCCAGAGCTGGGAGTGCTTCTTCTGTTCTTATCTCTCACCCCTGAGTTGCTGCTGTTGGCCAGGGCCAGAGAGGAGCTGCTGAGCTGGAGGAACCTTGCTCTGACCTCCCCCAACCATCAAGGCCTTCCCTCCACGTGGCTGAGCAGCTGAGATGTGTTTTTAGCTCCTGAACATGATGTGATTGTTCTGTGATGAGGAAGAATTGTGTGAAATCTGAGAAGTAAGGTTAGTCTGGTTTAAGTTTCTCAGGCAGGCAGAGGGGTGAGGGATGAAGAGGAGAGAGGAGGAGGCTCAGCTCTCTCAAACACACTCACATTTTTCAGCTCTGTTCCATCCTCACTCACATAACATTCGAGCTCCTCACCTCACACAGGAGCACAAAGGCAGAAAGAGTGGGATTGACACTGAGAGCTGCCTAAAATGCAGGTTAGAGGAGAATATAATCATGCCTTAATCTGTATCCTGCTGGCTCCTCTGAGAAGGAGGAGCTGGATGGCAGAGAGGGCTCAGGAAATGCTGAGTGCACGAAAAGGGAACAATGGCTAATCAGGATTTCTGGGCATCCATCTGGATCAGAGAGCCAGTTAGACTGTCAGAGCTTGTGGGAAGGTGAAGGTACAACAGAGTTGAGCCATTTCCTTCCTGTCCTCAGGAAATACCCTTCTGTTTATCCAGCTTGGAGGCTCTTCAAGGTTTTAGCAAATAATTTTGGCCTGTGGCCACCGCTCACATCTTCTGTGATAAATTTGTTTAGACTTGAATGATTTTTCCCTGATTACTCTCCCTGTGAGTGCTGGATACACCCAGAACTGCAGCCTGGAGAAGGACACAAACCTCCCTGGGCCAGGGGCTGGCAGAGGATCTGGCAGGGGAATGTGCAGCCACAAAAGCCTCTGCAGTGACCTTGTAGATGAGGGGAGCTTGAGAGGTGCTCCCAAAAATTCCTTGGGTGCCTAAGGATAGAAATCTCCCAGGAACTCTTTTTCTTCTGAAACCCCAAAATGCACTTGAATATCCTCAGGTATTTTACCCAATTGTTAGGTAATTAAGCCAGTCACACATGCAGAAAGTGTTCAGTCATTGTCCAGCCTCATCAGCAGCTGAAAGATGCAGTGTCCACAGTGGCAGGGATGGGGAGAAGGCCCCAGAATGGAACTGATGCTCATTTTTACTGGGATTACAGAGTTATGGTACCCGAGGCTGCCAACACCATTTTTCAAATGGTCTGGCTGAACTCACTGCAGCCCAGACACAGTCAGCTGAAGAGGGGATTTAAATGTGACACTCCAGACATCAACTATTGAAAAAAGGAATGGAAGTAGGAAACCAGTGAGAAAAAAGAAATGTAAATTCCTCACGACTCCTCAAGCATCATTTCCCCACAGAAGAAGAAATTTCATCCAAAAGTTACGTTAGGAGAAAATCCCTGTTGAGAAAAGCACTGGTTTGGGTGTGAGATTTTCCTCCATACTTTCTGAAGAGCTTTTAGTGCATATGAACATCCTGCAGGGTTTGTAATTTATCTGACCAGGAAACTCCTGGAGGGTTTTGAGCTCAACATTAAAAAACATTCCCTTTTAGGGTTTCATGGCTTCTGTGGGCTGCCTGTTCCAGGGCAGCAGCTCCTGGCTCAGGGTCACCTCTGTGATCTGAGATGAGCATCATGTCCAGCCTTTGACCATGGTGTGCACGGGGTCCCCAGGTACACAGGGATCACTGCCAGGACAGGGATGAGGGATGATCCCTACCCAGGTGTTTGAGCCTGCTCCTTCTCCATCCACTCTGCTTCTGACATTTAGTGGGATGTGCAAGTTGGAATCTTCTTTTCCTGTTTCTCTGTTTGCTGCAGGGTGCTATAAAATGTGCTCAGTAAATTGGTACCCATGCCAACACTTTCCCTATTCCTTTCCCCTATTCCTTTCCCCTATTCCTTTCCCCTATTCCTTTCCCCTATTCCTTTCCCCTTTCCTTTCCCCTATTCCTTTCCCCTATTCCTTTCCCCTATTCCTTTCCCCTATTCCTTTCCTTTCCTTTCCTTTCCTTTCCTTTCCTTTCCTTTCCTTTCCCTTTCCTTTCCTTTCCTTTCCTTTCCTTTCCTTTCCTTTCCTTTCCTTTCCTTTCCTTTCCTTTCCTTTCCTTTCCTTTCCTTTCCTTTCCTTTCCTTTCCTTTCCTTTCCTTTCCCCAAATGTGACACTCTCTCTGACAACACAATTACTGCTCCTTGCAGCCCAAATTCTGGACATGAAATCCCATTTTCTCTCCCCATCCAAGCAGCTCCTTGCTGGAATTCCAGCAATCCGAGTTGCAGCTCGATCTGCATCCACTCTGGACAGATCTGTCCTGCACTGAGAAAGGATGAAGTGTGTGCTGCAGGAGGCTCTGGCCATAATTCCATTTTGGAGAATATATTTTCAGGTTCATGAAAGGCACTGGCTGGAGCAGAAGCTCTGTGAGTGATGATGTGTCTGTGTGAGAGCACCTCCACCACTCCTGTGAGATGTAAAACCAGAGGTGCTACTGCTTCCACCCCCTTTGAGAGGCTGCCCTTGGCTGATTTGGGTCAGATTTGTTATTTTAATAGAATCCTGCTGTGCAGTGTAGGAGGATAATGGGATTGTTTGTCTTTCCTATTGTGCTCTTCATCAATAGATAATTTTTTTTCTGTGGATACTAAAATTTCCCCCATTTTAGAGTGAGGAGTTGCTGCAAAAAGAGGTGACCAGGGGCAGAGGCACAGACAGAGACAGGAGCACATCTGCCTCCAGACTCCTGTTCTCTGTATTTCCCAGTCCCTCTAAGAATGACCAGACCATTTGAAAAATATCTAAGTATCAGCTCTATTAGAAAAACAGTCAATAGATCATCCTGCTCATTTATCCCCATAGTATCCATCTGCAACTTATTAAAACAGCCTAAAAGTGAAGTCCTCATTCACCACTTCATTTTTCTTCCCCTTTTGTTTGTTTGCCTGCTTACTTGCCTGGGAATTTGTTATACAGAGCCCTGGGAATGTGGAATGTATAATAAAAATAAATAAAAATGCCCTCTGAGTGCACAGATCACCCCCTGAGATGGTGCCTGTTGAGCAGCCCTGCACTCCAGGGTCACAAGGCTCCAATTCTGGAACCTTTTCACCCAAAACTCCTTGAAATCCATGGAGGAGCTGTGGGATCAGCCTTGTGAAGCTGTAATTGTGGAATGAAGGAGCTGGAGGTTCCCAGGTGGCACAGGAGCACTGCAGTGTCTGTGGGCAGGGACAGACTTTAGGTGAATATTCAGTGTGTGAGCATGATTCCCCTCTAATTCATTTCTCACCAGCTCAGGACATCTACATTCCTCTGCCTGTGGAAATAGAGCTTTTTATTTTTATTGTTTAGAAAGGAGTATAACTTTGAGCTTCATTAAAACCAAATGTTTAATTGGACTCACAGATCTCAGGTTTATCAATTTACTTAATTTCCCCTGTATAGTGCAGCAGAATAATACATAATAGTTTCATATAGTGCTGTCCCAGCCAAGTTTTGCTTCAGCATCACAATTTCTCAGACAAGTATGTGTTGATGGTTTATGTTGGCAGGACCTTTGCTTCTGCTGACAAGTTGGAAAAGAAAAATCCCATTTATATTTTGAGATTTCCTAAAGCCTGTTGATTTATGAAATACGACTGGCCTTGCTTTAGGTTTTGTTTTGGTTTTCCTTTTTAAGAGGAGAAAAAGAAAATTATATTTGATTTTATCGACAGTTTAAAAAGTGGAATTATTCCATTAAATTGCCTTTCCCTGATTGAGAGATTCCTGGCAATGTGAAATTATGTGAGTTTTAATTTCTGTTTGAGATGGGGAGAGCTCTCCCATCTCATACAGACATTCCCAGGTGTCCACATGGCTCAGAAAGGAGAACAGGAGGCAAAAATCTGTGAGTTTTCCATGTCCAGGGCAGGTCCAGGGATGTTGGTTTGGTGCTGACCCCAGACACCAGCAGGGAGCAAACCCTGTGCAGAGCTGGAGTCAAATTTAACCCAAGCTCAGGACCACACTGGAGCTGCTTCCAGTTGGCCTGGAGCCTGGGGGTTGATGTCTGGATGTGCTCTGGGGATGGATATTTTCCCTCCCTCTCTGCTACCAGTGATGGAGGAGACAGAGGGAGAATTTCAGGTAGGGTTGGGATTGTCTCTTGGCTTTCCTGCCTGCCTCATCTGCAAATCTTTCTGACTTCCCACCATCTGTAGGTTTGGCACCGAGGAAAACACAGAATTAGACACCTGACATTAAAATTTGAAGGCTTCATATTGCTTCTTTCCCCCTCAAACATTTATAATCCTGGGAATTCTGGTAGTCTTTTGTCTGATAGAAATCCCCCAGACTGGTCTGAAGGACTTGCAGAAATCTCTTTGGGGTTCTTTGTATAATTTTTGATTGGGGATCTGTAGTTTAATATGTCATTTGCCACATTAATATTTTATTTGCCACACTGGAGAACACAACATTGTTTAACATTAATGGCTCCTGAAAAATAGAAAAGTTTCTGGGAACATGGGCTGACTCAGGAGTGTGGGAGAACCCTGCAGAAGAGGGAGACACAGGAATAGTGGAGGAGTAACAGAGGCTTCTTGGAAACACCTGAGGAGACTGTAAGGAACCAGTAGCTATGGATTTATTTTATTTGCCTCAAATTCTCAGTCCTGAATGACTGGTGGGTATTGTTCACACACACAAAAAATAAAAAAGAAAGGAACCATAACTCTCCACTCGTTACATTTTTAAGGTGCTGTGCTTGGCACTGCATGATGGAGGAAAAAATGCAATTGTAGGAAAAGAAAATTAGTCAAAACCAGAAAGCTGGCCAAGAAAATTCATATTTGATATTCATTATCTTATTACAGATGGTCACAAGCCAAGTGCTGATATCCTGTAGGCAGCACTCAAGGGATAAGTGTGCCTTAAGTGAAAAGTCTGGTTTTCTTTCTGCGGAATCTGCAGATTTTCCTTCTCCTGGGATTGCTCCATAGGCAAAGTGAAACTGTCCTTAAAGGCCCACGCTGTCCCTTGGGGTGGGAATCAGACTGGAATGCTCAGGAAAAACCCAAATTGATCATTCTGGGATCTGATCATTTGTCCATACCCTCAGCAGCTAAAGGAAATGAGGGGTAAAGAAATGGTTATTTAGTTCTATTTAAAAAAATGGTTATTTGGTTCTTTTTAAAGGAATGGTTATTTAGAGGTTGGGTACATGGGGGATACATTGGAAATGTGGCATTGATGTTGCACATTTTGGATATGAACTCCTGAAAACAAGATGCTCGCTCCAAAATATTTTTTTAAAAATTTAAATTGAGAGAACTCTACTCAGGATACAACTAAGTCTGTCCCTTTCTAGTGTAAGTAATTAAAGAAAATTATTCAAGCTTCTGATTTTAAAAGTGAATGTTCTAAGAAGGGCAAATTTAGCATTAAAAAAAACCTCTGCATGCTTTTCTGTTGTTTCTGAGTTGTCAACACAGAGAGCTGGTCAGGCTGGCCCATTTCAAACAGTGACTAATGGACTTCTGCCTCCAAAATTAAATGATTAATTGCACAAGGCAAAGACAACAATCCTTATTTGATTGTGCTGATTACAGGGCTGCTGGTTTTTGGAGTAAAGTGTGTATATTGTCCTAATTTCCTAAATCCTCCAAGGAGTGAGGCAGCTCTGACAATAATTTAGAGCTGTGAGCTGTGAGGTTACTCAAATCATGGGGTGACCTGCCCGAGGTGTCTCATATGTCAGGAGGGTTGTTGGGATCCTGGCTGGAGCTGCAGGGATAACTCAGCCCAGCTTTTCCAGCCCTGATCCATCACTCCCAGCTGCTGGGTGATGGGTGAATGTGTCTCACCTGCTCTGCCAAGGGGACTGAGGAAGCTGCAGATGAATTATCAGAGCCTGAGCCTTGGTTCAGGGCAGTAAAACAGGCTCCTGGGACTGCTGTTGGGCAGATTTTGATATCATGGCTTTCCAGGCTGCTTTTTTCTCTTGTACTTTTGGCTGTTCCAATCACCAGGAAAATGTCTGTTGGCTTGGCTGAACTGGTGTTAATGGTGCTCTGAAGCAAAATTGTGCAGCCAGCTTGAAATTAATACTTCAGTTAATTTGTTAGCAGACCGAAGACTTTGAGTTTCTTCATCATATCTTCCTAATAATAGGATAACTAAGATAGCTTTTTCCTAATAATTATAAATATATTTTTAAATCAGCCTTCATGGTATCATTAACCTGCTTTTGGGTCCTTTTTCTCCTGTTTTATCCTTCTTTTTTCTAACTTTCTGGATAATTGTACAGCGACACTGTTCTCGCAGTGTTTGTCATATCTTACCTTTGTCACAGCACACATGGAAATAAAAAGGACAGACACTTCTAAAACACCAAAAAGGCACACTAAGAAAATAAAGTCATTCCATTCCTTGTCCCCAGTCCCTCTCCAGCTCTCCTGGAGCCTCCTTAGATACTGGAAGGGGCTCTGAAATTCCCCTGGAGCCTTGTCCTCTCCAGGCTGGACACCCCAGCTCTCCCAGCCTGTCACATATTCAGCCTTTTGTCACCCTTGCTTTGCTGTGGCATCTGGGCAGGACCCAGCACAAGGACCCTCTTTCTTTCCTCTTCCATGTTGTAGCTTAAAGAGTTCAGCAAGAGAGCTTTCACTGCCAAATCTGTGAGCTCCTCAGGGAGCAGATGGCATTGCTGTCAAAATCATTCCTTAGGGCAGGAAAATGAGCGAAACAGGAACCAACTCTTCCTGTGTCTGAGCTTCCCTCTGCTGCCCTGCTGGGCAATATTTAACAATCCAGCCTGACACCACGAGGCCTCTTTGATCTGGCAGGGTTTGGTTTAGCAGCTGTAATGGAGCTGCAGACTGGAATTAATGTTTTCCTACTGTACCTTCCTTCCCAAAGCCTCTCTCCAGGCTTTGGTTCGCTCCCGTTTGCCGCGTCGGCGTCGGCAATGCATCACCAGGAGAATGGAAAACAAATAAAGCACAAATATCATTTTGCTCTGCAGTGCAGCACTTCAGAAGAGACAAATTTCTGTGAGCCATTGGTTCTTTTAAAGTATAGCATGTGCTGCAATGACAAATGTACAGCTTTGATGTTTCCTGCTCCGCTCGCCTGTGACATTGTAAATCAGTGTTTTGCTTTCTCATACTCCATCATTATTAAACTTGGTGTAACTCTGGAGTAGACAAGCTCCTGAAAACCACGTGTCTCACTCTGCTCTCCTGTGTCCCAGGGGAATTATTGTGTTTGAAAACAAGAGCTACATTCTGGAGCCATTGGAAGGTGCTACAAGTGAACACAAGATCTACCGAGCAGAGAATCTGAAAATAGCCCCGGGATCCTGTGGCCACCAGCTGGACATCCCTGCCACAGGGGCTGCTGCCAGGGCCCCGTCACAGCGTCCTCCAGCTGGCAGGGTAGGTGGCTGATGTGCTTTTCTGTGTCTGTTTGGCAGCATTTCCATATTACTGCCCACCACAAGAGTCTCTACCGAGCAAACCCTTACCCCACACCATCGACTTCCCCTGGTGCCATCTGCTGAAGTGCAGATGAAATTATTTCTTAAAGCTTTATTACTTTTCCTGGACTCCCCATGCATAACTTGCTTTTCACTTCCTTTTCAACACAGAAACGTTTATGGGTTGATATTATGGTCATATATTTTGGTTCTTGTATGGTTAGAACCAGAATTTAAGGCTCCCTGAGAATACTGAGCAATGTCTGGAAAAGTTCTTGCCCTCCCAAGATGAAAGAGAACATGATAGCTGGGATACTTTGCTAATACCAGGTTTGGAACCATTATATTTTAGTAGCAAAGTCTCTTATGCAGACAAAACAAATTCTCAGCATATTATTTTACAGATGTATTATTGGAGTTGCTGTGATCTTGGCAGAAAATGTGCTGCATGTGAGATGCATCTAGCTCATGGAAATTAGAAAATTAAATAAGCCAAAAGCCAGGAAGTTTGCCGGCTGTAATAAATTCATCTTCATCATGTTCATATTGGACAAGGGTTGTGGAAAAGGCTGGGTTAGGTGTTCAGGAATTATATAATGGTACAAATCTGCCATCAGCATTTACTGAATGTCACATAAGGGGATTTGTACTTGTATGACTCAGGCTTTGCATCAGGTCCATTGTTAAGGAAAGCAACCTAAGTGACATCTCTAGATATAAATATGCAATGGAATTAATTTGTTCTACATTTTTAAGAATATTACATCTAGAGCATTAGCCTTTGCACGTAACATTATAAGAATTAAGTGTATTTCTAAAAGCCTGTGTGGGTGGAAAACACTGGAAATACAACTTTATTAAGTTTTCTCCAAATTATTTGTGCCTTTGAATTCCACTGAAGTAGTCAATGTAATGCAGAAATAAAATGTGTGCTGACACAACCAAAGCCATTTTATTATTACCCTTATGGTTCTTCCATTTTGCTGCTGGCTCCGACTACATCTCAAATTTCATTTTAAATATCTGAAAAATATTTTTGCTGTGGTTCAGTGGACATAATTATAAAACCTGTCAGCAGTCACATCATATGGATAGGTACAATATATTTAATGAGTAAGTTGGTTAAGCTTCTAATGTAGGAATTTTGAAAGCTGTCAGATGTCATGTGTGGAGTGAGTTTTCATATTTCAGTGTTGTCACTAAGCAGTCTGTCAGTGGGCACGTCAAATAGAGATGACCTGCAAAGTGGGGAGACATAAAGCTGCTCCAAATCACACTGGGTGACAGAATTAAGCAGAAATCTGGTCTAAGGTTCAGGGCATGATTAAAATATTTGGCTTCTTGACAGGTCTGGGGAAGATTTTTGTTTGGTTTTATCCCCTGACTCTTCACTCAACCACCTACACGAAATTTTTATTGAGCAGAGCTGAAATGTGAGATCAATTTATCACCAAGGGCTTTGGTTAGATGCAAGTACAGATGAAGGATGGGACAAGCAGCAGACTCAGCTTCCCAGATCCAAAGAGGAGCTCCAGTGGAGCAGGGCAGGAGATGCAGAGGGTGTCACAGACAGGCTGGAGCGGGGTCTCTGTGAGTGCTGGGTCATTTCCTGACTCACTGGACCCTCAAATTGCACCAAGGAGCATTTTCCAGCTGAGCTCCATTGAGATAGAACCCTGCAGAATGTCTGGTGTGTAGGACACACCCTGCAGTAGGGAATTTTCTCTGTAGCCACAAGGAAAAAAAGCCATTTTGGTGGTGCTGGTGACCAGGACCAGGCAGGGGATTTTTTAGAGCATGAGGAAAGAGAGGCTGCACCATCCACTGTCCATCCAAGCCATGCCAATTTCCAGGCAGGGAAGGCTGAGGAAGGGCTACAGCTGCTGGGACAGCAGGTTTGGGACAGGATCAGGTGGGGAAGAAGCAGAGGAGAGAGACAGGGCTCAGTGGAACAAAGCCCATTGTCCCCCAGCTCTCATGGCTGTGCCATTGACTCCTCATTTCAGTTCTGAAGGATTAACTCAGCAAAGGGGTTGTGCATTGATGCAGCTGGCTGCAGAGAGCAAGCTGAAAGAAGCCATAATTAGCTATATTTCATAAATAAATATTGTATCCTAGAAATTCACATAGCCTTTGGGCAAATCTCAGGAACAGATTTGTTATGCAAGTCAGTCACCAGAGGCTCATGTGATTTTTATACCTGCTGGCCAATTTCTCTCCAGCTCACTCCAGTCCAAACAGTTTTACTCTTGGTAAGAGGGAAATGTTTTAAACTGACTGATGTAACAGAGCTCTCCTTGTTCCTTTGAACTCAGATTTTCCTGTATCATCTTTTCTTCTTCACTCGGAGGAGGATGAGGCACCTGGGAGATGCATCTCTTTAGGACCTCATAATCAGTTTCAGGATGGGATAGTTTTGGTGTCTGAGAGATCAATTCCATCACAAACAGCAACCACATGGCCACTTACCTTTTATGTCACCTCACTCATGTCTGGGTGACATCACACCCCAACACCAGAAGTTTCAAGAATCTACCTCAGCTCATTTGCCAGAGCCCCTAATAAGTGAAATCCTGTCAAGTGTTTGCATCCTTGATGTTTAGTTCATTAACAGCAGCTTTTACTCTTCTCTCCATCCATAAATATGGTCCAAAGGAAACTTTTCTCAAGTTATTGGAGTTTGCAACACTATTAAATATTAGTTTGAAAGTCAGATACTAAAGATTGCATCACTCACTCTTCCTCTAATTCTTGCAAAACATCAAAATCATTAATCTGCAGATAATGAAGAGGAACAGTTTGATAATGTGAAGAAACCTTTGTAAAATTTGGCTGGAAGGAGATGTCCAGCCCTGGCTGTGCTTAGGGGATCTCTCAGTTTGCCTTGGAGCAGTTTTCCTTGGAAAGCTTTAGTCGTGATTTAGGTTAAAGAGCTTTGCTGCAGCTCAAGACATCATGGTCACTTGTAGGTCAGACATCTGTTTAAACCCTCTAAGTTCTGGAAGGAAGATCAGATATTCTGCTGAGACTTCTTTTCCCTAAATGTCCTCATCCAGACATGGAAGGAATGATAGGATAGATGCTGCTGCTGTAAATCACAGAACTTTTACAGGCACTAATAGGTCACTTAAATTCAGGGTAGCAAAGGAGCTGTGACGTGTTTTGTACTCTTACAAAATCATTTCTTCAGTGATTTTGTTTTTTCAGGTAAGCATTATGATTCTTTTAGACCTGCATTTTATATGAAAATGCAGATACAGAATTAAATGTATGCCTTCCATTTTTCCAGTATTAATTTGCTTCCCCAGACACTGACAGTTGCTTCTGCTTTTTTTTTATTTTTGGGTTTTTCTTCCTACATAATTTATCAGTTGACTGCTTGACCTCTTCTGTGCTTCACTCAATATCCCTTTATCTCTCATTTTTCTTAGTAACCAGTTTGTCTATTGTGTGAAATGTTTGTTAGAAGTTACCTCATCCCTCCTTTAAACGTGCCTTGGAAATAGCAAAGGTCTTTCTGCTGGAGGGGATATTCTCCTGTGAGGAAAGATAACTCAGACGTTTCAACTGCAGAAAGCTGAAAGGTTCAGAGAGACTTTGCACCACTCTCCTGCTTTCTGTGATCAAATCCTGGGAGGTTTTTCAAGGAAAACTTCCATGAGGAGGAGGAGGAATACACTAAAATCTGTGCGTAGTAAAATCTTAGTAAAATGTAGGAAACCTGAGACACTGTGTATTTCCTCTTGCAAGCACTTTGTTGTATCAGGGCTGAAAACAAAATAAGCCTTTCATGGTTTTTTGACAGTACAAGAGGGAGACTCTGAAGACAACGAAGTACGTGGAGCTTGTTATTGTGGCAGATAATCGTGAGGTAAGGAACTGCAAAATAAAAGTTATGTGAGCAGCAAAGGGGCAGCTCAGTTCAGTTACCATGGTGCTGCAAATAAGGTGCTTCAGACAATAATATGATGTTTTCTGAGCTAAATCATCCTCCCTAATTAGGGCTGAGCAAGGAAGGAATTGTTAAGATAGGACAACAGTGATACTCAGTATCCAAATTTCTTGCAATGCCTCAGAAGGAGTTTGACTCTGAAATAACTGTGTCAGTATGGAAGAAGAGGCAAATATTCATTCCTTGAGCAAGTGAAGTCCTCAGTGCCATTCACAGTGCCCTCAGTGGGGCTGTCAGTGCTTCTGGAGCAGTGCTTGGCCATCACATTCTGTGGAGCACGACTGCCTTCCTGATGGTTTGCAAAGGGAGCTTCAGAGTACCCAGCACTGGCTGTAAAAATGTTCCAGTGAGCTGAATGGCAAAGATCTGAATCCTGCCTTGAATTATTTTGCTGCCTTTTTTGGTTTTTTGAACACTGTAACTTAGAGAATTGCAATCACTCTTTGCAAGACCTGCTAAGAGAAGAACTTTTTCCCAAAACATCAGTCCTGAAAAGACCCCTATGTAACACTTTGAGATTTTAAAATCTTTTCACAAGAACTAAAATCCTGTCCCACAGTCTGGGTTTCTTTTGGGGCAGACTGTGGATCCAGCAGGAGTCTGCTGGTGGATTTTGGCTGCACCTTAATTCCCAAAGATCCCTGGTGTGCTGGCTCTTGGGGGGAAACTGTGGCATTTGTGCTGCTGGTACATTGATCCTTTACATTCCAAGTTTCAGAGACAAGGCAAAGATGTGGAAAAAATTAAACAGAGGCTGATAGAAATTGCAAACTACGTTGATAAGGTAAGAACTTGAGGATTGTTTCCCTTTTCCCAACATTACCACACTTTCTGAAAGACCTAACCCTGCAGTTTTGCTGGCATTCCAGTATTTCAGAGCAAAGCTTCTCTCCAACCAGGAAAAGCAAATTTAAGCTTTTCATTTGCCTTTTGATACACAAAGCCATGAGCTGTGCTCTGTTGCATATGGGATGTAAAGATCTATTCCTAAGAAAAAGCCCAATTTAGCCCTAGGATTTTATTCACCAGGGAAGCGGGTGGAGATAATCACCTATAGAACAGCCTATAGAAAAAAACAGGATTATTTTTAAGAGAAATTTGAAGAACAAAGTGATTTGCAGCAACAAGGGAAGGTCCACTTGTAATGCCAACAAAGGCCTGTGAAAACACAGTTAATAAGATGTTTAATCCAAGGAAGATGGCAGAATTAAAAATAAGGAAGCAGAGTTGATGGCTGAGTGAGAGCAGTAAGAGAGAGACATACACTGGATTTTTTTAGGTCTTGAAGTAATTCCTTTACAGTAAACAATAAAGACTAAGAATCCTCTAGAGTGGTTTTTGAACAAATTAGAGTTTGTTTTTGTTGGACTGTATGGCCAGAAAATATTAGGACTCTAGTAGTGAAATTATAACTGAGAGTGTCTTAATTTATCTGAGAACTTATCAAGTGATGCTTCAAGGGCAGTAGCTCAAGGAGAAGCATTCCTGATTAAAAACAAGCTGCTGAAGACACCTCCACCTCATCCATAATTGTCTTGCTGACTTATTGCCAGAGGACAGGTGTTTATATGTTACCTGCTCAAAATTAATTTTGCATACTGTAATATATTTTTTTGTTTCATGCTTAATTTATGCTCAGCAAACGCTGGGGTTCTGCAAATGACTGGAATGCATAGAAACAAGACAAAGATCTACTGGGTGTTTTCCTCAGCCTGTCAGGCAAATCTGGACTTGATCAATCCCTGACTCCTTCCTCACTCTACTCTCACATTAGAACTGTTGTCGTGGCTCTGCTGGTGTTGCTCTGGCTCCCCTCTTGCAGCAAAATGGCATTTGCTGGTTGGGGAAGAGATAAAATCACTGGGTTTCATCTGCTCTGTGCAAGGCTTGATAAGCCTGGCTCGTTTTCAGCTATTACTGTGATCCACAGCCATAGCACAGCACAGCTCCTCTGCCTCTGGAATGGGATCTGTGCAATCCAGGGTGGGGCAGCCCTGGGAGACCCATCTGCCATGGCCAGGAGTTCCTTCAGAGCTGACATGGGCAAGGAGCTCAGGGCTGGGTAGGACAGGGAGAAGCAGGAATTCCCTGGATCTCTTTGAATGCCTTATGGGTATTGAGTTGGGTCAGAATTGCTTTCTGGGAGTCTTGGAAATATTTTGTCTGAGTCCTGTCAGGTGTTTTGCCCTAAAGAATAAATTGTTTTAAGCCCTACAAGAAAGGCTCATTATGTTTTTGTTGAAATAGTCTAATCTGAAATATTTTTAGACACATATTTCCTACTTTTCTCCTTAGTTCTACAGGCCACTAAACATTCGAGTGGCCCTGGTGGGAGTGGAGGTGTGGAATGACATGGATAAGTGCTCCATTTCCCAGGACCCTTTCACCAGCCTGCACGAGTTCCTGGACTGGAGAAAGCTCAAACTCCTGCCTCGGAAAGCCCACGACAATGCACAGCTGATCAGGTAGGCTTGACTCTGGATTTGATACCCACCAGGATTTGGGGGATTTTGGGGATTTCAGGGATTTCAGGATAGCTGTGCTGAGTCCTTCCCCAGCTGCCAAGCTGTTGGAAGGAACATCTGTTCTCCTGAGGGTTTGCCTTTCCCCTCTGCAAAGATCAAACCCAAAATCACTCTGCAGGGCCCTGCTGCAGATGCTCCAGGTGAGTTTCCTCTCCCAGCCCTGGTGCTCAAAGCCTGTCCTGAGTTCAGCTCGTGTGGAGCAGGAGGTTGTAACCAGCTGCTGCCTGTTCAGGGTCTGAATTTACAACCAGTTTAAACTGCCCTCAGTCTAAATTGTCACTGGAAAAGACAATCCTGCTCTGACCCTAAGTGAAGCCTATTTCTTAATGGAAAGACCTCAGTATGCTTTAAAATGTTGTCTAATTTAGACAATTCATTTGCATTTTTGATTCAAAAATTAAACCATTAACATATTTTACCCTGCTGCATTGGGAATAAAGTAACTGAGTAAAGGTCCCTGTCAACCCAAACCAGTCTATGGTTCTGTAAAAGAAAAAGCACTCTTTAAAATAAAGAGTAAGAGGAACATCACTTTGTTGAATAGGCCTTATTTTGATCAATTGACTATTCTTTATACTGAGCAGATAAACACACCTGATGTCTGAGTAATTAAAAGGAGTTATTTACTTCTTACATTACCTGAATAAGAATAAATTGAGCCTTTCCAAACTGTCCCTCCTGAGATATTTGATTGCTCTATATGTATAATAACACTTTGTTTGAAATTATTGCATTCAAGGCTGTGCATCATCACAAGTAGCACATAAACTTCCCCCTGCATTACAATAACCCTTCTTGCAGTTAGAGACATCATTTTTATGCTTGTACTTCTGTTCCCAACTCCAGTCAGCAGAAACAAAGGGAAGAAGGGTCCTGCTGCAGCAGTAAAAACAAAGGAGGGTGATCCACTGGGGTGATCCAATGGGGGTGATCCATTGGGGTGATCCAATGGGGGTGATCCATTGGGGGTGATCCATTGGAGTGATCCAATGAGGGTGATCCATTGGAGTGATCCAATGAGGGTGATCCAATGGGGGTGATCCAATGGGAGTGATCCAATGAGGGTGATCCAATGGGAGTGATCCAATGAGAGTGATCCATTGGGGTGATCCAATGAGGGTGATCCAATGGGAGTGATCCTTTGGGGGTGATCCAATTGGGGGGGATCCAGTGGGAATGATCCATTGGGGCTGATCCAATGGGGGTGATCCAGTGGGGATGATCCAATGGGAGTGATCCATTGGGGTGATCAAATGAGGGTGATCCTATGGGAGGGATCATTTGGGGGTGATCCAATTGGGGGGGGATCCAGTGAGAATGATCCATTGGGCTGATCCATTGGGGTGATCCAATGGGGCGATCCAATGGGGGTGATCCATTGGAGTGATCCAATGGGGGTGATCCATTGGGAGTGCTCCAGTGGGAATGATCCATTGGAGCTGATCCAATGGGGGTGATCTATTGGGAGTGATCCATTGGGGTGATCCAGTGAGGGTGATCCATTGGAGCTGATCCAATGGGGGTGATCCTTAGGGGCTAATCCAATGGGGGTGATCCCTTGGGAGTGCTCCAGTGGGGGTGACCCAGTGGATGTTCCAAGAGCTGGGACACTGTGGCTCAGTTCAGCTGAGTCAGCACAGCCCATCTGGGCTTTCCATTGCTTTGGACCTGCAAATGTGAGGAGCAGAAGCGGGGTCTTTGTTTGAGACTGGCAGAAATCCAGAATTGGAAACAGCAGGGAGGTGTCTTGGCACTGACTGGTGGCTCTGTGTCTCCTCTCCCCCTCCTGCAGCGGGGTGTACTTCCAGGGGACCACCATTGGCATGGCTCCCATCATGAGCATGTGCACAGCAGAGCAGTCTGGAGGGGTCGTCATGGTAAGTGGGGCAAGCACTCAGCCACTCAAACTGGCCCAGCTGGGGTGACACCACAGCAGGTCCTGCAGCCCTGCCTCATGAACCACAACATCAGCCCTGTTTGTCCCATTTTCCATCTCTCTGTTGTTTATATCCCCGTTCAGATTGCTTGTAAATGATAGTTTCCATAGTGAAAAAAACCCAAAATATTGCATTAAAATATAGCAGGGCCTCTTTGCAAGGGGTTTATACCTCTAATTGTTATTGAACCAGGTGCTGAGGTGCTGTGAAGGAGGAGAACCAGAAGATGTATTTGTTTTACACTTGGGTATACTTGTGTTACAGGCAGCAGCAGTCTATCCTGAATCTTTTATTATATTGATTTTACTCTGTATTTATAGAGTTTCCTGTGTTAGGCCTTATTTTCCATCTTTGCAGCAGAGGTTTTATTGCATTGCCAGACAGAGAGAACAAACAATGGCAGCATTTATTCCAGCTGAGTCTCTCCCAGGGCATTATTGTTGTTGTTTGATGCCAGACATGGTGAACACACAAGCAAACATCTTGTCCAATCTCTGGAAGGAGTTCTGATGTACTTTCTTTCTGATTTTTTTTCTTTTTTTTTAATTTCAATTTTACAGTGTTTTGTGCTAAGACAGAGGGAAGAAGCTTTAAAACAGAACAATCAAATCGCATAATTTGGGAAAAGTTGTGTCAAAGTTGTAGAAAAGACAAAGGTTTCAGGCTCTTGATAGCTTGAGAAGCTGAGTGGGTAATTGCTGTCTGTAACAATTATTCACTGGGTACCTGGGGGAGAGGTACAAAAGGAAAAGGAGGAGAAAAAGGAAGAAAGAGCTGTAGGAGTGTCCCAGTGCACTCCCAAGTCTTGGTACAGGCACAGATGAGGCAGACAGCCCCATTTTACCCATTTGACTGAGCCCTGCAGTCCCTGCTTTGGCTTTATCTGCAGTCAGAGATGCCCTTAATGATGACTTTTTGTCCTTTTAATTTTTAGCATAAGATTTAAAACACTCCACAGTATAATTTACAGCCAAGTCAGTTCTCTTCGCTCTGGAAACTGTCATTTTAAAGAGAAATAATTACAAATAGTTCATTCCAGCAACAAGAAAACAAGAATCAGCATTTCTTTAGAAGGTTCCCATAGAGAGGGGACTGATTTATATGTCCAGGAGAAACCCAGGCTCTGTGAATGAATCCTGGGCCAGGCTGAATCTCCTGTCATGAAGGGGAGCACTATGTTACCCAGAGACTCAGTGAATTTAAGCTTTTGAGGTGCAAATTAACTTGAAACCTGCAGAGAATAACATTCTCTGAAACAGAGAATCAGAGAAACATTCTCCAGCTCTTTAAGCAAACCCTCAAAAAGGAGCCAAATCCAGATGAAGCAAACACTCACCCCATAACCCAAAAGTGCAGCTGCCCAACCATCCCCTGAGTTAGCAAAGGCTGATTCAGGCACAGGCAAAACAAATTTTTATATATTGGTACCTGTACCCTGGCACAGCTGCCCAGGGGAGAAGTGGAGCCCCCACTCCTGGAGGGATTTAAAAGCCCTCTGGAGATGGCCCTTGGGGACATGGGGCACTGGTGGCCTTGGCAGAGCTGGGGAATGGTTGGACTCTGTGATCTTAAACATCTTCTCCAACCTAAAAGATTCTGTGATTCTATGAAAGAATGAATCACTCTCAGCCTGGGAAGCTCAGGGGCTCAGGTGTCTCAACACTGCACAAATGAACATTTGGCCAACCTTGTAATTCAGCCAATTTCTCACCCATCCCACCCCCAGCACTCAACACCAAAAGCTCCCACACTCTAAAACCTGTTCTGGAAGAAAAGACAATGAGAGACTGCGTCAGAAATGACATTTGAATACAAAATCTGGAGTGACTCTTGTCGGATGTGATTTTCCTGGTTCTTTTTGCAGTTAGTCAGCTCTACTTTATGATCTAAATTCCTCTGTCATGCCTCCCTGGGAGCCTGCCTGTCTCTTTTCTATAGGGCTGAGCTCTCTCAGTGGGTGACACCCTGTCTCCCATTAATTTTCAGAGGAACTCAAAGCAGGGAGAGCAGCCATGTGAGTGTGAGAAGCTTTAACAAGACCTTTATCATTTCATTTTCCTGTGAAGTTTCTGTAGTGTCATAGAAAAACCAAAGAGAAGTTGACATTAAAGCAAGTCTTTGACGTGATTCAGTCTTCATTCTTCTGTTTCCAAAGGTTGCCCACTGAATTCATGGATTTAAAAGTAAAATATTTCTGAGAGAAGAGGAAAGTGACTTTTTATCTGGGCAGACAGTGATAGAGTGAGGGAGTAGGGTTTTAAACTTACAGAGGAGAGATTTAGATTGGACATTAGGAGGAAATTGTTCCCTGTGAGGGTGTAAGACCCTGGCACAGGATACCCAGAGCAGCTGTGGCTGCCCCTGGATCCCTGGAAATGTCCAAGGCCAGGCTGGACAAGGCTTGGAGCCACCTGGGATAATGGAAGGTAGGGTGGGACTGGATGATTTTTGAGGTCCCTTCCAATTCAAACCATTCTGTGACTCCATGAACTGAGTGAACACACACTGGAAGTACCAGGAGCAGGGCATTTTCCTGGTGGAGCTGTAGGTGACAGCATTTAATGATTAGGATTTGATTTAAATCCCAGTGGAATGAAGCAGAATTCAGCTGAAAGCAGCTGCATGTTTTGTGCAGCAGCTTATAATGTCTTAACAGTAGATGGTTGCTTATTCAGTGGTTGTGAAATGTGTTTGGTAATGACTTTTACTGCTCAAGTTAACTTTGAAGGACCCTGGTGGAATAAATCAAAGTCACATTGCTATTCATTTCTTTAGTCCTTGTGATACTTAAACGGTCTCAGTATCAAATGGAACATGTCACTGTTTGTTTTGATAATCTTCATTTATGCTGTCTTCAAATAACCTCTTTTGCTGAGGCATCACATTCCTCCTTCTAAAAACCCTCTCTAGAAGCTGATAAAATTGCATTCCAAGTGGATCTGAGCAAGTAATGAGAACCGCATGGGCTGGAATAATTGTTTGCCTTTTCAAGTCCCAAATTACATTTCACATCATTTATTGCTCCACTTCTGGAGTGGACTGTGTGAATCCTTGGTTTTAGTTTTAGTTGACAGCTTCAGAATATTCAGAGAAATATAATCAGTGCTCAGTAAGTGGAGGAGATACTGGAAAAATAAAGTCTGAGCTCAGTTTGCTGTGTCTGTGTAGCTCAGTGAGGAGTTTCTGTCCTGACCAGATAGCCTGAATTTCAAGGCATCATCCAGTGAGTCAGTGGTAAATTATATGGAATTATTTTGCTGTTTTCTTAATCTTCAGTCCTGCATTTTTTCCATTTGAGTGAGAGGTTGTGCTCTTTTTATGACATCAGGTTCAATTACACTGGATTCTCTAACTATTCCATCAATTACTGTGTGCACAAAGATAAACCCATCTGTATCAGAGCAGTATCTAGATAAGATATCTCATTCTGTTGGTGTTGTGCAGGACAAACTGCCTGTCACAAGATTTTTATAGAAAGATTTTAAAATTCAGGGAAAAAAATTAACAAGAGACATTTTCTGAAAAGATAAAATTCTTTTGAGTTGATTCCAATTGCAGAAGGAGCAGTTTGGTGTGTTCAGAATGACTGTATTCTCTTCTTGATTTTGTTTGCTGTTTGAGAAATGATTTACTAAAAATATTAACCCAGACAGATGGAAAAAGAAACTCTTAAATGTACCCCAAGTCATGTATTAAGGCCTCCATTAGTATATAGATAATGTTTTAGACAGTTTTACCTTTCACTTCTTTTTAGTCTGGAGTTTGGCTTAGATAATGCTGAAAGAGTTATTTAAAGTGAATATATTCATGCCTGCTTCTAGAGCAGGCAGCTGTACACAGTAATTCCATTTACTGACTGATAAATAGTGGATCATGCATTTATATTACATGTTTATGCCTTCAGGGAAAGCTTTCTTACAAGTGTAGTGGATTTTTTTTCCCTCAAGGAAAATGATCAGTGTGGAAAGGTCTCTTACTTGTGGTTAAGCCAAAACTCCATTCTGATCAGCAGCCTGGAATCAAATCATGCAGTGAATTTCTCAGAAATGATTGTCCCAAAAATCAGCATTTAAACATGAGTTAATGTTAAATTTCACACTGACATTTTCAGCATTTAGAGTATTTATAGGTTAATAAGAGGCCATGGAAGATTTTGGCTTGCTTTGGCCTTTCATTTTAAAAAGGAGATTTTTAAAGGTTCTTGGTCTTCCTTAAAAGGCTTGTGAAATCTTGGACATTCTGATATTAGAGAAACACTCTGAAGCAAATTAAATAGACTGAGTGAAATCTCTTGCTGCATTTTTAATTTGCCTCCTGACATGAAGGATTTTCTCACTTCTCCCTCACCACACTCATCCTCACCCAGAAATTATTGCTTTTTCCAACACTCCACGTCTGGTGACCTCTCTCTGCCACTGCTGGCACTTGGGACTTTGGGGGATTTCTTGAACAGCAGAATTTGAAGCCCCAATAAAGAGATGTTCACAGCTGCTCGAGGGTTTCAAATGTCTAATGGGGAAACTGGGGGGCCAGAAAGGCTGTCCTGAAATTCCCACTCTGCCCTATACAAGGATGAATTTAAAATTGATTTCATTTAACAACAGAGTAACTTCAGCTGCTAAACTTATAAAACATTTCAAAGGACAGGCAATAGGACCTGAGAGGGGGAATGTGTGCCTCGAGTGGGGTTTATATGCTGAATTGACTGGTTCTCCTATGGATTTTTTCTTTTCTTTTTGAAGGATCACTCAGAAAACCCTCTGGGTGCAGCAGTGACTCTGGCTCATGAGCTGGGGCACAATTTTGGGATGAATCACGACACACTGGAGAGGGGCTGCAACTGCAAAGCATCCACTGATAAAGGGGGCTGCATCATGAACCCCTCCACTGGGTAAGTGCCAGGCTCAGACTGCCAAGCTGCACAAGCTCCAGCTGCACTGGGACAGCTGTGGCTTCATTTTGTGCCTCAGGAACATTGAAAGGTAAAAAAAAAGAAAAGCTTTTTCAACACCTGTTAAATCTTGTTGCAGTTATCCTCTTCAAGCTGAAAAAATTAAATGTTATCAGAGCATGTTGCACCTTTCTAGTTCCAGGTTAATAATGTGAGAGACAAAAATGCTGTAAGCAACTGGGTAATTTAAAAAACCAATCCACAACCAAGCAAACTGCGTTGCAAGTGTTAAATCAGAATTTCACCTTCTCTCATCTTGCCAGCTGAGCATCAGTCACAAGAGGAAATGAGCCAAGACTGAGATGATTCAGTAGGAAATTCAGTAATGCAGGAAATGCACTCTTAGGCTCTCTTAGGCAAACTCTTTGTCTCGTGCAGAGCAGGTTTTTAGTTTTGCACAAACTTCTGTTGCAAGTGTGGAGCACTTTTAGCTTGAGAGAAAATGAAATCTGCAAGGTCAGTGGGACTAAGGCTGTTCTGTGTCCAGAGGGAAATCTTCCAAGAAAAGAGATTAGAAATGTGGGAAAAAAAATCCTGTGGTCACTCCTGTGAGTGCAGGGCAGGAGCTGGGCTCGGTGATCCTGGTGGGTCCCTTCCAGCTCAGGAAATTCCCTGGTTCCCTGTCAGTGCTGAGGGATGGCTCTGCTGGTGGCAAAAGCACTGTGCCAAGGGACAAGAGTGTTTTATAGTCACTGAAATTTCAGGGATTCTGGGCAGAGTGAGCTGTCATTGCTTGCAGGGATGTATTTTAAATTCCTGTTGAAACTGAAGGATATGAGGAGTGAGTTCTCCATGCCCATGTTCAGACTAGGGCTGAAAGGATTAAATTGAATAAGATTTGCCAATTAAACTGCCTGTGCCTGGAATCCAGTAAGAACCAGTGAGGCAAATATGTGCCAGCAGTGTAGGTACAGCTGGATGTGCCTTAGGACAGGAGGATGGTCTGGATGTTCTCTGATGTCCCTTCCAGCTCTAGCATTCACTCTGTGTGTCTAAAGTTCATCTGTTGCTTAAAAACCTCTTCTGGGAATTGTGATCAGCTCTCCCTCTGCCTTTTCCAAGGCTGCAGGTTTCTGGGAAAGAAGGGGAGCAATGTGGGAGAGGCCAGGGAGGGTTGGGCAGGGTTGTTCCCTGCTGGTCAGCCCAACAGCAGCCTTGGAATTCCTTCAAAGACAAAGCTGTCACCCTCCATCAGGGCAGAAATCAGGGTTGTGGCCAGAGGCCAAGCACAGCAAGCTGAGAGACAAAAGAGCTGTGAGAGTGGAGGAGAATGACAGGGATTTCTACAGTCTGGGAAAGAAAAATAACTCAGCTCTTCTGAGACAAGGGTGGTAATGATCCCCAAGGAATTGCATCTGCACAGGTCAGGGCTCTGTGCACACTGTGGGGACAGAGAGGTGGGAGAGGGCTCTGAGCTGAGCTGCTGCTGAGCAGGGGCAGGCAGGGCTGGCTCTGAGCTCCTCAAGGAAATTTTCCAGCTTCTTTCAGCTCATCTGAGTCGCTGGTTCTGCATCCAGCTGCTCCACTTTGCAATGAACACAGGGATGCTCTCAAGACAGAAATTTCTGGGCACTTTCTGAACTCAACTGGTGAGAGGGACATTAAATAGCTCCTTCCTCATTCCTCCTTCACTCTGGAGTCCTTGGGGTCAGAGCAAGGCTGTGCCCACTCAGGGTTCCTCAGGGTATGAGGAGTTGGATATTCCATTCCTCATCCCAAGCAGCTCAGCTCTCCTGTTGGGGTTCCTGTTGCACCCTCCAGGCTGAAGGCTCTGCCCACCCCCAGCACCCCACAGGTTTGGGCAGGGGGATCAGCCCCACCTCGTGGATTTTCACATCCCCCTCTTTGGATTTTCACCAAACTCTGCGTTCAGCTTGTGCCTGAGGAAGAGCTGTGGCCTCACAGCCCTGAGCAGGCCGATTGTTTGCACTGATTATTGATTCAGAAATGGAAACTTCAACTTTGGGTTTGTAGCCTTAGGCTGTATCTCACACCATGCTGTCAATCTGTGACAAATATTCCTGGAGAACACTTCATGCCTTGAGCCAAGCTGCATCTCACCCATTCCAAATTAACACTTTGAATATTTAATTACCCAACTTGTCTCACCAATAGCAATATTCCCTCGAGCACCATTATTGATGGAGCACTGAAAAGTTTTCCTCCCTGGAAGTGCTTGTCTGTTAAGGGAAGGCCAAATGAATGTTCCTTATCTCAAATGCACTCTGGAAATAGCCAGAAAATCAAAACTAAGAGAATCCCATGTCCATTTAGAGAGACAGCCTGCTCTCAGTGTACTCACTGCACTGACTCTGTGCTTTTCTAATTAATTTAAGGTAGATTTAATGAGTGGAATAAAAAAAAATCTAGCTGAAGTTAGTGTAAAAAGCACTGAGATGTCCTTATCTGATGTCTACAAAAAATAGGAAATGTCTAAGTTATACCAGAAAGGCCCCTGTGAATTTAACTTTGGAGTCCTTGGTGTGGTCGTGCACAAAAGGAATGTTTTAAGGCTGTTGACTTAAAAGGAATTTCATCAATTATTGTAATTTCTTTCAGTTCTTCTGTTTCATTCTTTGAAGAGGTCTTGGAAATTATGTCTTGGTGGGAAAAAACCTCCAGGGATCAGGGTGGAATTTAAACTCTGCTGGATCTATCCTTTAATCAGCTTCCTATAGTTTTTATTCTTAAAAGATACCAGCAAGATGAGCACCAGTTGTGTGTGAACTACAAATGTCTAAAAACCTACTGCTTTAGCAAAATGTATTTTTTATAACATGGAATCAAGCACAAAACCCCACAAATTTGTGTAAATACAGGACTTTGAGAGATTCAAATATCTGCTATGAAAATCACATAAATCCTTCTGTAAAAACAGGGGTGGTTCCTATAAAAATATTATCTACTTTATCTAAATAAAGACTATTTAGTACTAAAATTAGCATTTAGTGCTAAGAATATTAATATTTAAATATGTTTAATATTGATACTAATAATATCAGTAAGGAATATTTAATACACATTGTCCTCTTTTTTATGCATCTCTTGTAATGATATTCCTCTAGTTTTTCTAATTGTCTTGTACACAGACAATTGCAAGTGACAAAGAAGGAATATTAGGGAGATATTTGAATCTTTTTACTGAGATCTTATTATCTGGAAACAAAGGGACTGGGCTGAGCCAGTGAGGCCCTTCAGTATTCCACTTTTTTTCCAAATATCTCCCTAAAGTGTCCCCTCTTAGGAGTGAAAATATTCCTCCTGCCAGACAGAAAAATACCAAAAAGTTCTGGTGCAGCCCAAGGCATTGGGCTGGATTTATACCCTTGCAAATGAGAGCAGAATTTAGCCCTGCAGAGCAAACTGCTGCCAATTAGCAGTGCTTGTTTACTTAATAATTCTGGAAATGCAATTTTTACACGTCCTTCTTCATCAAAATTGAGCACAGGGCCTTCCATGGGGTTTGGAATCAGGTGAGCTCCCACTAAGAAGTTGAAATATTGACTTCAGATATTTTGAGATTTTTTTGCCAGCCTTAAGGGAGGCAAAATTTTTGATAGTTAGTGTTCTCCCTTCCTGTAAACTCAAGGGTTGAACTTCCCCTCTCCCACTTTCCTGTGTCCTTGAGTGCTGTGCTCTTTTAGCTTCCATGCAGGTGACCCACACAGGGAACTTGTCTGCAGGGAAATTTGTTCTTCCTTCCCTCTCCCAGGGAGTGCTCCTTGATGATTTCCATTTCCTCTTCCTGGGTGAGGTTAATGAGAGCAGGAATCCTCCCAGGCTGGGCAGTTTCACCAAGCCCATTCAGATGCTGATCCTACAGTTGTTTTTTCCCTTTGGGATGCCCAATACCTGCAATAAAATCCCCTTTCACTGGCCCCTGGTGGAAGCATTTTCTCTTCCCAGGGTCATTTCTTGTTGCTGGATCATCCCAGCCAGGGCTGATGGAAGTGGCTCCCAGGACAGAGCCATTTGTTCCATCTCTCTTTGCCTTCCCACAGGCACAAGCTGGTGGAAGATGGGGAAGGGGCTCCTTTGTGGTGTTCCCTCCAATCCCCTTTGCACCTGGGTATGGGAATGGAGATTTCTGTCAGGTCTGTCCTCCTGCCCTACCCCATTGCTTTCTCTTTGCATTTATTATGAGATGGAACACCTCACATTGATCTGGAAGGTTCTCCTCAAAGCCCATGATGGAGAAAACCTTAAATAAATGCAAAATAATTTAAAATACTCAGGAAAATAAAAATTCTGTATGGGCTATTGTTTCAGGGCATGTGATGAGCATAGATATTCAAGAAGTGGAAAATCTGATGTGTGAGAGAGCATGGCTATTGATATTTGCTTAACAAACTTCTGAATTAAGGAACATCTCTTGGGAAGCTTTTATTTTAATCTAGGCCCCTAGCAGACCTGGCTTTCCTCTTTTCCAAGAGTTCCAAGGCATATTCTGATTTCCATCCCTTGGTGACACACAGGAAGGTCTGGGCCAGGCACAGGAAGGAGGAAGCAGCTTCTTCAGGATCCTTCCCCTCACAACAGCTCCCCTTTGTCTTGTTCCTTCTGGGTGATGCTCCTTTTGAAAAGTCAAGAATGAACTGAACCTCTCTGCCTGCCTTTTTTCCCCCTATTCTTATCTTGGATCTTGTGTTCCCATTTCCAATTTTCACAGCTAGGATTTAAAGTCATTTTCTGTTTCTCTCTCTCTCTGTCTCAGATTTTAAATTGAATTTACTCAGATAAATATGACTGCAAGTGTTACAGGGAAGTGGGGCTTGGGCTGTGACACTGCTGGTGGAAATTCCTGTTCTGTGTGGTGATGACCATGAGTGGAAAAAAAAGGAGAAATGAGATCAATTTAACCTCTCAGCTATAGATTATTATTTTAGAGGATTTTTATGGAATGGTGCCTCACAGGAAAAAAAAAGAACAGCTAATTTTGAGTAATTGCCTTTCAGCACACAATTTTACTTTAGTTAGTGAGCTTTTGGAGGCAGGGTCTGCAGGAGGAGACCAATCAGGAACCCAGGAAGAGCACAGAGTAGAAATGATACCTAGAAAAACACAGGTTCATTTACTGTTGTGATTTGGAGAAGACATTTTTCTAACCAGTCCCAAAAAAACCCTCACTGTTATCAGTAAATTTTAAAGTAAAATTCACACCTTTGTGTTAGAATTAAAGCAGGGAGACAATGGGAAGCTGCCTATTTGTGAATGAGAGTGAGAGCAAAGGGGATCTGTTAAGACTCAGCTGAGTGGCAGTCCCAAATTAAACTAATGACTCCAATTAAGCACTGCTGAGGAGAAATGGGGGGAATTAACCATGGGAAGGACCATCAGGTGGGCTTCTTCCAGGTACCACTGAAAAAGAGCCTTGGTACTTACTGGGTTTTAATTCCCTCCAGGAGCAATTAGATATTCTGCACTGAGCACTGAGTACATCAGTAGTAATTAAGGTGAGATAAAATATTTAAGTGGAAACAGAGTGGCTTTTTCCTGAGCTGTAGTACCAGATGTCTGTGGGGAGCTCAAAGTGACACTGAGGAGGCACAGGAGATGCAGCAAATGTGAACATTCCTGTTTGCCTCCCTGGGGATGAGCTGGGCCATGGATCTGCTGTAGAAGTGGTCCAGGCATCCCTGGAGGAGCTTAGGAAACATTTGCTATTCAGAGGCCAATTCCTGTGCTGTGGGATCTGGGAGAAGTTATCCTTGAAAGGCAGCTCTGCTGCAAGTGAGGAAGAGTTCATTTGATGCTTTGCTTTTGTGTGTTAGCTTCAGTGGCCAAGGAGGGGGGTATCACACTTTATTTGTGCTGTTTTAATAAGTAAACACACATTTCTGCTGGCAAGGAAAAGCTGGTTTTATTGACTCTCTATTGACAACTTCTGTGGTAGTAAATATATTATCAGAGACATCTAAAATAACTATTTACTTGTTTTCTCTTCCTGCTTGTTTCAAACTCTGGAAGGTCTTGCTGATTTTGCTGGTGTAAGGGCTCAGACTTTAAGATTTCTCTGGAGTTTGTGCTCAGTGCAAGGGCAGGGTTGGCAGAAGCTTTGGCATTCAGGTGCAGCTGTAATTGCAGGAGTCCAGCAGCAGAACTCCCTCTTCCCCAAACTTCTGGGCTCCAAGGATGCATCTGGAATGTTCCTCATGATGCCTTGTGAGGGATGACCTGGAGCAGAGGCTGGGCAGGGCTAAAGAATAAAGCAGGGATTTATTAAAAGGATCTCCTCCATGGATCCACCTTGGGCAGCACAAGAGCCCAGCCAGGGCCACACCCAAGATGAACCAAAATGGTCCCAAAATGAACCCAAGAGGAACCAAAATGGTCCCAAAATGCACGAGCAGGCACAGGGGTCTCTGCCTTGGATCAGTTCTGCTCCATTTGCAGCTTGGAGTTCATTGTCCCATCCCAGCTTTAGCCCATGCACTCCCATCCTGCTTGTTTTTCTCTCTCCAGCCCACATTGTTTGTGCTCTTGGCCTGAGATTTGGATCATTTGTCCTTGGTCCCCAGCTGGAGCAGGAATTGTTTTGTCTCCCTGCCCTGTGCAGAGAGCTCAGCATCCCATAATATGAAACCCAGGCCCACACACCAAAGCAGCACAGAATGTGAAAAATAGAAAAGCCAAAACCTGAATCATCACCCAGAGCCACTGAGGTGTCACAACCTGTCTTAGTGAATATTCCTTAATTAAGTGTTTGGTCACAGGGGTGTGAATTGTATCTGTGTCCAGGGTTTCTGTCCAAAACCATCTGATATTTCTGCTGGAAATAGGGGTTTGGGAAGAGAAATTTGCCTCTGCACCCAAACCCAACCTGGTTTGCTCCTGTGCTGCAGTTTGCTTCCACCTCTGTGAACTGGAGCAGCATTTCTGGGAGAGATGTGAAAATCCAGGTGATGGGAGCCACCAAAATGAAAAGCAAGGTTTGTGGAGGCAGGAGGATGAACTTTAATGAGGATTCCTCAGGATCTGCCTGGCTGCCCAGGAGTGCAGCTCTCCTGCTGGAACTGGGGTAGAGGAACAGCAGGGCTGGCTCAGGCTGGGGGGATTCAGCAGCTCCTTCCTTCCTCCCCCCAGAGCAGTGTCTGGGGGAGCAGCACCCCATAATTAAAGTGTTCCCAACTGCTGTCCTTTGATGGTGCTGAAGGTCTGTGCTTCCCTGTGGATCCCTCATTACCATTAATGAGGTTTAGGGCTGCACATCAAAAGCAGGCCAGTGGCAGCAATGCTGATTTTACACTGCACAAGTGAATATTTGCATTTTAGAAGGTGGCTGAGGGCTCCTGGAGAGCTGCTGGGCTCAGTGGTTTTGGGTCTTCAAGGGTTTTCTGAGGAGCCTTCTTATTTTGTCATCTGCTTTTATTTGATTTTTGAACTGTCACGGGAAAAGATACTTATTTAACTACTTTATAAACATGTAGTTAAATAAATAAAACATAGTGAAAATCTCTTAAGGACAAGTTGGGAAAGTACTAATCGCTTGTGCCATTTGTTGTATTAAGTCTTAGTTTCAATCACTTTTCTCCTTTTTGAAAAATGATCTCAAGGAAGCAGAACATAAGGTCAACCTCATTTTGGTCATTCAAAGGCTGAACTGGAGTCTCCAGATGTGAAAATATACACCCTCCAGAGATTTCCAGAGCACAGTCAGGTATGCCATGAAAACAGCATCAACTTGAAGAGAAAAACATTTTTTTCAGCACTTCTCCAGATTAAAAAAAAAAACAACCAAATAAATAAATAAATATATAAAGCTTTAAAAAAGACAAAAGGTCAGGGTGAAATGGGAAAGCAATCAGAAATAGAGTGTGGGAAAGGACACTTCAGTTTATTGAGTGGTTCTCTTTTTTTTTCTTGCAGACGTCTTGCAGCATCTTGTAGCTGCAGAGCTGTTAAATGTTAGATAATCAAACCATTAGTAGTTAGCACAGAATTCCCTGACCCCTCTCTGTCGGTTTTCAGCTGTTCAGACCTCACTTTGCATTTTTCAGTCTGGCAGCACGGAGCCATTAAACTCTGGAGTCAGCAGAACTATCTGGAATTACCTCTGTTACAGTTTGAGGAAAATGAAATTATCTTTCAGATGTAAACAGTTTCTAATTAAACTCTGAAGCTGTTTATGTTTCCAAACCAGTCTGAGCTGAGCTCGGCACAAAGACAGACTTCTTTGTTGTCTTTTTCTTTTTTTAATAAAGTTGATATACTGATGTAATAAATTACTTGTGACAGAGCTAGGTCTGTTGTGCCAGCAGTGCAACTGCTTTTTTTTAAAAAAAAAAAAAATCCTTAAGCAACATATCCCTCTGCCCCAGTAATTTAGCACATTGCATTCTGGTCCTTCCTTTAGTAGGAAACAGCCACGAGATTACAGAATAGATTTATGTCAGTCTTTCCCTTCACTCCAAATAGCCCCACGTCTGCAGTGCATTTGGCCTTCTTTTTTTGTTAATAATTTCCATGCCTGGCAGATATATTTAATTTTTGTGATAAATAAGATCTGCGTGGAAGAATTAGTAGCGTTGGTTGAAATCCATTTAATTTTTCCCAGTCCTTTGCAGGAGTGGGTCACTGTTAACAATTAACACACAGAACTATGGGGCAAAAAAAAGAAAAAGGATAATTGCTTTTTACTTAGTTTAGTCTTTCCCATTTCAGTGGATGTGCTGTTAGAAGGGGAAATAATTGGCTTTGCTGGTGTGTTCTCAAGGAGAACTCCCAGATTGACAGCATGACTTTGCTGTAAGTGAAGCTGACAAGGAGAGAGGTGACTTCTCAAATGAAAACACATTTTGCTCCTGGTGTGATTATTTATAGCAGATACTTAAGGACAAGCAGGGGTTTCTGCCACGAGATGTATCCACTTTTCCTGGCCTGGATGCTGAGATGAGAGAGCTCAGCTGCCTTTTGTCTTGTTGCTGTAATATCCATAGGAAATATAGCTCTGAGAGGGACATTTTTCTCTTGCAGTGTTGCTATTGCCATGACCCACAAGAACAAATCATATGAGGACATTTCCCTTTATCTTGGCTTTCTGTTTCATCAAAAAAAAAAGAAAAACAAACCCCAAACTTTTCAACCTGCAGGGATAAATCTGCAGAGCAGTGCATGGAGAATTAAGCACCCAGTGTCCAGTTTTAATTGGTGTTAATGAATTCCAAATTCCTGGCTTAAAAATGGAAACACACCTTAAAGGGCAAATCCTTAAGGTCACATGGAAGCTCGTTTTTGAACATGTGTTGTGTGCCCAGGAGCACTTGAAGGAATTGATGTGGGCTTGGGAGGCTGAATCCCTGTAATTAACTGGTGCCCACAGCTGCATTTGCCACAGTTGTCATGGGAATCACAGAGCCCTTTGTGCCTGGCACAGATGTGCAAAATGTTGAAAATTTTACCCTGACAATTCCTGCAAAGTCATTCTTGATCTTTCCTGATGTCAAAGTTTGTCACAGAGTGCTGGGCACATTTCACTGGGGGTTCTGGTGGCAGCAATGCAGGGAGGCTCCACTTCAGCCTTTGCAAATGAATGATGCAGCCCCAGTGATGGAACAAGATAAGAAATCACCTATTTTAGAGAAAAGGCACTGAAAATGAAGAGGTGAAATAACTTTGGTGTCGTGGAGAGCCTTTCTGTCTGCCTCTTTCAGCATGGAAATTGTGTTCATCTCCACCCCTGGCAGCCAACCACCACCAGGTGAGAAATCCAGAGTTGGGAGGAAAACTCCCATGGGCTTCAATAAGGCCAGGATTTCATCAGGGTCCATATGATGTTTTTTTTTTAGATTTATCAAAAGCCTTTCTTTCCTGTGAGTGAAATTTTAATTTGCTCATTAAGGATTCCTAAGACGTAGATCATGACTGGATCCATCCTGTCCTCATGGCTTGAAATAATGAAATAAATACAGTGTGGCTGCTAATTTTATTTTGTTCCAGCTCTGTGAAAAAAGAAAGGGGAAGGTAGAAAAAATATTCCTTTTTATTATGTATTTAGGATTTTTAAAGAATTCCATTTCCACTCATCTGAGGTGGTTTAGTGATATGGGATAAAGAGCTTTTTTCTCATAACAGAAGAAAGGAAGGTGGGAATGCTGGGGAAAGTCAGAATAATTTCTGGCACTATTTTTCCTCACTTATCTTTCCTTTGGATCTTCCCAAAGAACAAAAAATTGAGCCATGATCCTCCTGTCTTGGAGTTCTGATTTATTAAGAGCCTGGGTAGTACAGATGCTAAGTGAAATCAATATGAGCCTGTCCCCCAGGTATTTATTATTCCCAGCTTTTTGCAGGCTCAGTTTCTTTTCTCCAGCACCCCCATCTCACCAAGTGCCATTTCCATGCACTTCATTCTCTGCTCCTGCTCTTCCCAGAACAGCTTCTCCACGTGCTCCATCCACAGGGTGATCCTTGGGGTTTGTCTGTGCCAGGAGCTGGATTCCAGGGTTCCTGTGGGTCCCTTCCAACTCAGGATTTTCCATTAAATCCCTTCTCCCTAGCCTGGGTTTCTCCTAGTTGGGTTTAGCCCTATTTGGGTTCACTTCCCTTAACTTGGTGTCATTTGATCTGCTCACCTGATGTCCAGGCTCATCCTCACCCAAATCCATCTCCTGAGCCTGAATACCCTCTTTATCACTGGTCTTTCCATCAATCTGATTCCCAGATTTTTTTTTTTTTCATCCCTGTCTGTTCCTGGCCCATTGAAAAAAATCAATTCCAAAGTTTTCCAAGGGAGAAAATTAGAATGTAACTGCCTGGAACAAAAGCAGATTGTAAAATCATGTTGGGAACTAACCAAAGCACCTTTTCCCTAATCAGAAATCAGCAGGAAGCTGATCTTCAGCTCTAGTTTGGACCATTTGTCTTTATTTGCTCATCACATGCTGAGGATGTTGTGTTTTGTGTGACAAAATTTAAACTCAGGGCACTCTGCTTGTGCTCCTTATCCAGATTTTCCTTCACTGCTGGGAGCTGCTGGCAGGCACAGGGTGTCTGCATCCTGCTTTTCCTTAGCCTAGGACCAGACCTGACCTGGCCTTTTCATCCCTCCCTCTGCTCTGCCTTGCTTTTGGACTTTTCCTGTAGTCAGCATTGGATTAGCCTCAAATTCTAAGCAGTAGATTGTGAAACCTGAACTCTCAGCAATCCAGCAAATTTTTATTAATGAGGTAGTGGTCTAAAAGGAAACAGAGCAAAAGATGAGCCAGAGGCAAATTCAAACTGATTACAGCTCCTTTCCTTGGCTGTCTGGTTTCCAACAGGAAGAGCAGTTGTCTGAGTTCAATTCCCATGGAGCTTTTGCAATGCAGATAACTCCAGCACAGAGTCAGGATCCTGTCAGGGGTGATAAATTGGTTCAGTATTGCTTCACCCCCAGAACACAAAGGAAAGTCACAACAGGCTTCTTCTCCAAGAAAAAACTGCTCTGACCATCTATTTGTCAAAGGGAAAGTAACTGCTAATAATGTTTTATTTGGCAGTTTTGTGACTGCCACAACAGTCTATACTGTATAAAGCCATTAAATGTTGTTCCCTTGCAGAATGGATTTTTGGGAGCCATCCAGGCATTTGTTCTGTCGCTGCTTTCTGCCCTGAAGTCCCACATTCAGCATTGTAAATCTGCCTTTTTGAATATTCCAGGTAGTTAAAATTTCACCTTCTGTGTAATGAGAGGTCAAGCCTCACTGGGGCTGTGTCAATCCAATCTGGGCACCTGAAGGGAGATTGCTGGAATTCATTCTGGGAATCTGCACTGTCCCCAGGGAAAAATTAAAACAAACTTCAGGCATTTGTGTGCAAAGTTTAAACATTTCCTTGGAAAGGCTTTCCTTCCAATAAGCCTGGAAATTCCACTGTAGCACAATGAGGCATCCAAGCAGACATCAATTAAATGAACCACCAGTGTGATATAATCCCAGTTATTTATTGGAAGAGTTAGCAGCCACCACGTAGTGAACGTGACAAAAGCTGTAGGAGAAATCTGGGTTTGTTTTGAAGTCACTGACCATGAACTCAGACAGAAGAGCTTTGATGTCATCTCTAACTACATGGCCCAATTCTGTGCTCTACTTTATCAATGCTCTAGGGATTAAAACTCTAAAAGAGGAGCAAGGGAGTGAAAAATAGGCTAGAAAAATAAGTATGGGTTGTCAGACATCCTCTACCTTTTGAAGCAAATTTCCCATTTAAATACTTTATCTGTAGATAAAACCACTCTACATTTTTAGCTAAATCCTTCCAAATCACCTGAAAAAGATGTGCTCCATCAGCTCTGGGACTGATGTCTTGGGCAAAGCTCTGTCATGTGCTGCTTCCAAGAGCCCAAAGGCTCCTCCAGCTTCTCCCCTTTTCCCAATTTTCCCAATTTGCTGTTTGCAAAAGCTTTAGGTGTGAAACAATCTGCAGATACCTTTAAGCTCCCCCTTTATTGTGTTGGTGGGGTCAAAAACTGCATTTGTGCCTTTCTTCCTCAAAAGTACTTAGAAATTAAGACATTGTTTAAATAATGGATTAAAAAGCCCTCCCATATTATGGCACTTGTCCAATTAATAGATTAAAAAGTCCTTCCACATTATGGCACTTGTCTAATTTGAAACAATTGCTACTAAAACGTGAGGTGTAGGAAATAACGTGTAGTGACAGAACTTGCTACATGAAGGGATCTGTAGTATTTGAACACCTATTTCAATATCAAAGAAAACTGGATTTTATCTCCTGCTTGACACCTAATTCTGTGAAGTTCTTTATGCTTACTAATTCATTAACATACTTGCTGTACAGAAGAGCTGCAGTGTCAAAAAATGTCATCTAATAGCAAATTCACTTTTATTCTGGTAGGCTCATCTCTCTTAGGAGCCCATAAAAAGTTGTTTTCAAAAGCTGGAGAGCAGTAATAATGTCTAGGAGGTTAAAACCAAGGGGGATGCTTTTGAGTGCAAAAGAATTACGTCAATTAGATCAGGAGTTAGAGGAGGCTGGAAAATTGTCACAGTTCCTTGAAATCAACACCTCCCTGGGTCTAGAAACATTCATGCTGCTTGAGTTTCTGCCTTCTAGAGGTTTGGGTTACTCCCTCTAGTGCTGCCATTTTTATATGGAAAAATTAGTTACACCTGTATTAACAAAAACAACCTGATCCCTATTCTTTAATTTAATCCCGTTTTTATGTTCTTATGGAAAACTGGGATATGCAGCAGAAAACTCACATATTTCTGTGTCAGGCATTCTCTAGAGTCTGAACAAGGGGGAGCTCAAACTCACATCTCCATACTCCAGTAAAAGGGTCTGCATTGCTCATCCCCTCCAGATGTGAGACAAAAATCAGGAATTTTGGAGATTAAAGAGAGTAGATATTCATATTTTTGAATCTCAAAGTGTCGAGACAGACACAAAGTCACTGTGGTGGTCAGTTCAGACAAGGTGTTGTCATGGAAAATGTTGAAAATTCAGGTGTTGGACCAGGGAAACTTCTGACTCAGCACCCCTCTTGCCTTTGAGCACCTTCATGCTCCTGAAAAGCACAGCTGATGCCAGAACTGTTTCCAGATATGGTCCCTCAGGTTTGGGTTTTCAGGAATTCTGGGCAAAGTTCAGTCCCATTTTTCTGCGCCTTTGGAAATTAGCTAGCCAACAGTTGTTTCCATAAGCATGCTCAAAGAAAAAAAAAATGTCCCTTTTAAAATTAATATAATCTCCAATTATCATATTACCTCAGGGAGGGAGGTCTGGTGGTACTTAACAGAGCTCTTTGGGGCTCTTGTGCATTTTAATTGAGTGAATAATTGTAAAACACTTCAGGGTCTTTTGGTAAAAGGCTCTGTATAAACATTGCCATAATGCTGAATAATCAGGTTGTGATGTGAACTGGAAGAAATGAACCCTATAAATAGATGTGTATGTACATATAGTGTCTGGGGGTGTGTGTACACCAACATTTGGGACAGAACAACACAGTTCCTTTAGAAAAATCCTGCAGCTCTTGAATAAGAAATAAAAATAAAAAGTGAGATTGGATAGTGATAATCATAATAATCAAAATGTTTTCAAGATATGGTGAGCCTGTAGTTTATCCTTGTGTACAATGGATAGAGAATTCCCATTGTGTTACCCCTTCAGTGGCTGGGAAACACAAATCTGTGGTGTTTTATGGAGGAGGAGCTCAGGGGAGGTGGACCCAAGGTTCTGAGGTGTGGACAGACAGGATTTGGAGGAACCAAAGGAGTTCCACCTTTCCTGAGGTGCTGCTGTAATGCAGCTGGAGGGGTTTGGGTCTCCTGCAGCTCAAGGCTCTGCCCCTCCAGGCATATTCCAGATGGAGCAGTGGGAAGGACGGGAATGGGAGCATCCCAGCAGGCTGAGCAGTGGCAGCAGTGCTGGACGTGCAGTGATCTGCTCTGACCTGCACGGATCAGCAGCCACTGCCTCTCTCCTCAGTGCTCTGCCTGTCTCATCTCCTCAGCCTGTAATTTTCTGGGGCAGTGGCTCAGTTCCTGAGCTTGTACTCTCCTGTCATTCAGCCCCTGAGGAAGGGGAATTCCTCTGGAATGGAGATGACAGAGATGAGCTTTTATATTTCGTGCAAGGAAAAAAAAAAAAAGAAAAGAAGCCTGTGCTGGGCAATGAGGTGCTGGTACAAAGAATCCTCTCTTCTTAAATGGGACTTGACAGAGTGCTGATGCCACTTCACTTAGTTAATGGAAGGAGCCATCTAATACAGGCTAAATGCAGAACTGCCTAAAGGAACCTGGCATTTGGAGGGCTGGAGTGCTTGAAATATAAATGAATGGGACAAGCCCAGGCTCTGTTTCCCAAGGAATCGATTACCAGGGATCCTCTGACAACTGTGAAGGTCTTATTTGCAGGAGCAGGCAAAGCTATTTTTGTTGGAAACTGGGATATTTGTTGCTGGGGATTAAACACATCTTTTAAGCACCAAGGAGACACCGAGGAATGCTGTGGATTCGAGAGGGGTAGAAAGACTGAAGTGATTTTCCTTGCTGTAAAGCCACTGAGGAGACTGATGGTAGTGCTGGGAACAATTTGAGTTCTGTAGAGTTGTACCCACAGCCAGAACAGTTTGACAAAATGATCCATTGTGTATTAAATCTACAGATTCAGACAGTGTAAAAAATGCATGGCACACAGCATTTTGGAATAAGAGTTAGGCTGGACTAAAGTGTCCTTTCTCTTTCCAACTGTAAAAAGAAATAAGGATCTGTAACAGAAAATGTCTTGAGTGGAGATGAATGGAGTATAAAGACTGCTGATGGATTTTTTACCTCTGGAATGTTCTCTCATGGCATTTATGAGCTGGTTTTTCAACAGAGTAAGTGTCTGAGCTACCACAGGAAGTACAAATGTCCCTGTTTAGGTATCACTGAAATCTTGGAGACAGGTCAAGGGCTGACTTTACTGTGGAGACCCCTTTTCCTTCTCCCACCCTAAGGCAGCTCCTTCCAGGTGAGATCAGAAGCCTCTTTGCAGGGTAGTGGGAGGAAGGTCCTGCCTTTGTTCAGAGGATGAATTCCTTTCACATCCCCATTCCTTTAGCATTTTTCACAAGCTCCAGATCCACTCAAACATTGGTTTGAGCACCCCTGACATCTGATATCTTTGACTTCCCTTCCCATCCCATCTGCCAGGCTTCTCATTTTTTTAATGAAACAGCTTTAAAAATTGCAAAGACAGACAAAATACAGCTTAAAATCACAACAATCAAGTGCTGTGGCTGTTACATGGAACTCTATTGGTGAAGAAAATAAGACTGGTTGTGTATCAGAATATCACATTAAGGATCAATCAAGTTTCCAATGAAATAGCAGTTGGCACCAATTGATGTGGGACCTTCTCTTGCATGGTGTGGTTACCCTGAAGTTTCTCTTTCCACCAGCTGGGTTTATTTCTTGGTTTTTATTGCTTTATTTGGGGATTACTTGGTAAAGAAGAAGCGTTTCAGGAAATGTCATCATGTGTCATGTGCTGCACTGATGTCAGCTGAGGAAACCAACGTCAGGAGCAGGAAAAGCCAGGAGATGGATGGATCTCTGAGTTCAAAATAGGAAACAGCTTGAAGTTCCTTTTGTGGGGGAAACATAAAGCTCATTCATCAGCAATGACACAATTTCACCTCTGGCACAGAGAGAGGACTCTGCCCTCCTGCTGATGGACAGACACACCTCACATCCATGCCAATGATCCTGGGAATCCAGGGATGCCAAGGAACAGCCCTAAAACAGTGACACTTTTGACTGGTGAGCTGTGCTCGTGATCTGTGTGTTGCTGAGAGGTGTCACATGGAAATCTGCATTAATTGTGGTCCTGAATGGATTTCATTCCCTGTGAGGTGTGTGTCTCCTTGTCTCACCCCAGTGGATATCAAAGCTAACCTGTGCAGGATCTTGCCTGGATGATGCAGTGTTCATTTATTCACACTTTGATGTGAGGACCCTGTCTGATCAAGCCCTCATAAGGATTTATCAGTCACAAGTATCTGGGTTTCTTTGGTTTTTCCTGCTGTTTGGCAGGAATGTGCACCCATCTACTTGTTCACAGTCACGTACACAGAATTTTGTGAGGTTTCTTCCCAGTCACACTAAGGGTAGGACAGAAGTTTGTGGTGTCCTGTTAAGAACATCTCCAGTTGCTCAATATAAAATGGTCAGTAGTTTTCCAAGAGCCTTTATTTCCTGTTCCATTACTCCAAGTACCTTCCCTGTCCTCCCTTGGGGCCCAGCTAACAGCCTGGCTCCTACCTCCTGCTATTCTGAAATTTCTTTATTTATCTTAGATGCTGTCATTTTGCTGAAACATTGATATTTTCCAGCAATCAGCTTATTACATGGAGATGCCTATTAGCTTTCTGAAGTCATATGTCAGTGAAACTCAAAACTGTTTAGTTTAACTTGACAAGCCCTATAGTGATATTGGAAAATTATTTTCTTCTTCAGACTCATGTTTATGTTCTTTTCCAATGAGCTGGCTGTTTTATTGCAAAAGAAACTGTAAAAGAGGTAATTTTAACTAGGCACAAAATATATTCTGTTCTATAATGTATCCATAACCTTCTAGAAGATCCTAATTAACTTCCTTATGTCAGCATAGGAAGCTCTATTGCATTTGTAGTTGCCAAACATTTCTTTCTTTTTAATAGAAATTATCCCTTTCTAAGACCTGCGGGCATCATCATTCCCAAAACAAGCTTTTCATCTGAGGATATCAGAAACACCAGGAGATTAATGGAAGTCTGAAGTTCAGCAGTGCAGAATTTCTGTCTGTTATCTTGCTTGTCTGCAAAGATAACAATCCTAATAACACGTGGGTGACACAAAGCACTCAGTGAGTAAAGTGGAATTGCCAGGTTGGCTCCTGAGCTGCTGAAATGTTGAGTTTCTGCTGGACCAGGGAGTGACAAAGGTGTCAAGTCTGAGGGAAGAAGCTGTTTTACACCATGTTTGTGACACAGATCCAATGTAATTCAATGTGGACATGAGATATTTGCAGAAATTGTTCTCTGGGAAAGTGGGGAGGCCTTGGCACGGGTTGCCCAGAGAAGCTGTGGATGGAGCAGCCACAGGAGGCATCCAAGGCCAGGCTGACGGGGCTTGGAGCACCCTGGGCTAGTGGAAGGTGCCCCTGGAGGTGGAATGAAATGGTCTCCAAGTCCTTTTCAAGCCCAAACTGTTCCATGACTCTGGTTCCATGACATCTCAGCACAAAGCAGTCACAGCAGCCCTTAGGATGATACCTTGGGGTTTGAGTTTTTCTGTTCTGTTTCAGTGTACAGCTTTTAGCTTTATATTCAGTGCTTTTCACAGGGTGGTGAAGACAAAACAATCCTCTTCTAGCTGGGCACTCAAGGACAATCTCTTCAGACTTCAGGCCCAAATCACAAGCAACGTGAAAAGAGGAGGGCGGGCAAGCAAGCAAGGAGGATGAAACTTCATCATCTGAAGCTGTTAATTGGACAGTTCACTCCTGTATGCAAAAAGACTAAAACTTATAAAAATGTCAGATCTTGTGACCAAGCTCTTTTGCTTCCATCTTGGAGCCATCTGGGCACTGCCAGGGTGTGGCCTTTGAAGGCTCTTCAATAAATCTCCACTTTATTCTTCTGAGCTCCATCCAGCCTCTGTCCCAGCTCCTTGAGGCACCCAGGACACTGTGCCATCAGCCAGGCCCGGGTGTCACTTGGTCCCTCACCCATGAGGCAAACTGCAAACATTCAGCAGCAGAATGGAATTGAGTTCTGCCAGAAAAAACCTCCAAATATCTGATATTTGATATTATCTGATATTTGTACTGCACGGGACCATTTTGTTCTCAGTGTCTGGGTGTTTTGTAAAAGGACTGGGAGCTGTTACGTGTCTGCACAGCAGGGCCCAACCTGCACTAGCACTGGGAATTCCAAACAGGAATATTTTCAGCACGGTGTCCTTACAGTGCTGCTGATTTAAAATAAGAACTATCTTTGCTTTAATCATGCAGTTCCCAAGCTCAGCTTTGATGAATTGCAGAAGCAGGCTCTTATCAAGTAACAGTGGGTTTTTTCTTTTATTCTTTTTTTTTTCCTGAAAAGAGCAGGAAGTTTGCCATTCTGCAGAGCAAGATGAATGAATTTGCCATTTGAGGCTGAATTTTCCAAGAAGGATTAGGATCTTTTGCAGTCCTGCAAATTCAGGATACTACTTGCAAACCCAGCATTTCTTTAGGCTCATAATCATAATAAATATAAAATTTGCATTAAAACTCCATATGCAAAAGAGGGAGAAGGAATTTCAAATGTGAACACTTCCAATCCTTAACAGCAGCTACAAAACGAAGTGAAAAAGTGAAAATTCCCTTACTCATAGTCAGAAATTATTATTATTACTATTATTAATGGGTTGAGCTCAATTTCACACTGAATTGCTGTATCTCAATTCTGTGTGATAAAAAGTGAATACAGTCTTCTGGTTAAGGCATAGATGTGCTAGAATGTCACCAGAGTGACAAGAGAGAGAGGTTTTCATCTCATCTAACAGCCTTCCTTTTGTCTCCATGTGGTTTTTCTCCAGCTATCCATTCCCCATGGTCTTCAGTAGCTGCAGTAGAAAGGACCTGGAGAACAGCCTGGAGAAAGGAGTGGGAATGTGTCTCTTCAACCTGCCTGAAGTCAAGGAGTCCTTTGGTGGCCAGAAGTGTGGGAATGGCTACGTGGAGGATGGAGAGGAGTGTGACTGTGGGGAACCTGAGGTAAGACACCAGCTGGGAGTCACTGCTTATGTCCTGCCTGCAGGTTTTTGACAGTGGAGGGTTGGTTTGGTGTAAAACAGAACTCTGCCTTCTCTGCTTCCACCCCATCAGCTTAAACCTCAGAGCCTCAGAAGTGCAGGGAATCTCGAGTGAGTTCGAGTTGCTGAAGTTTAAGCAGAGCTTGGGTTAAGAATGTGCTCAGTTCATCCTTAGAGAGCAAACTCTGGCTTGTCCAGCAGACTGGCCATGACCTCATGTTCCTAGAAGTTCCTTTCAGCATTAGCTAAACTCAAAAGAAGTTTGAGAACTTGGCTTGAATTTCTCAAGCAAACGTGCATTAGTTGAAGGTTTGTTTCCATCAATGAGAAGCCATTCTTATATTTATATTTATGTCAATATAACCATAGAAACTGTGCAATCATAGAATGCTTTGGGTTGGGGACCATAAAGATAATCTCATTTTCCCCCTGCCATTTCACCTATTCACTGTCCCAGGTTGCTCCAAGCCCTGTCCAGCCTGGCCTTGGACACTTCCAGGGATCCAGGAGCAGCCACAGCTTCTCTGGGCAGGGAGAGGCCTGTGCCAGGGCCTCACTATCCATATACATTACACCATATAAATAGAAATATTAATATTGGCCAGGTATTTTTCATTGCAGCTTTAGTTTTTAGGTACAAGACCTTTCCCTCTTTCACTGTAGGACTTTTCTTTCCCTCTAGCCAATTACCTCCCAACAGAAATAGCCTTCACTGCCTCCCCAACAGATTGCTGCTGCTTCAAAGATTGTTCCATTTAGTTTAGTGAATGTGCCAGAGGACTCCTCAGATCAGCAGGAGATAGGCAAAACCTGGGGGTCAAATAATATCCGAGCTGCCATCCTTATCCCTTTTACATCCCATCCTCATTGGCTTTATTGAACTTCTCTCTGATTATCTGAATTAAAGGCAGCAGCAGATCAGGGATTTGTTTCCTGTGATAAATAGGGACCCACAGACAAAAGAGATGGGGGCAGTTAAAACAGCAAGATATTGCTGCATCCTGCCTATGGAGTGTATTGGGCTTGTCCAAGCTGTGAGGATTTCCTGACAGTTCACTCACTCTTGAGGGCAACAAGGTTGGAGGAAGCAGCCTTATCTCCTTGTTTAAAGTCAATAGAGTGCAAGCAGCTTGCAAATGTCTTTCTAACCCTGTTATCTTTCTTGTTTTCATTTCTGAACGTTAGTGATACCTTTTCAAGTCAAAGCCACTTAATGTCAGCAAGCACTGCCTTGATTTGCCTCTTCTTTCTGTCTTTTTGCCTTTTTAGTTATATTGGGAAAATGCAGCTTGGGTGCAATTAAATTTATTTGGGGCTTGGAGTTTTTATTGCTCTAATCTGAGTGGTTCCAGAAAACCTGTGTGATTAGTTACTAATTCACTGCCCAGTCATTTGTACCAGCTGAGTTCTGTCCATGGTGTTGCAGTATCCCAAGAATGAGTGATATTAGGATTAAATTCTTCTGTGAGGGTGGGCAGGCCCTGGATCCCTGGCAGTGCCCAAGGCCAGGTTGGACATTGGGGCTTGGAGCACTTGGGACAGTGGAAGGTGTCCCTGCCATGGCTGGGTGAGGAACTGGATGATTTTTGGTCTCTTCAAGCCCAAACCATTCTCTGATTTTATGATCCTAACAATTTTAGATTATATGACCCAAAATGCCTGATGTGCTGCAGTGTCTGTGGAATGAAGGTTAATGTAAATTATAGATAGAAAGATAAAAGAATGAAGAGAAGTAAAAATCCTCAGCCCTTGAAGGATGAAAATGTGTCTTTTATAACCAGCTGCAAGGAGGAACTGAAAACTACAAACTGCTAATTCAGAAGTCAGACAAATTACTTCCAAATGTAATTAGGAGTGAGTGCCCAAACAGCTGTGACATGCCAGGGACGAGTCAACACGGCTTTGGTGCCAGGAACTCTTGTCTTACAAAATCTTGTCTTACAAAATCTTGTCTTACAAATCCATCACAGAGCTCTGAAGGGTTCAACAAGTGGATGGAAAGGGACAGGGCTGTCACTGTGCCTGTGAGGGGTTCAGAGAGGCTTTGGACCAAACCTTTCACCAAAGCTTCTCTGGGAGATTGAGCAGCTGTAAAGGAGAAAAAAAAACATGGACAAAAATTGGGTTAAAAGATAAGAAATACAACCAGGTGTAAATCACCCATTCCATGCAGTGGTAGGAGATCTGCTGTGCTGTATCCATGAGATGTGTCCTGGGACTGCACAACTCAGCATTTTCATAAGCAGCCTGGGAAGAGGAATAGTCTTTAATTTGCTGATGATATTAGTTAGGCTGCTAGAGATGAAAACTGGCTGTGAAGGACTGCAGAGAAACCTTCTGAGGCAGCTGGAACAGACATTAAGATGAGAAATGGGACTCACTGAGGAGTGATGCACATTCCAAAAACACAAAGAAGATGATGGACTCTGAGCTGACTCTGACCGTGGAGGAACAAGACTTCATATTGCAATAAATAGTCTCATGAAAATGTCAGCCCAGTGCTCAGGAGTGGTCTAAAAGGTAAATAGGCTGTTAGAAAGTACTAGGAGAGAAATAGGAAAACAAAACAAAGCACCAGCAGACCTCTATAAATCTGCTGCGCCTGAAACTGCTTGTGCAGGTTTTCCCTACCCCTCCCTGATCCCAGGGAGGATAAAGCAGAGTGAAAAAAGATTGAGAGAAAAGCAATAAGATGGTTCAAAGTTTCCAAAGGGCTCTGGCTGGAAAAGAAGAAAATGAAGGGAAATGCAGCATAAGCTGATAAAATCGTGAGGGGAATGGAAAGGGTGAGTGAGGAGAGATTGTCCCCCATGAGACATGAGCAGGTGAAGTCAGAAAATGGCAAGTTTCAAACAAGCAGAAGGAGCTGCTCCCCTGAGTGTGTTGGTTACCTGTGAGTTGCTAAAAATGCCCCTGGAGCAATGGGAAAGCCAAGGGAAGGCAGGAGCCTGGGAAGGTGTCAATGTCCTTAAACATCTGCTGGCTGCTCTCAGGGAGACACAAGAACAGAGGAGTTATGGGCTGACCAGTGGAGTCTGTCCTGTGTTCTTAGAAAAGAGAGGGTGAAAACCAGGTGTCCTGTCCACAGGACAGAGCCTGACATCACATAGGGGGTGCTGGAATTGTTCTGGGGTTTGTTCTCTGGTTCCTCTGAAGAGCCAAGAGAGCCACACTGAGAAACTTCCTCCCATCATTGCTGTTGTTATCAATAATAACTAATAATAATAGTAACAACAACAGCAAACTCCAGCACAGCAGGAATTTCAGGTGGCAGCCTCCATCCTCCAAAAGCCTGGTGAGCCTTGCTTGTTTTTTTGCTTGTTTATGTTAAAATCATTCCTGACAATTTGATAGCCCAGGCACAAAAACTATTTACCAAGCTCATTCCCTAGAATGAGCAATAAGTGAGGCAGCAATTGGAAATTTCAGAGGCTGCTGAAACACCACTCCAGGAGCTGTGTCTTTATCCCAGTCTGCCTGGGGAATGCTGAATGCTGCTGTGGTGCCAGAGGATGGGGGATTGCAGCTGACTGTTTCAGCAGGACCTTAATGGGACTGACACTCCACCCTGCTTATCTCAGATTATTTCTGAGGTGAATTTATAAAACGTGCTTTTGTGCAGAGGAATGTTACTCCTGACATGCAGCAGCTGCACAGGAATATTTCTGTAGCCTGCTGCCTTCCGGTGATCAGAAATAGGAGCAGGAAGTTGTTCCTCTGCTTCAGAGCACAGTTGCATTTGTATATCCAGGAAGATAATACCTAAAAAACAGTGAGATGCTGAGAATCCTTCTGGTTTTTGCTGGTGAGTCAGTGCTAGTCTTGCCTTCCAGTTGGGAAGTTTTCAGAAGCCAGGGAAGTAACAAGAGGCTGTGAACATCACTCTAACCCACTCACTCCTCCTGTGTTCCCTCTATTGTCAGTGATCCCTTGCTAAGTCAAACAGACTTAACAAAGCTGAAGAGCAATTTTATCTGCTTCTATTTCTGTGACAGAGATGAGATTACAGCTCAGCTGGTGTAACTTGCAGCTTGTGGGCATTATCTTGGAAAAACAAATCCATTCTTTTCTGAGGCTCCTTACGAGCTCGTTCTACTGACAATAAAGTTTGCAGGAGCCCACACATGGCACCATCTAATCCACAAGTGTGAAATTGGGATGTATCAGTGAGTGAGGCTGCAATTCATGCTCATTCCATATCTCACAGCTCTATTACTGGTGTGCTCTGATAAGGGATTACATGGAATCATGTAGTTGTCTTCCTCTGTGGCAGCCCCAGCCTCCATCCAAACAGGAGCCTGGCCAGCAACTATCACAAAATAGAGCTGTGGTCGTGATGCTCAGCAACTGCAGAGCAGCTCCTGGATCCTCTCTGGAGGCAGTGGAACCATTCCACTGATTCCTGTGGAAATAAAACACCCCAGTGCTCTATCAGGGTTGGTGTCAGCACGCTTGGGTTGTTTGTGATATTTGGGATTAGATCCATAGCTGGAATAAACCAGCCCTCCTCAGCAGCTCCTCTGGTTTTACTACACTTATTGGGCTTGTTGAATCTGAGGGCAGACAAGGCTGTTTGGATCAGGTTGTCGAATTTCATGCATAATTCATGATTTCATGCCCAGCTTTTCTTGGCAGAGCTATAGGCAGCCTCTTGATTTACGGCTCATTGTGACTGCACGTTGTCTGCTCTAAATTTACCCTCCAAATCCATCCAGGAATGTACAAACCGGTGCTGTAACGCGACCACCTGTGCCTTGAACCCGGGAGCAGTGTGTGCACATGGGCTCTGCTGCCAGGACTGCCAGGTGAACCAGGGGAAATGTCTCTATTTGGGGTGGGGAGGGCAGAATTCTGTGTTCTTCCCTGCCTCAGTGCAGTAAGCAATGATGGAGGATAAGTAAATTGGTATTGATAAGCATTAAGACACTTGCATGTCATGTGAGCAATTAAAAAATTCCCAAAATATAAATTATTGAAGGAGCAGATCAACAGATTTTTTTTAATTGTCTCTGTGCTTTTTGTGGCCCCTTCGGTTGCTCATGCAAAACTTCTTTTTCATGAACTTTTATGTGCTTTAATTTTTCTCATTCTTACATGGCAAGCAGTCATTAAATGCTTAACCCTCTTTTTTTGGGGGGAAGGCTCTTAAATTATTAATTCTATCAACAGCATATGTATTTTTAATAGCAGATCATCAGCTGTTGTGGTCTCCTAATACTCTATGAAAGCCAGCTTACCACAGGCATTTACCTTCTTGAATTCTCAGACCATCCCTTGCCTGTGGGTTAATAAAGCATCCAGCAAGTTGCCATCGTGTCTGTGGCAACCCACAAGCTTGGAGCAGCAAGGGATCCCCACGGCCAGGAATTGCTTTTTAGCAAAATCAATCTATCTTCATATCCTTTGCTTTTTACCAGAGGCAATGTGATTAAAATTCAGTGCTGCTCCCAGAGCACCCAACTTTTGTGGAGATGTGAATGTTCAGACTGGCATATTCCACCATCAGTTCCAAAGAAAATATCATTTTCCATGGAAATTGGTACAGGACAGAAACAGTTACATGGACTAGTCTTGTAATTTAGTTTGAGGAGATCTTGATGCCCATCACAACATTTCCATGAGGAAATGTAACTCCATAGATTCATTAAAGTTCAAGATCTATTCAAGATCATTGAATTGAACTTTCCAACCTGGGAATTGTTGGGCATCTGAACCCACAGCCAAGTGGGCTGGTGGCTTCCTGAGCCCAAACACAGCCCAGTGCCCTGTGATCAGCTGTCCTGGATGGAAGGGTCTCTGATCTGACTTTTGCCCAGTGCTCCAGATCCTCCTTACCAGAGTTTTTGTGTTCAGACACGATGAAGGAGCCACCTGCAAACATCAGGGCTGGGGTTACCTTCTGTCTCAAGCTGTGTGAGCCGTGTGTGCAGCTTCATCTGACCTTTTTTCCTGCCAAAGCCTCCCAGCATGGCTCAAATCCGTGCACTCAGAGCCCTGCAATCCCTGCCCTGTCCTCTGCAGCCAGCTGGGGCCGGGCCAGTGGGGAAATCTGCTCCTGTACTGCACAGGGGACTCAGCCACGGCACGGCTGTTGAAGTTCTGTTTGTTTTGCAGCTCAAACCAGCAGGGATTTCTTGCAGAGAGTCGAGCAATTCCTGTGATCTGCCCGAGTTCTGCACGGGGGCCAGCCCGCAGTGCCCGGCCAACGTTTACCTGCACGACGGGCACGCGTGCCACGGGGTGGATGGCTACTGCTACAATGGCATCTGCCAGACCCACGAGCAGCAGTGCATCACCCTCTGGGGCCCAGGTGAGTGCCAGACATGCCCCAGGTTTTAGCTTTTCTATTTTTCACATTCTGTGCTGCAGATTAGTGTGTGGGTCTGGGCTTCATAATATGGGATGGTGAACTCTCTGCACAGAGTAGGGAGACAAAACAATTCCTGCTCTAGCTGGGGACCAAGGACAAATGATTGAAATCTCGGCCCAAGAGCACAAACAATGTGGGCTGAAGAGAAAAACAAGAAGGATGGGACTAAAGCTTGAATTTGACAATGAACTCCAAGATGCAAATGGAGCAGAACTGATCCAAGGGAGAGACCCCGTGCCCAGGAGTGCATTTTGGGACCATTTTGGTTCATCTTGGGTGTGGCCCTGGCTGGGCTCTTGTGCTGCCCAAGGTGGATCCATGGAGGAGATCCTTTGAATCAATCCCTGCTTTATTCTTTAGCTCTATCCAGCCTCTGCTCTAGGGCAGCCTTCACAAGGCATCACCAGCATGGGGACACAGGTCTGACAGAAGTTTGGGGGGGAATAAAGATCTGGAGGATGCAGCACCAATCTGTAGCTATTTGAATAATGAGGGAATCACTGGGTGATTCATTCCAGCCTTGATTTGCTGTCGTGTTCGTTTCTCGCAGCAGGAGGTAACGAGGCTCGTGCTGCAACACGCTGCAAATGGATAGGTGAACTTGGACAAATCATTTCCTCCTGACTTTGATATGGCCTGATGTCACCCCATGAAGTGCTGAACGCTCCTGGCAGGTTGAAATCACAGCCCTTTTCAGGCTGCTGTGTGAGCTTCCTCCTGTGCTCTAAACAGCTCATCTGCAAAACAGATGTGTCTGTTCCATCCCCAGCCAGGGCTCAGCTTTTGACACTAACATGAGACTCCTTGGATCATTGTGTGTATTTTATTAACTGGTGTCACCTGGAAACTGCCTTCTGGCAGTGCTTTTAGCAGGGTGTGCACTGAAGCAGAAAGGGGTTTGTTCTCCTGTGGGAATTTGCTCCCTTTTTGCAGAAATCTGGTAACACGAGTTCTTGAGTTGTTCTCAGCATCTGTCCCAGGAAAGCTGTTCACCTTTCTATAAAGCCGTGTGACCCTTCCACTGCAGTGCAAGTATTAACTCAGCCTTTAGGTATGAATCCAAATCATGTCTCCTTCAGCATCTCTAACCTCCTATCTCAAATTTGAAAAACATTTACCTCTCCTAAGGAGAAGCACTACTTAGAGATGGGTGTAATTATTTCTTTTAAACTGGTATTTCCAGGCTCTTTCAATTCAGCATCTCTAACTCTGCTCCAAAACTTCTGTATCAATATAATGGCACACAGATATTTCCCTTGGTCAAAACCCTCCCCAGAACACTACTGAAGAATTTGTTTCCTTCCCAGAGAACATGGACTTTTTGCAATGTCTCTTTAAAAGAGCATTAAAGCATCTCAAGAAGCAGCCCCAGTGGTACAGACAGCAGGTCAGCTTGGCCATGTGGGTATAAAAACTCGTTCAGGAGGAGCTCCAGTTCAGAACTGAGCTCCTCACGTGGAACAAACCGTGCCTGTGCTCCACTCCCCCGAATCCCACGCGCGTCGTAGAGCTGATATGAGCTCATAGAGCCATGGACAATTATAGCCTCCAGCCTTAGTCAGCCTGGGACTTCTAATCCCTGGATACAGAGACATTTTCTCTTGTAGAAAGCAAAAATCTCCTCCTGAACCAGTTTCCCATGCCGTGGAAAGTTACTTGGTCAGACTGTTTGTGGTTTCAGTGGGTGAGAAAAATTCCTCTAAAGGTCAGGGAGCTGAATTGCTGCAGCTCCTTGCCAGGTCTGCTTCCTAACACAGCAATTCCACCACAGCCCTGGGATCCCCTAACTCTTTCCTGCCTTCCTTCTTGGGACTGTTCAATATGGGCATTCCAGGCTGTGGGAGTCTGTTTATGAGACAGATGCTGTGTTAAGAACAGAGTTCAAACAGACTTTGACTGGAATACTCTTTGGTTTTGTCTTGGGAAGGCCCAAGGATAAGGATTTTAAATAGGGAGGATGGGACATGACCAAACCTGAACTGAAAGTCTTAATTCTTGACACGTTTTTGGAAGCATAAATTAAAAATAAATCCAGAATCACAGAATGGTTTGGGCTGGAAGGGACATTAGAAATCATCTCATTCCACCTGCCATGAGCAGGGACACCTTGCACAAGACCAGGTTGCTCCAAGCCTGTCCAGCTGGCCTTGGACACTTCAAATAATGCCCAAATTCTGCATTTAAAGACTAGGGATGTGAATATCCCCTGCTCTATCCCACATCTGGCTGAAGTATGAGCTGGCAGATTTAGGATGGAATAGGAAGAGAAGTGGGTGGCTCATGCAGTCAGAAAAATATAATAGTACAGATTAAAAAAACGACATGTCTTTCCAGCCTTGCTTGCAGCACAAAGAGATTTGACATTCTAAGATGTTGTCTCTGGACTTTGTATCAAAAATATACATTGGAATCTTTTACCAGGTTGTTGTGTCTGATTAGAACTGTTTTTAACAACTTCCTGTGCTGGAGTGAAGTAGTTTTGTGGTTTAAAAAAAAAAATTCTCCCCTCTAAAGAAAAAAAACAGATTACAATTCATTTCCATTCTCTCCTTATTTTCTTCTTCCCAGTAGGAGGAATCCATGCAGAACAAAATACAATAACTTTTCCTAAAATAATATTCAGTATATTGAATTCCTTATTAATGTCTTCCCTTGTACATCTTTCTTTATTCATCAGGTTACAGATGTCCAGAAGCCCAATGATAAATGTCAATCTTCATGTTTTTAGATCTATTTAAAGGAAAATGATGAACACTGTCAGAGCTTGTTTACATTAGGCTGTGCAGTAGGAACCTGTTTCCAGAAAAGCACTTGCATTTCCTTGGGGTTGTTTTTGTTACTCTCAACACAGTGGTGCAGATAAAAAAGAGGAAATTTTTTTGCTCTTTCTTATCTGCATGGAAAGCTTGGTGGGAAGGAGAAGGGAGGAGCTCCTGGGGACAATCTCTGAAAATAGCCATGAATTCCTCTCAGAGCCCAGGTTGATTCCAGTCTGCTCCCAGAACACCCAGAGTTCTTCATTCTCTCTCTCTCCATAACTGATGTCATTTTTATCCTTGGGGAGCAGGAACTGCTGGTGACCTTTTTTGGTCCATATTCAAAAATATCAGATTGCACTGATCTGACCTATTGATAGCAGTGACTGTAAAATACATCAGGGGTGATGCTTTGTGTGGTGGCTGTGACTGCACTGGCATTTTCCAGGAGAAGCAGATACACAGATAGAGCTGCTCGAGACAGAGAAATAATTGATTATCAAGGAACAGAAGATTCTCAACCTTAAACTCATGGCTTTTTCTACATTGACAAGAAAATGATTCTTTAGGGAAGTTTGTCAGTTTGTTTTCCTGTATTTCCTCAAGTAGGGAAAAAGCAATGATTTTGGGGAGCCAATGGCAGGCATTGATTTAATAATTAGAACACATTTAAATGTGTTGCATGGACATGGCCATTTGTTTAGGCAGGAACATTCTTAATTTAGATGCCAATATTTGTTACTGTGTGAGAACTTTGCAGGTTTGGCCAGGAAGAACCCTACAGACACAAAATAAATGGGCTGCCCACCTCAGATATCTGACCAAACCACTGTTGACTTGCTTTTGAAAAAGTGCTAATTGTCCAAGCACTGCAATTTTCTAAATTCAGTGAAATCAAACTATTTTGATTTATCAGTTTAACCAATTTATTTTGATTTATCACAGATTTATGGCCAGGCCTTTTTCTTCTGGAGATGAGAAAGATATTAAATAATATTCTCAGGGGTGGTGACATCATCCTCCTCAATTGCAAAAAAAAATGCTCAACCCCATCTTGCTCTTACCCAGACAGAACAGGGATCATCACCAGGATGGGGAGAGACACCAAGAGCAGCTCGTGGAACTTTTGCTTTGCAGCAAAAACAAATTTAATGAGCTGAAACCCAGATCACACGACAGAGAACTGTGGTTTTTATGCTGATATTTATTTGCACAGTTATTCGTGGTGCTGGCTGGCACAGCCTGAGCCACAGAACTCCAGCCTGTTACTCTGAGGTTGTTTTTTTCCTCTCTCCCCACCCACAGACAACTGGGAACTGAACTGAAATATCTTCCTTTTCTACTGTCAGCCTGACAGAGGATGTTTCTCATGTTCATGGAATCAGCACCATGGTCAGAAATTTCCCTCATTCTTTCAAGAGATCGTGTTGGTGTTTTCCTGTGGCAGCAGGTCTGAAATGACACAGCATTTCTGTGCCCTGAAACTTCTCTTCTTTTATTATTTTATTTTTTTTGCAACTGCACAGGGAAAGAAGTGGGCTCATCAATATACACATTTGGAGGAAAAAACCAACAATCTCCAGGCTACCAGCTGCAGTGGTGAGCTTTGACCTTCTGCAGCTTCCAAGGGCTGATTTAATCCCTTGAATGAGGTTTGGCATGGAAAGGCTGACAGGACCTTAATTACAGGGTCATGATACTATAATTACCAATATATTTCACCAAAGTGAAATAAACTCTGCTCATCCAGCTCAAACCACTTAATAACCACCAGAAATCCTTCACAAATAATTTTGCCTCTGCCTGCAGAGGTAGAAAATAGAGGAAGACAGGACTTTCTGCTTCAGTTTATGTAGTGCAGTCGTGATAAATGGGTTTCCTCCAGAAACACAACATTACAATTCTCTTCCTTAAGCATCCTATGAAAACCTCCTTTTAACTTGGTAGCTCCATCTGTTCAGCATCTTACACTCTGATATGTTTTCATCCATAAAAAAGTGCAAATATTGTGAGAAGCCAGTGGGGAGAGGGAACAGCCATCTGAATCCCAAGCAACAGCGTGTCTTGGTTGGAAACCAAAGGCAGAAATTGAAGCTGGATTTTGGTTTCCAGGCTGCAGATGATCATTGGGTACCAGGTGTTTTCACGCACAGACTGCTCCCAGCCTGGCAGGGGAGTGGTTTTTTGTGCTCCAGGAGATCCTTTTTCTTGTCAAGTGTTATTAGTTGGAGTTAAAGCTCAGTGTCTGAGCCCTGCAGATGTGTTTTCCTTCCTGCGGGCTGCTTTCCATCATCTCTGCAATGCTTGGCTTCTGAATTCAGGAAAATAATCAGCCACACCAAAAAAAACTTCGCCCAGGTGAAAGAAGAAGAGAAACACCTTAAACTCTCTCCGTGCTCAGTGAGTGCATTCCCTTTTTAAAACCATTTTTGGGATAAGCCTTTGTTACAATCCTCGCAGTCAGAGCACAGGACATGAGCATTCATTGGGCTTTTGGCAGCTTGGGGAGGGGACACCACTGAGGGGACAGCGTGTCTGGGCTTTGGGTGCTGCTGCCACAGCTCCAAGGGAGCATCCAGCACTGCAATTCCATGGCAGCAGCTGAGCTGGGCTGAGGCTCCCAGCCAAAAATGAGACCCAGAGCAGTTGCACACGACCAGGGCTGCACAAGATGGTCCTTGCACATGTGGGAGAAAAAGCAGTTTTGGAAAAAACAGGTTTAGGAAAAGCAGTTTCAGAAAAAGCAGTTTTGGAAAAAGTAGTTTTAGAAAAATCAGCTTTCCTTGGCCTCTTACTCCAGGAACATTTCTTCCCTCCCCAGCCCTTCCAAAGCTGCTCTAGAATATGCACATGGTAATGTTTGTCTCAAGCTGCATGCTGAGTGTGCCCACCCTGGAAAGATGAGGAGAGATCCACATGCTGAAAATGGAAATTTAACTTTTGCTTTTTCTGCACAGTGCCTTGTCTGAATGCTTTTGTTGATTTTTTTTTTATTGCTTGAACTTTAATGCAAAAGAATTGAAAGAATTCTCTGTGAGTTCCAGATTTGAAAAAAATATTCTGAACTCAGCAAGCTTGATCGTAATCTTCCAAAGAATTTCAAGCTCTTGTCCTTCTCTCCAGGGAACCATCAGCTCATATTCTGTTCCTTCTGTGCCTTTCTTTCTGAATTTTCCAGTTTCAGCATGTAAAAATGTTAGAAGGAAAAGAGGGTGCCATCTTAAGCCTCTCCAAGTTTTAATATTTTGTCCTTAATAGCATTAGATTGCTGTTCAGCAGTATATAGTATTAGTCAAGCTTCTGACTATGAAATGCAGATAATTAATTGAAGTTTTAATCTCTGAGTTTTTAGTGAAAAGATCCACACTGGCTGGAAGTTTTGCAGTCATATTTGTATTTTCTTCTCCAGGAATCTGACCCCCTTTTTTTTTTTTTAAGAAAAGAAAAAAAGAACATTTTCTTTTTTGAAGGCTTTCAAATGAAATCTTCAGTCTGGCTTAAATAAATGCAATGTTTTACCCACAGTTAGAGGCATACATACTTGGAAGTGGCTCAAAACATTTGACAAAATGTAGCATTAGTTGAAATATTCTGTGTCTGGTAAAGATCAGGAGCACTGTAGAAATGGGATATTCTCAGCCTTTGGGCTATCACATCACTTGCTGCCAAGTTCTTTTTGCTTTGGTTTGGCTGATCTGTCAAAAGCACAGAAATGCAGGTAGCAGGTCTCTGATCTCACTTTTAGCCAGAGTTTCTCCTCAGCTCCTCTGCTGCTCAGAGCCAGTCTCCCTCTTGGAGCAGAAATGTTGGTGGTGACTTGATGGTGCTGTTAATTATTTTCATGGAAAGAAAATACAGAGTAGTAAAGAGCCCCAACAAAGGGCCTCCTAATCTTGCAAGAAGCAGCAATTATTGGCTGAAAATGAAAGCCACACTTCATTGTAGAACAAAGGGATTAAATTCCAATGCACAGACTAATGAATTGTTGCAGCAGTCAAACCAGGGAAGCAGATCCTTCACCTCTTCAACATTCCAGATGAACAGATGCATCTTCCCCATGAAGATTTTCTGTAATTGGTTCTAATCTGGAGGGAAATGGGCAGGAGGTTGTGTGTACAAAACATTAGAAGAGATGTTCTAATAGTACCCTTGAACTTCTGAAGTGCAGGCATAAATAATCTGCCTGCAGAAGCTTTTCCAGCCCTACTCCCACCAGGGAAGTTCCTTTGCCATTAGGATATGTCTCTATCAGAAGAGACCACAGTAGATAAGAACCAGGTGCTGCCTGAACTCCCAGACTTCCACTTCTACCACCATGGCAGAAATCCTTCTCCCATGACAGTCTTTCCTCTCAGATGTCCTGAGGGTTAAGGTGGGATGGGCTTCTTTCCTCTCCCCAGTCCTTCAGCCTGAGTTAATTGCAGCACATTTCCCTTTGCTATGTCAGGTCCTCATATCTTTACACCCAGTTTATAACTGGATTTTCTCTGTTGTCTTTCTCAATTGCAGTCAAACAGGCCTTTCGTGAAAAGAATTTTCTTTGTGGTCTCACTAGAGCATGCAAAAGAAGAAGAAGGTCCAGCTGACGTTTGTCTGTCTGGAATTTGCTAGAAGTTTTGGTGTCCTAGGAGGATTGGCAAGAGGGTTATGACCTCGATAAATCCTGGAAGAGAAGGAGTTCTGCACTGCCTGTTGCTCAGAGACAAACACTGGCAATCCCACCCATCCAAACTCTTCCATTAGCATGCGCATCCAGCACCGCTGTTTTGTTGCCTCATCAACATGCAGCTCACATCCCCCCTTTCCCCTAAAGCACCAGCAGAGCTCAAAGGAAATTATTAAAAACACCTTGTATGAGATGAAAGTTCTGATTAGGTTTTGTTTCAGGTGCAAAACCCGCTCCTGGGATCTGCTTTGAGAGAGTCAATTCTGCCGGAGACCCTTACGGCAACTGCGGGAAAGACTCCAAGAGCTCCTTTGCCAAATGTGAACCCAGGTAGGGCCTCTCCTTGCAAACACAGCAACAGGTGCTGAGTGTGGGCTTGGAACATTTCAAATTATTCACCTAATCCTTGCTTGTGCTGTGTTTATTTCCATCAGGGATGCGAAGTGTGGAAAAATCCAGTGTCAAGGAGGAGCAAACCGACCCGTAATTGGTACCAATGCTGTCTCCATAGAAACCAACATCCCACTCCAGGAGGGTGGCAAGATCCTGTGCCGTGGTACCCACGTGTATTTGGGGGATGATATGCCCGACCCTGGGCTGGTGCTGGCAGGAACCAAGTGTGAAGATGGAAAAGTAAGATTCTGGAATAATCCCAGACAAGGGGAACATCACTACCATCATTCTGCCAAGTGTTTTGTACTTCTTTTTTATTTGGGATTTTTTTTTCTCCCCATAAAATAATTGCTTCTCATGCTTAGACTGAGACAAATTTTACTGCCTTCTGGCCGCTGTTCTGGATTACGGATTTTCAGATGCAAATCTGAGCAACCTGATCTGGTGGAAGGTGTCCCTGGCCATGGCAGGGGGTTGGAAATAGATGAGCTTTAAAGTCCCTTCCAATCCAAACCATCCTGGGATTCTGCGCAATGCAAGTTGCTTAAGTTTATGACTGATTTTTTTGAAGACAGTTCCAAGTATCTGCCCATGGAGGCTTGAGGTTTTCTGCAAAATAAGTCCAGCAAAATACATTACAGGCTTATTAATGAATTCCTGAGTTCAGTGTATTCCCTTTCCCAGCATCTCTGGCATTGCAAAATTGTCATTAACTTCACTTTAGGCTTCAAAATGTATTTTGTCTTCTGATTATGGCTCCCCACTTCTCTTTTTTCACGGAGGAAAACCTATCTCTGTATGCACTCTTACAAAACTGTAAACCCATTGATGCTCAGCCACCAAAACTGATTTTTGCGTTTGTGTTTTGCAAACTTTGTGAATTATCCTCTGCAAATGCAGCCCAGATTTCACATGGCTGTGTCATTCTAAGTTTTTCTTTTGTGAGGAAAGCAACTGAGAAAGATGGGAGGCAGCCATGAGTTTACAGTGGGAGGAGGAATGGAAAGCAGTCCAAGAGCTATTGAAATGAAGGAGGTTTCCATGCCTCAGTGGATTGCTTGCAAAAAGGAGGAAAAACAAGTGCTTTGATAATTTGTGGTAAATTCTAGTAAGCCTCTGAATTTCTGAATGCTTTTGAATTATGTTGGATTTTCTCACTGTGCTGGGAACAGGTTTGAAATCCATCCCCAGTGAAACCACAGCTCTGCTACAGGAAAACAACCCTTACAACATTTCTAAGTCAATCTGCTCTAAAAAGTCTTTTCAAAGGCAACTCAGTGCTGAGAAAGCACCCCATTATGTTTTACTAATGAGTATTTAATCTTTCTAATCTATCTAATCATACACATCCACACTATAGAATACACAGGCTAATACTTCTGAAATTGTATGTTTTACTTTGAGGACATTAGTGCATTTGTATTATGGATTAAGAATATGAATTTAAATATTCTTGGGTTTTCTCAACTGGAGATGCACAATTTGAAACGCAGCCATTTTAATGTGATCAGAATTCTGGGAGCTGCTGCACTGTGAATATTTGAATTGTGAATAGTGCTGTAATCAGACCATATTCTCTCCATGCCTGCATGTTGATGCCAATTCACTCTAATTTCCTTTCCATTTTTCCTTCTCCCCAGGGGATAAGTGCCCTGATTAAGCATCCCTGTCGCCTCCTTCAACACCATTCCCAGCTTAATGCTAATTATTGTGACTGACTTTTAGTACTACTGAACTGCACTGCAGTTAAACATGAGCAAAATGTGCAGTGTGGGGCTTTTTGACCTTTTCTGTTGTCAACATAGCATAGGAACAGTTATTCCAGTCCTAATTTCTTCTTTTTTCACTTTGGAGTAGGGTAGCTTCTCATTACTGACATACTCATCAGTTGTGTGGTTGTTTGATGTTATTATTACTCAGCACTAATCTTGCTTAACCTCAATTTTCAGCTCTATTGGCAGAGTAAAGTTTATCTGCAATGACTGGAAAACCAAAAAAAAATTTGAATTTTATTCCTGTGCATATGCTATTTGTTTACTTCCATTTCCTATAAATATTAAATGTTAAATAGGGTTGGTTTATATTTGACACAAAAAAAATTGTTTAACGTGAAAAAACACAGAAAGATCTTGGTTTTCCTGGAAAACAATGATGAGCCCATAAAAATCAATGACCTCATTGAAATATTCACCTACCCTGGGTCCAGGTTCTGTACTGGAATGAATAATATTTCACAATTGATATAAACAAAACTCTGATAATTTACACCATAAGATCCAAAGCTTTGCTCAAGGAATCATCTGCTGCTCTGAAAAGACAAAGGCAAACAGAGCAGGAACCTGAAGGAATTCTGCCCAGTGCACTCCTAGTCCTGAAAAAAAAAATGCAAATGACTGATTTTTAAATTGGATTAAAAACCTCCCAAACCCCAGGGTCTCCCCACTAGTTCCACTTGAGTGGATCTGTGAGGGTTTACCTGCACAAGCTCAGCATATCAACACCATGAACTGTGTGTGGAGCCAGGGCTGGCCAGGAGAGCTGAATTCAACTTGCTCAGATTTGGATTTCAAAGATTTAAAAGGGACTGAGGGAAATAAGAAGAAGACACCCCATGCTGGTGTCCTTTGTGTCCATATAATTTTATATATTTATGTGTTGGTAAATATTTAACTGCTGAAAGAAGGGTTACTATGCCCTGGGAGCCCCAGCAGCTCTGTCCCTCTTCAAAATCCTTTTTTTTTTTTTTATTTTTCAGATTTGCCTGAACCGCAGATGCCAGAACACCAGTGTTTTTGGAGTCCATAAATGTGCCACCAAGTGCCATGGACGTGGGGTAAGCATCCTAGGAAAACATTTTTTACAATCACTCAATAACCACTGGACAAGAAATCACTTTCTGTAATGGCTTTGAGATCTATAATTGCCTGCAATAGATCAGTCAGAGTCACTGCAATACATTTTTATTATGTATTTCCATTTCCACTGTCCCTTATATGAAATTGTTTTTATTTGACAAAGAAATGTTTATCAGGCAGTAATTATCTTGTTCTTAATTGACAGCCTGTGATACAAAAGAATCTTGTAATCCTCAAAGCAATTTGAAGTCTGACCCTCCATCATGAAGAATTCCCATTAAAAATCAAAAATACAGCTTCTCCATAGATACAAAGAAGTTAAATTTTTTTAATTCAGCATTGGAAGTGTTTGGATTGAGAGGCAAACAAAACAGCATTTCCAAAAACATTAAAAAAATTAAAACCATATTGATGAGTTTTGTGGCATGAAAGTGGCACAGAATGAAAAATGTGATATCATTAAATAATATCAGTGGTTTGAAACCCAGTTTATATTATGATAATGTTAATTATGTCAAGCTTTGCCTTATTAACCTTGATGTGCTGATGAGCTGTTTGTTTCTCTGAAAAGCTGTGGCAGCCACATTGGAAGAGCCATAGAAATACAGTGTCCTCTCTGAGGAAAGATTTTAATTTGCTTTAACTTATTTTATCACCCTGAATTTGCAAAACTGAGCAGTGTTGATGGTGCTGCCTCTTATCACAGGATGAAATGAGCAGAGGCTTGAACTGGCATCTTTTATGTCTGTACAAACAAGAACCTCTGTGACTCCTCAGTGGCAAAACTGACCTTGTGGAATTGTAAATGGGAATTCCTGCAGTGCTTTAATTTAAAAAATAATGCTTAACAAAGTATATTTTTAATTATATTGCTGTCTTTGAAAAGTAATTTTTTTTTTTTTAATTTTACATGACCACAGCCAGTCTGAGCTCTCTGAATATTTTAGTGCTCTGCAGACACAGGGAGCACAGTGTTTCTGAAAGGCTGCCAAGCTGACCTGGCCAGAATATTGCATGTTCAGAATAACCCAAACTCCTGTGAACTGATTTGTGTCTTACTGAAAACTCATTTATTAATCTGTGCTGTGGGTTCTCCTTGGTGGCGGCAAATCAGTGATGGTTGGGGTTAGCACAGAATTAAGAACCTTATTGACAACAAGCCCTAAGCCCAAAATCTTTATTTACAAATTGATTTATTTACAAATTGATTGATTGAGCAAATAAATGTGATATCAAATCCTGGGGTCAGTTTGGGGCCCCTCAGGACAAGACTTTGAGGGGCTGGAGCAGGGCAGGGAAGGGAATGGAGCTGGGAAGGGGCTGGAGAATCCCTGAGGAGCTGGGAAGGGGCTGGAGAATCCCTGAGGGAACTGGGAAGGGGCTGGAGAATTCCTGAGGGAGCTGGGAAGGGGCTGGAGAATCCCTGAGGGAGCTGGGAAGGGGCTGGGGAATTCCTGAGGGAACTGGGAAGGGGCTGAGAATCCCTGAGGAGCTGGGAAGGGGCTGGAGAGTTCCTGAGGGAGCTGGGAAGGGGCTGAGCCTGGAGAAAAGGAGGCTCAGGGGGCCCTTGCGGCTCTGCACAGCTCCTGCCAGGAGGGGACAGCCGGGGGGGTCGGGCTCTGCTCCAGGGAACAGGGACAGGAGGAGAGGGAACGGCCTCAGGCTGGGCCAGGGCAGGGGCAGGGTGGATATTAGCAAAAATTCCTTCATGGAAAAGTTAGCCCGGTCCTGGCACAGCTGCCCAGGGTAGTGCTGGAGTCCCCATCCCTGGAGGGATTCAAAATCCATGTGGGTGTGGTGGCACCTGGGGCCATGGGAGGCCTTGTCAGTTTTGGGGAATGGTTGAAGATCTTGGAGAACTTTTCCAGCCTGAGCAGTTCTGTGACTCCACACATTGTCAGTTCAGCAGGGAACTTTAAGCTCTGTGTTCACCACACAGCAGCTGCCTGAGGAGCAGCAGAAGGAGATAAAGAGCATTTGGACTGTGGGACCTCCTGGGGGAAAGTCCTGGAGCTGCTGGCTCCCTGCCCTGTGTGCAGCAGGATCAGGCTGTGCCGGAGCCGAGCTCCCGGCCCTCGGAGCTCTCTGATCCCACAGGGGGCGCCGGGCTGATCAGGCCTTGTGAGCTGTTCCCTCACCGGGATTAAAACCATCCCAGCACGGAGCACTGGGTCTCCACAGACAGTGCAGGTGTGGTATCAAAGCTCCCCGAGGGTTTCCTCAACCCTGAGCCCATTTCACAGCTTACTCCAGCAACTGGTTCATCTTAGAGCCATGGAAAAATTCATATTGGGCCCAGTGCAAGCCCTGGATGGAGAGGAGAGCTCAGGGGGCTGCCAGAGCTCCACAACTCCTGTGCAGGCAGGAGGAGCAGAAGTTACCAGGCAGATAATGCTGCTGCTGGAAGCAAAGAGAGAGCAAGACTTAAGAGATGTCTGATTATCCTCATATTATTGATGTTGTCAGCTGGGGCAACTCCAACGATTACCTGCCAAAGAAATAATGGTTTTTAGGATCCCTCTTCCTCCGTGGCGAGTTGCTCTTTGCCACCTCAGTGTGCAGTAGGCAGCTATCAGCACATCTCCTTTCTTCTCCAAGTTTTATTCCTCTCTGATGTGTCACTGTCTGATTAGAAGCCCTTATCAGCCACGGCTGCTCTGGGATGTTTTTTATGTTAAGTCATTTGTTTTGTTTTGCAGGTCTGCAACAACAAAAAGAACTGTCACTGTGAGGCTGACTGGGCTCCCCCCTTCTGTGACAAGCCAGGCTTTGGTGGCAGTGTGGACAGTGGGCCCATCAGACAGGCAGGTCAGTGGGAATTCAGGCTCCACCTGGTTTTTTTTTCAGGATAAGAGTGGAAATTGGTCATCATCAGAAAGAATTATTTCTACACATTGTTAATTTTACAGGATTTTGTTGTTCCATGCCAATTTTCCCCAGAGTGTTGGAACATTAGTGACCTCAAAGAGATGTTTCTGGTTTATGTCTGAGGACATGACAGGGCAAGCAGTCTCCTCACAAGTACATGTATAAACTAAATCTCAATGGGAAATAATGTCTGCTTTCATATGAACAATAGTGTTCTAAAGCAAAATGGATCTCTCCTCTGCATGCCAGATGCTGCAGTGGGTGGCAATACTGAAATTATGACAGCATGGTTATTTCCATGACAAAGCTTCCCATCATGATTTCACTGCTGAAAGATTTTTGTTTTTTGAAGATAGCAAAGAAACCCTGGTCAGGCTCTGAGCAGGCCCTTGGAAGAAGTTAATTCCATGTGATTTTTTTGCAGACAATAAGAGTTTGACCATAGGAGTGTTGATAACCATCCTGTGCCTTATCTTTGCTGGATCAATCATGTACCTCAAAAGGAAGACTTTCATGAGGTGGTTGTTTACAAGCAAGAAGACAACAATAGAGAAATTAAGGTATGCCTATTTTCCCTAATTATATTCCAATAGATATTAAGAAAAGGAAGCAGTAAACACAGCAATTCTCATCATTGTGAATGTGTTAGGAAGAGTCAGCCTTGACAAAAAATATTCACCATTATTAGCAATGTTTTCCCTGGGTTGGTTTAATTTCATTGATAGGCAGTAAATAACCCAGGTATTGGTTTGAATATATCCCTCTTTCCTTTTGGGATGAAAAATTAAGCAGCGACGGAAGTATTGCCTTTATTTTCATTTGCCTGAAACAGTTTCATTACACTGCCTGGCCTTTTATCTAAACTCAGCTGAGTGAGCTGAAACTTTCCTATTTGAGGTCATTACTGTTTAAATGCTAGATTCATTAGAATAGTCTCCTGGGTGTTACAAAGCTGCATTTTCACAGATTGCAGAAGCTAATTTAACAGACTACTGGTTTCTAAAAAATCAATATTTATTTTTATTCTTGCAGGAGTGCTAGACAATTTTTACTTTCCTTGTTTACTATAACCAGGCAGAAAGTCCTTGCAAAATCCCATCCTGAAGAGAGGTTTCTGTTTAAGAAAATGTTACAAAGCAGAACATTGTGTTCAACAATTAAATTTTTTTAAATTTTGTATTTGTTTGTATTGCAGGTCTGTGAGTCCAGCAAGACCTTCCAGTTCATCTGAGCCAAATCATGTTCACACCATATGTGTTAGTAAAAACCTCATTGTGAAGCCACAAAATACAACCACACAAAAAGTGAGTCCCTAAATAACTTTTTTTTTAAAGTGGAGGGAAACAAATAAAAAAGTCTCATATATTTTGGATCTCAATTAAGGGATTTATTATAATACCATAATTACATTATTTAATATCATATAGGACTAACATTAAGTAAAATGGGAGAGGAAGTAAGCTTCAAAATTCATTTATGACTTTCATGTTGAATACAGATGGAGATGTCCACTGCAGAAAATAAATAGTTCTGTCTCTAGGAGAGAAAAGCAAGGGACTGCCATGGATTTTAAAGTAGCAATAGGCCAGGTTTGAGGGGGCTTGGAGCTCCCTGGTGGGAGATGTCCCTGCTCATGGCAGGGGGGTGGAACATGCTGGTCCTTAATATCCCTTCAGACCAAACCATCCTGTGATTCTGTGCCAGCTCTTGAAATGTGTAATTTTGGTTGGATGATTGAAATGTGTAACTTTGGTTGGACGGTTGAAATGTATAACTTTGGATGGTTGAAATGTATAACTTCAGTGGATGATTGAAATGTGTAACTTTGGTCAGTGGTTGAAATGTATAACTTTGGTGGGATGACTGACATTTATAACTTTGGGGGATGATTTTTCCCAGAGAGATGGCCCCAGGCGGCCGCTGCCGTATCAGATCATCGACATCAGCAACCCTGTGAAGACACACGAGGTGCCACCCTTAAAAACACCCCAGCGAGTCCTGCCACCCCTTCCCCAGCTGCCAGGCCACCAAGCTGGGCCTGAGAGACCCCTGCCAGCTAATCCTTCACTGAGGTTCTCCCAGGTAACCATTGATTCTCTTCTGTGTAATATTTACTCTGTGAGTGTCTGGATAAATGTTTTCTCATCTTTCCTGCTGCCCTTTTCCCACAGTATTTTCTTTATGCTTTGTGTGAGTTTAGAACTGTGCTGTAGAAAAATTGCTTTGTGGCAAGTGGGGCTGTGATCCTAAAATTTAGGATCCTGAACTCTGCCTTCAGCACTCAAAAGACAGCAGAACAAAGACATTAGAGGCAAACACATCTCTCCAGCTGCCCAAGCAGAGGGGAGCTGCTTGGTTTGTTAGTGAGGTGCCAAGCACAGAAAGAGAGTTTAGGGAGTCACACTGCAGATGTGATGTGCAAGAGCAAAAGGTGTCTTAGCTTGATCTGATTCTGCCCTGCCAAGGGCTGCATGAAGCACAGTCTGCTTTTCCAGGGTGCAGACCTGAAAAATACTATTTCATACAGACACACCTTTCACTGCAATGTTTAAGTAGAGATGGTAAATACATATTTTTTTAATAAAATGCATCTCAGGGCGATAGAGTAGATGAAGTTGTCTGTGCAGTTTCTGTATTAAACAGTGCCTTTTCTTGTCACTGGCTGCTCCCTTTTGGTGGCATTTGTGGAATGACTGTTTCTAAGCAAAGCACCCAGGCAGGCAGCTGTTCCTGTTCTGGGTGTGGTACCAGGTTAAAATGAAAGGAATGTTGTTAACACCAGGCTCTCACCTGCAGGAGCCCTGAGAGCTGCTCCAGACCCTTTCCTGGTGATGGATAGGAGGAGAGAACTCTGAGTGCTGAAGTGCTGGAGTGCAGGGCTTTGGAAAGGGATTGGAAAAATGTCAGAAACATTTTTCCAATCATCCCCTTTGGAAAGGGATGAGAGAGGCTGCCCAGAGAAGTTGTCAGGGTGCCCAGAGAAGCTGTGGCTGCCCCTGGATGCCTGGAAGTGCCCAAGGCCAGGTTGGACAGGGCTTGGAGCAACCTGGGGTAGTGGAAGGTGCCCCTGCCCATTGTGGCACAAATAAAGTGTTTCTCAATTTAATTATTTCTGAATCTGAACATTGTATCACACAGGTTAGACCAATTTTTGCAAGTGCAATCAGTGTTTCATTTGCTTTTTTGTCTTCCCTCTTCCATGTTCCCAGTCATTTTCCTTTCCAGGGTAGTAAGGAATGCTGATTCTTTCTAAAATAAGTTTTATAGGGAATCGGAAGCAGTATTGATTCCTGTTGCTTGTCTTTAGCTCCAGTGGTTTCATTGTTCAATTTCTTGTATTCTTTAACATTCTGCATGATTCACAGTGGTCATAGGGAAGATTTTAAGTGCAAGTGCTTTTCTGTTTCTTAAGCAGAATATGGGTGGAGAAAAGGCTTTCCAAGGAAAAGGAAAAGGAACCATTTTTCCTTCTGATGCTGCATCTGCACCTGCCCCAGCCTCACTGCACATCCCAGCAGCCCAGTGCTCCCCTACAGCTCATGTTCCTAAATCCTTGTGCTCCAAGTCCCACACAAAGTGCCAGGTGGAATACCAGACCTGCAGCACTATCACCAGCAAAGACTGACAGATCTGAAAGTGCCAAAAAGCTTTTCAGCTAGGCAGCTCAAATTCATTGTGACAGTTCCTTCATCAAGCAAAATATCACCATTTTCAGTCTCTGCATGGAACACAAACAGGGGATCAGCTCAAGGCAGCCTAAAGAATGAGCAAGACTGGATTCTTTCAAAATTATATCATAACCTCAATATTGTCAGAAACAGCTACTTTTTATATCAGAGGGTCCCAAAAAACATTTTGTGGGAAAAAATCTTTCATTCTTAAGTTGATTTTTTTCCCCTCAAAGCTTGGAAGAAATAAATTAGCATTTGGTATAATAAATATAGATACTACTTCACATATTGCTTCAGCTCTCTCTTGGAAGCACATCCAGAAGGTCAGCAAGAGGAAGGACTTTAAAAATCATTGCTACATTCAGGATAGTCACCCAGATGCTCAGTGCTGCATAATGGTGCTGTAAATTATATACAATTTCCTTCAGTCATAAGTAAAATAGTTAAAAAACAAAGACAACATGAAATAAACCAAACCAATCAACCAAACAGAAAATCCTCAGCGAATTAGCTCTTGCCAAGTTTAATATTTAATTATCTTTTGACTGAAAAACAGCTTTTCCTTCTTTCAGATGCTCTTGCAAGGCAAACAGTCTTTATTTATGGGCCAGACTCACAGTCAGTATAAATCAGCAGAGCCCCATGTGAATCAAGGGAACAGAGCAGGTTTGTCCTAACCATGGGCTCAGTCCAGAAGTTTGGATTTGATCTCTTCCCCTTGATTTTGTTGCTTTTAGCATTCAGTTACTGCCTCTGACACTCTCATCCTCTTATTACCAAAATCTATCTCATATTTTACAGTTCGTCCTAATGCCAGCAGGGCTTGGAGCAACCTGGAAAAAAATAGAACTTTTTTACTTAAAAATTTTACCAGTTAAAAAAGCAGGTGTACTTTTTCCTCAGTAAAACTGAGCTCAGCTCAGCTCCTGCTCCTTCTGCCACAGTTATCCTGGGAATATCTCTCCTGTGACACCTCAGCCTAACTGTAGACACAGAGGGCTTTCACTCTCTTTTAAAATCAGTGGAAAAAACCTGGAATTTCATGCACCTGATGTCTTTGGAGCTGCTCGGTATGAGAATTGTGTTTTTAATTCCAATATTTAAAACAACACTTCCCCAAGCAGGGCCTGAATGCATTAAATGCCAGGCTGTGGATACAAAATGGACAAAGAAATCCATCCATAAACTCTTTGTGAGGAACGGCTGAAGCTTTGTAGGGGAAAAAGTGGATGAAGAGGAATGAGGGAAGCAGAGTTGTGGTGGCACTCTGAGCTGTGCTGCAGATTCCCAACACATCAAAGGCTCTGCAGGGCCCCACACAAGTTAACACACAAAGTTTGGATTCTCCTGTAGCACAGAAAGAACAGAGAAGCCCCTCCTGTAATCAGTCTGGGGGATGGGATTTGTTTCTTAAAGAGCTTTTTCTCTGTTCCTAATGTTGTATGTTCCTGGTGGCATCTCCTTTCTATCAAGTGCTGCTCCATTTTGCTTCATCTCAGCCACCATTTATTCTCCATCTCCATTTTTATCAGAATTCCCTCCCTTTTTAATTTTTTTTCCTTCATTTACCCTTTCCTAGCAGCTTGCCTGCATTACACTTTCTGTCAGAACACTTGGCTGCTTCCTCCTTAAGGATATTTTAACTTGAGGACATTTTGAGTGGGAAATGAATGAATAAATAAATCAGAAGTTGGGCCTGTGTACCCATCAATACCAGTACTTGTTATCCAGAGAATTAAACAGAGGGTGGACATTATATGCAGCTTTAAAATGTAATTTGTGGCAAATTTGAACTTATATATGAGATTTACTTAAGCTCATGTATTTTCTTCCTTATCAAAATGCCTGTGGATAATCAATCTGCATTTCCCTCTTGAAAGAGCAAATATTTGCCATGGAAAGTAAAAAAACAAAGCGATGCTCAAAACAAATAATGAAAAATTGGACTTTATTCAGGAGCAATTCATGCTCTGATTGCTTGTTTGGATCACATCTTTCAAAGGATCTTTAATCAGATTATGCTTGCAAGCATAATAAGAGCTTGTAAGCTCTTCTTGTTTCCTTTAACTTTACTAATGATACTTATGGCAAACTAAAAACACAGAATAAAATTCCTTGGGAAAAGCATGGCTCTGCAGCTCCAGTAGTAGAAAGAGCTGAAGTGAGTTTGGGGATAAACTGGAGAGTTTTTGTCTGCCCTGAGCAAGCCACTTAATGTGTCCCAGCTCTCCATAACGAGGAGCACAAACAGCCAAGTTTCCCTGTTTGCAGGGCTGCAGAGACCACCCAGAGGAGCCACTGGCCCAGCCTGACAGCAGATGACTTCTGTTCTTTATTAATGCAGCCTTTAATTCCACAGAATGAAAGCACAGCAAAAAAAAAAATCCACAGATGCTCCCAATCCAAACCAGGCTGGGGCAGTTTGGTTTTGTGGCCATCTGAATTTCCATTTTAAAGTAGTGTTGAGCATTACCACCTTTCTATAGAACTAATTCTACAAAGTTATGTATTGAATCTTTGCTCTTTCCATTCACCACCAATTAAGCATTGAGTCCAGTAGAGATGCCCCCTGCACTTCTAGAGCAAAGACTCAAAAGACAAAAAATCATGAAAATATAGTATTAAATCCTTGGTTTAAAATTAGAGTGCCAGCTTAGTGAAAATAAGTTACTATTAACTCATTTAAACTTATCTGGTCATAACGTATCTTTAGATTAGGTGTTGGAAAGAAATAGTGAGGGGGGATGAGGTCTCAGTTTTACCCAGAGTTGTGGCTGCCTCCTGGAAGTGTCCAAGGCCAGGTTGGACAGGGCTTGGAGCACCCTGATGCCTTAAGTTTTAGTTTTCATATTTTCCAGATTCCATACTGCATTGGTATATAACTCTGAATTTCATATAAAGTGTTGGCAAGTTCTCCTCACAGTGTAGTCAGACAAAACAGCCCTTTTCCAGGCCCAAAAAGTGCAAACAACAGGAAATAGAGGAGAGCAATCTGGGAGGATGGGACTGCATAACCTGGAGCTGGAATTGGACAATTAACCCCAATATGGAAATGGACCAAAACTTATAAAAGTGTGAAAACTCATGACACGAGGTCCATCTTGAGTGTAGTCATGGCCAGGCTCTTGTACTGCCCAAGATGTGTCCTCTGAAGGCCTTTTAATAAATCCCTGCTTTAATCCTTTAACTCTGTCTAGCAGAGTTCACTCTTTATTCCTTTAACCTTTATTCTTTATTCCTTTAACCCTGTTCTCAGCAGCCTCTCAAGGCATCCCTGGGACCATGGAAGGTGTCCCTGCCCATGGCAGGGATGGCACTGGGTGCATTTTAAGGTCCCTCCCAAGCCAACCCAGTGTGTCATTCCACGACTCAGTGGATTTACCTCAGCTGTGGCTGTGTGAAGGGTGTGATGTCCCCTCTGAGAGCTGACAGGAGCTCGTGTTTCCTGCAGGAGCCCCCCAAGCCCAGCGCCCCTCGGAAGCCTCTCCCCGCTGACCCCCTGGGCCGAGCGCGCCAGGGCCCCGCCGGACACGCCAAGGCTCTGCCCCACGCCACCCCTGCCAGGTCAGTCCTCACCCTGATGCCTTAGGAGTTTAGTTGGTGTGTTTTCCATCTGTTTGTAATCCTGCAATTCATCAGTGTATAACCCAAACTCCATACTCAGTGTGAGCTGCTGCTTTCCCATTTTGGTCAGACGCAGCAATTCCTCTCCAGGCCTGGGAATCAAGGACACCTCACTGCCTCAGGCACCAGAAATGTAAACAAAAGTGAATTTTGGGGGGAGAAAACTTGAGGTAAATGACTTCATTAACTGAAGCTGTAATTGGAAGATTAACACCCAATATGCAAATGGACCAAACTTATCAAAGTGGGAAAATCTGTGACCTGTCATCCATTTCTGGGTGTAGGCCCTGGCGGGCTTTGTCTGCCCAAAATGTACCTGAAGGCCCTGCAATAAATATAACCCCTTTTTATTCCCTTAATTTTGTCTAGCCTCTGTTTTTAGGAAGTCCCAAAAAGGTATCAATGCTAACACCTGGATTTTAGCACTTCAGCAGCAACATGGCTAAAATGGCTCAAGGAGCTGCTGCAATAACCACTAGCAATATAATTTTCATCTCTAATTTTACTTATCATGCTGCTTCTCACTGGGAGTGCACCAGCACAGTTGCTCTGACTCCCACAGAATATGAGGATTTATAATACCTGTGAAGGTTTGACTGTAAACACCTGGCTGCACATTTACAAAAACTAACCAATAAATAATGAATTTTCTCCTCAGATCTCCCCATCTGAATTAGGCTGAGAACTGAATGCTGTTAAAATCAGCCACCAAAAAAGTGATTTCCTGATCACCCATTTCCCAAGGAAATACCAATTGACATAATCTGAAAATATTATCTAAAAGATTCAAAAAGCATAGAAATTGTACACTTCAAAAATATTTGAAAAAATAATCAGGAAATGGAATAACTATACCCAATGTTAGTGGGTTTAGTCAATGCTGTTTTCTTACCCAATATTCCTCAGTTTACTGGGAATAAAGTGAGCTCCAAGGAAGATAAAAGTGGTGTTTCAAGCTATAAGAATTCTACCAGTAAAGCACTTAAGTGCTCAGAAACATTAAAAATAGAACCAATATAGTCTCTTACATTTTAGCAAAAATACTGCACAAGGAAACTTTGATTAAACTCCTGGCTGCCCATTCTAGTCAGGTATTCTGAAAGCAACCACATTCCAAGCTGACTCCTACGACTTTTGGAGACCACCTGGAATTCTGCAACATTACTGACATTTTTGGTAAGGTGCAAAATTGATGAGCACCCAAAGAAATGGAGATTAAGTAACAATTTGCTGTTTTCTTTCTTTCTTTCCAACAGACCTGCTCCCAAACATCCACCACAGGTATCCAGGTCCAGCAACACTATGGATGTGAAATGAGTAGAAAGTCTGACAACTTTATTTTAAAAAGTGAAGACAGAAGTTTGCACTATCTTTCAACTCCAGCTGGAGTTCATTTCTATGACAATACTTAGAATTTTTAATGTTTAAAACAGCATTATTTTTAAGAATTCTGAGCTACTGCCTTTGGTGCTGTGCTGTGCTATGGTGCTCTGTATACTTGCTCAGGTACTTGTAAATTATTAATTTATGTTGAATATTTATTACAGTGCAGTGCACTGTAGTAGATATTTTTACCATAGCTGAGTTTTCCTAAAAAGGAAACCTTTTTTTTTTGTAATATTTCACTGAACTTGAATAATTCTGCTCTGTTGGTCCTATGTAGATTTCTTAGTTTTGATCTATTCTTTAAGGGGTGCTGATACAGATCAATGAAATGTGTAAAAACTCCATCTCAGTGGTTCTAACCCAACTTCTGAATGAACATGGCAGGGTAAAAAGACAAAATCTCTCCTGGAACTGGGTGAAATGCCCAATATCTGCACACAAGGTGTAACCTGTATGTAACCAAAGGCTCACTCTGTGTGTGCAGCTGTACTGTAATCTCAGTTTTCATGTTACTGTTTGAGATCTCCCAGAAATCTTTGTGCTGGAAGAGGATGTGTCCACCTGGGAGAAGTCCTCTCACTGAACAAGTACTGTATATCACCAAACTGGTGTTCTTAACCTCATTTTCCTCAAACACAACCTGGCTGGTACATACAATTGCAGATATCAGGCCTCCCTGTGCCATCTCCTTTTGGATGCTTTGGTAATTAAATTCCACCATCTCATTGTTGTCCTGATTAGACTGGCAGTGCATTACACCCAGAGCTGGGGGGAAGCCAAGAATTACAAAGAATTACATTTTAAGAATCGACTTTTATATTATTTCCTTTTGCCTCACTGCTCTGCTTATCACCTGTATTTTGCATATTTACTACTGTTTTGTATTAAACTTCTACAACCTTGCTCCGGGTTTCCTAATTCCCAAATCAAAACGTGTATTTTAATACATAGACTTGGATTATCCAAAAGAAAAAAAAAATAAATTCATCTCTGCTCTGTAATTACACCTGATCTCTTCTGTGCCTTCTCAGTAGCACTGCTGAACACAGTTTCACCTGTAAAAACAACATTTTCAGTTGAAGCAGAGGGAGAAGAGACTATCACCTTTAACAGGATGGTTTCCTCATTGCTTGTGGTTTTTGTTTCCTTAAGCAAAAATAAAAGCATTGACAGAAACTCACATCTGGCTTCAGGAAGTGTCATTGTATTTCATTTTCCCAGTTATTCCCCCTCACAGCAACACAAATTTCATGTTTATTGAGAAACTGAACAAACCAAAATCAACCCCAACTTAGTTTGGTGCTCGATAGCAAAGGAAAAGTTTCACAAATGTATTTCAATTCTTAAAACACCTCCAAGAGCAACAACAGGGCTTTGTGTGTGGAGAATCCCAACAGAAGGATGGGGGAACCTAAATGATGCTTTTAATGTACTTTACATATTTCTGTATTTAAAACACTATTTTTTGTATCTGTGGTAAGGGGTGCCTCCATTTGAAGCAGCCACATAATCTCAGTTTGCTTTTTGAATGCTCCCATTTTATCAGAAATCTTCTGCAAACTGCTGAAAACCATAAAGTGAAATAAAATGACTAAAGGTGATATAAAATGACTAAAAAGTGTCTGTTATCAGCATCAGGAGTTCTGAATTTAACAGGAGCAGCTTAGGTAAGACTTAGCACATGTATAAACAAACATGACCAACCTAGGCAGGCTTAAAAGTATAGAAAATAGAAATATTCATACAGGGCACCCATTTGTGTCCCTGTCACTTCAAGCAGCCACCTCACCCACACCACATGTCAAATTTCCTAAATATTCCCACTAAAACAAGCACAGGTATCCAGTGAAATTTAGTCCTACAGTTAAGAAGAACATATTATCTACCAGACTTATTATCTAAGACATGGCTATACTTTGAGATTTCTAGATGTCTGGGAAAAAAAAATCCCAATTCTCTATCTGGAACAAAGGTAAAAAAAACCCCAAAAAATTAATACCATTACTTGACACCAAAAAAAGTTCTTATTGAATAGCACAGGGTGATTTTTTTTTATAGCAAAATGTGGGTGCAGTGTAGGTGACAGCCATAAAATGTGGAATCCTTTCTGTCAGCAATTTCCCAGTTTTATAATTATTTATATTTATATTTCACAGAATGACCCAGTTGGAAGAGAACTTAAAGATCACTGAGTCCAACCCATACCCTAACACCTCAACTAAACCAATATATTTATATTATTTATATTTATGTATTTTTAGCCAGTGCAAAATTCTACAGGCAGAAAAGGACCTGTAGCTTGGGAGTGGGATGGGACAACAAACAACACCTGACAATAAGAGATGACACCAAATGATCCATCAAATCCTTCTTTTCTTTTGGGGAATGTTATCAGAAGTAGTTGGTTTGAGGTGTTTTCACACCTAATGAGTGCCTTCATGATTAGAAATGCAGATGGCATGGAAAATTCCACTGTGGAACGCAGGTGAATGTTTTACATCTGTAGGGGCAGTGTAAGCAAATAAATTCCTGTGGGATACACCAGGGTGTGAAATCCAAGGTGTGCTCCTTGCACAAGTCCTGCCATAATAAATTCAGTCCTGCCATAATAAATTCCTCCACCTCCCTGCTCAGCAATCTTTGATTTCTAAATTGCCTTTAATAATTAAGGTTACACCAACCTTCAAATCCTCAGTATTTTATGGTTCTCAATTTAGCTTTGGTGGGAGAGATTTTTTGTGCTGATTTTTCCTTTCTGGCTTCTCCCACACCCCAATTCCAGCTGCCACCTCTGGGATGCTGCTACAGCCAGGCTCCCTTTCCAGAGGGAAGGCAGGAACAGTGTGCTCCCCCTAAAGCTGCCTTTATGCTAATCAATAGAACAGAAAGTACAAAACACCAAAGAAAATGAATAAATAGGCAGTAAACAAAAGGAAAATTGCATATTTACCATCTTTCTCCCCATCAAGTCCCTTGGGTTTAGTATTCCCAGATTGTTTATAAAAGCTAGCAATTATCAGGGTACCAAGATTTATCTCCTTTTAATTTCATGCAATATTTTAAAAGCCTTTTGAAAAGCTCAGAGTAGAAAGAGATACAGAGCTTTTCCCTTTGTTTCAATTCTGGTTTCTTCTGATCATTTGAGTATGCAATATTCTCTTTTATTAACTTCCAATCAAATAACAGCAGTTTCCAATTTAACTGCAAATTACCATGTAACAGTAAACAAATTCATTCTTTATCTCACTCTGCAAAACATCATTTTCTGAACTCAGTAAGGCTGGAACTCGTTGTGCACAGAGACCATCCTTCCACAGAACGAGACCACACATAAATATTCCCCAGAAATTACAGGCAGCTGCCCTTTTCACACAGCACTTACAGGAGACATTAAAATCCTGAACATTTAGAACTCTTGGGATTCAGTTCATTCAGGAATTTAATATCCAACATCATCATGACAAAAGATACTTTTCACTTCCATGACCCTCTTTTATTTTCTAAGCATTGTGCAAGACCACGTGTATCTGTAGAGGTGAGCAATACATTTTTCTGCTTTACCTCAGGCCTTAATTCATACATATTTAAATTTATTGCTTTTAATGTACTTAGGAACAATTGGGGAAGGGGCTGGAGCCCCAGGAGGGGCTGAGGGAGCTGGGAAGGGGCTCAGCCTGGAGAAAAGGAGGCTCAGGGGGGACCTTGTGGCTCTGCACAGCTCCTGACAGGAGGGGACAAGGATCAAGGGACAGGAGGAGAGCAAACGACCTCAAGTTGCAGCAGAGGATGTTTGGATTGGATATTGGGAAAAAATTCTTCCCTTAAAGAAGGAATGTAGGAGAGAAGGGCATTTTTCTGCCTGCTCCAAGAACCAACAGCAAAAATTAGAAGTTCTACCCGACAGATTACCTCTTGTATGTGCCATAACTTAAATTATGATGGATTAGCAGGAAAGGACTGAATTTTTTCTAATTTTTTTAAAGCAACTTGAATTTTGCATTTCTCAGTGTTTTACTTTGCAACCTTGATGGATATAAAGACCTCTAAAACTACTTCTTAAACCCCCAGACCATAACGTTCAGAAACAGATCTGAAAAGACCTCACATTAATTTATATATTTATCAAATATCATTTGCTTTTATTTAGCAAATATACCACATTATTTTACTGTTAAAACTGTAAACTACTACTTAATTCCAAAAACCAAAAGCTTTTATATATATATATATATTCTACAAAGATTCATTAATTCAGCCTAATTTTCTGTAAGAATTTTAGATGCCTTAACAACCTGAACATATTTTTCACTTCTAGAGCTGAAGCTAAATTTGTTGCACAAGCAGCTCATGATCTGAAGTAAGAAGCATCTCCTTGGAAAATTTAAATATGAGTATTAACAAGGTTGGGTAAGAAATGCTAATTTTTTGTTTACTAAAGGGACAGTCATGAAAGCAAAAGAGGTCTTGAAGAAGAAAATGAAGCAGTAGAGAAGAAACAAAATTCAGCATTTAATCTCCAGCAGCTTTGTAATATCCTCAAGGGAATGCCAAAAAGTATTTCTGTTTATTTGAATTTCTTGCTTTACATCTAACTCTGCATGCAGGAGGGTTCTATAAGGATTCAGTGTCTGTAAATCCCATGGATGCACTTAAAGACAGGAGGAGATGCTGAAGAGGAGGCTGAGCTCCAAAATTTAGAGTGCCAAAGACCCAGAAATCTGAATAATAAAGGTGAAACAGGCAAGTTACAGCATTTGAGGCCAAATATTCATCTTTTCCCTTTCTTGATAGGAAAAATCAGTTATCTGAGGCATCATCTCCAAACTGGGGAACAGCAGTTTTTCCTCTTAGTTTTTTCCTTCTTGACTTCTAGCAAATTGACCAAGCTCCAATCAAGCAAAAATCATAAGAAATGCAGAAGGAAATATGTTTAAAAACTAAACATATTTTTATATGTTTATATATATATAAACATATATACCTTTATATATAAAGGTTTCAGGGGCAGAAAACCTCTATATAGAGATTATTTATACCTACCTGTGAAAACTTCCAGTCTTTTTAATACTGAAAGGTAAAAAGGAAAGAATCTCCCTTTTCATAAAAAGAAAAAAAAAAAACAAAACAAAACAAAAAACTGAACCAATAAAATTTCCCACTGCAGGTCTGGGTAACTCCTCCAGCAGCACAGAGTAGAAAAATCCCCCTAAATCCTGTTTGAAAGGTGGAATCTCCATCCTGCACCATCTAATCCAGGGTGCTGCTGCCTGGAATTAAATATCAAGTCAGGTTTTAACAAAGCATCAAGTACCAAAGTGCTTTAATGCCCCTGCTGCTCCTTGCAGCCCACACAAGGATGCAAAGCAGAGGCATCACACTGGTACAGAACCCATTCATTTGATTTTAGCACTAAGTAAAGCCCAGTTACTTGGAAACTGCAATAAGTAGATGGTTTGGGAGAATTTTTGGCAGTCTGTACGAGATATACATATTTAAAATAAATTATAGGTCAGAGAAAGCTGAGAAAATTAATCAAACTCCTTGTTTATCATGAGCATAATTTTGGAGTGCATTAGGAATGTATGAAAAACATATTCATTCAATGAATACATTCAGTTTGTAGAATTTTTTTCCCTAAAAATGTGGTTTGGGCACGTTTTGGACTATCCCTTCCTCTCCAGTTACCTTCAAGCTATTACCTGTAATTGCTAACCAAAATTAAACCAAAATAATGGCTCTGAAGACAGAAAATTGTGTGGATTTAAGACAGCAGGGAGATTTTCTAGAATTCCAACATTCAGTAAGGATTCAATAATGCATAAAAAACTACAGGGCAATGGCTTTAATATTTTTTTTATGTTTTAAACTTTCTGGAGCTGGAATTTCCAGTGGCTGTCTTTCCCCACAGCCAGAGGAGAAAGTGGCTGGGCTCAGGGATCTCTGTTTTAGCACTACCCCTAGAGCACTGTCTGCCCCTAAAAAAGCACATTTCCTATTCAGTTCCCTTCAAGAAACTCTCTAAAACTTTGGCCCTTCCACACCCAGCAAACCCTCTCTTCACATTTTCCCTCTTTATCACTTTGGGGTTGTTTTCCTGCCCTTCCTTCCTTTTGCCACATCCCCTTTTCTCCTTTGTGCTCTTGTGTCATTGTGGCTCTCCCAGCCAGTTTTATCTAAATCCCAAACTTAAAGGCATTTACAGAGGAAGATTTTATAAAAAACTTCTCCAGGGAATCTCTTTTCTTTTTTCTTCTTTATTTTCTCCCCTTTTTTGTGTCTGGTTTCTGTGATGAAGCTTTGCAATCTCAGACGAACACTATAAATCTCCAGGAGCCCCACCATAAATAACCGGAAGGAGAGTTGAATGGATTGATTGGAATAGATGAATTACACTGTCAGGATTTTCCTAGTTTGGATTTCTCTTCTCCTACAGCTTTGATTTTTCTCCACTGTTGAAATAACCTGAGATTTTCTCCATTCTGTGAGGTGGCACCACCTCAGCACTCACTGTTTACATCCTCCCCACTCCTGAACTTTCCCAGGGCTGTGACAACACCTTTTTTTTGTTGGTTTTTCCAACAGGAGGTCTGGTTACTGCTGGAATTTTAACCTTATTCACTTCTCCTTTCACCACTTCAACCAATGATGACAATTCCCCAAAAACTACAATTGCAAAGCCAGTACACAGCTGCTGCCTCTGGACTTTGCTGTCCATAAATCCAGGCAGGAGCACAGGAACAGCAGCCAGGACAACTGGACATGGGTGCCCCCATCCCACTTGGGTCAAGGTCTGTAAAGCCCCAGAGATTTGGAATTCTCAGCTGGAAGAAAAGGCTGGGAGAGCTGGGCCATCAGTAGCCATGGACAAGGAGCTCTGGTGATTACTGGGCTAATATCTCATTTATTCTCTATATTTATTTGCCATGCCTGGTGCAGGAACCAGACTTAGAAAAGTCAGGAGAGTGTGTTTCAAATGTTCCAGGTTGTTCAAAAGGGTTAAGTTAATAATAACTAGGGTTTGTAAAGACAAATTGAGATATAAGAAGAGGAGCTCTTAATTTAATCTCTCTCCCTTTATTCAAATAAATTTGCAGCACTCCTCTGTCTCCTTCTGGCATTTGTGGATTTTCCTGACACACTCTGGAAAGAAAATGAAAAAATTCAAGAGAAAAGGCTCTCAGCAGCAACTGCTGAAGAGGAATTTTTCCAAATTTCACCTCTCAGGACGTGTTTCCCTCCAGCAGTGCCTCCCAGAGAACTGCAGATCCCAGTAAATAACTTTTCCCTTTTTTCTCCTCTAAAGTCATCACTCCATAAGCATGGACAGCAGGCTGTACTATACAGAAATGCTCACACATTAAATAATAAAAATTATACCATTTCAAACACTTTAGCCATGGAATTCCTGGAATAACAATCATCCAGCAGAATTGATTTTTTAAGACACAAACTCTGGAACCTCCTGAAGGACAGCAATACCCAGTAAGTGACAATAATTGTGCTCCATCCTGCTCCCCAGAGCTGATTCTTTGCTACCAAACCTCCATTCCATGGTTTCCATCCTCCTTCCCTTTTCCAGAGTAGCATTTCTCCCTCCCCTAAGGGGAACCAGCTCACCATAAGCTCAGGTTGATGTTGGGAGCAGAATTCCATCACTACTCACAAAACCCAAACAAGGCACCACTGGGAACAGGGGATCTGTAAGGGGAGAGGAAAAAACACCCTCAGTTCCATAAAATAAATGCAAAACTAAATTCTATCCCACAAGTTTTAAGTGATACTAAAAGTTTTTAGTGATACTTAAAGTTTTAAGTCCCATACTATTATTGCACATTATCCTGACCATCTTTAAAAAAAACATCAGAAAAACTTCAGTTTATCCAACACATGCCCCTTGCACTCCTGCAGGAGCCTCCATCAAGATGACTTTTTTTTTTTTTTACTCTCAGCTTGTTTTACAGGTCATCAATTTAATTTCTCTGTGCTTTAGGTGCTCCCCTCTTCTCAATTAGGATAACATTACATCCATCAATTCTTATCTCTGAATCTTCAGCTTCTCATTCAGCCACCCAGCAGTCTTGATCAGAGCTTGCCAGCACCTTATCAGCTGCAACCCTGTTAGTTTAATTGCACCATCCATTTGCTAATATTTACTCAGCCATTACTAAATATATCCAATTTTGTTTGCTAACACACATCCCTGCCTGTTGTGAAACCAAATCCAGGCAATCATGCCAATCTCCTGTTTCATGGTAACCTGCAAATAAAATTAAATGTTGTAGTTTGATTAAAAATGTGGATTACAAGGAAGGTTCCCTATTATATCCTGTATCAACTCCTAATTTTCTGATACCCTGCTCCCTATGAAGGAAGGGTAAAGAGAGGAGGTCTAATTACAAACCCACTACCATGGAAGCTTCACTGCCCTAAAGACTTAGAGGTTATTCCAGTTATTGCTATGATATCAGCAGGGTTTCATCCACTGCTCTGTTTTTCAGCCAGAATTACACAATTCTCCACTTTTCTGAACCCATTGCCATCATTCTTTTGGGCAAATGAGTTTCCATTAAGCAAGAGCCCAAAGGACTCAGGAATGTATCAGGAGAGAATTAACATGAGGATAAAAATTAACCTGCTCACTTCTGGGACAATGCTGCCTTCTCTGCAAACTGTAGAGATGAAACTCTTCCATTTCAGCACCATCAACCACCAGGCAAGAGCAGGACCTGATCCTCCCCCTGCAGCCCTGAAAAGTTGTGTGACCTCCCAGATCTTTGCCTTCCCAGGAAGCACCTCGTGAGCTCAGGCACTTAATCATATCCAGGTGACCAGCAAAAGTAGCCAACATCATCATTAAAAGTGCAGAAGAAAAGGAAATTTACCTGCTGCAAAATCAGGACATTATTATCAGTATTTAAAAAAAAAAAAAGATTTAAATGTGTTCAATGCCACATCAAATTCTGAGCAAGAATGTGCCAGTGGTAACCCAGCTCTAACATGGGAGACATCTGAAAATATTTGACCTCTTGGAGACAAGGAATAACACCATAAATATATTTAAAATCTTTGATGCACTCCTAAGAGCTCTCTGAAACCTCTGCCTCACGTCAGAGGAGGGTAAGAGGCACAGAACCAAACACTGAGAAATCCATATCCAAATTCCAGTTCTCCTACTGCCTTCACTATCCATTAGTCCATAGAAAGGATGTCATTACACCCATCTTTTACACCAAATGTTGTTCTTCTTCCTGCTGAATTCCCAATTCCCACTCTGGCACAAGGGTTTGACCTTTATATTTCCAGACATCAGCTGGAAATTACTGAAATCTAAAGGACCTGGACTTACATCTCTGTTCCAAATCAGACAATGTGTGACTCTGAAAAGATATTTCTTTCCCTTTGGGTAAATCCTTAAAACACCCTCTTTTTACCTAAAATCCAAAGGTATTTCAGATGATTTTATTCTCCATAGATTTGTCACCTGTTGCTGAAGGCCATTGTCTTCCTGAGAGTAGATGACTTGCTGTATCACTGCTGATACACTGGGATACACTGCCCTGGGAGAGCTCCCAGCAGCTGTTCCATGCCTCCAGCAGCTCTCTAATTACCCATTATCCCCAGCACAAATGGCCACATCTTCTCTCTGCACCTTTTCCTCGGTGAATTCTGCACCTGCCTCAATCACAGCATCACAAAAGCAGCAGGGAGGGCTCCTGCCCTGCTCCTGCCCCAAGCAGGGGCAGCTCTGAAGCCACATCAGGGATTTCTCCAGGTCAGAGCTGGGCAATGAGGGATGGAGGGGAGGCAGAACCTCCCTGTGCTCCCTGTCCTGCTGCTTGGCAGAGGAGCCCTCCTGGGGAAGGGCTTTTCTCACACCCAGCCAGAAACCTCTCCTGTCTGAGTTCATGTGTGCTGTCAGCTTGTCAGGGGACTTCCAGCACCTGCAGGACCAGACAGAGTCAGGTTTAAAACTCTAACAAGGGTGTGTTTTGCATTCTCATCCTTCCTCCCTTTTTGATGAATCCTGTGTCTCAGATGCTCCATGCACACCAGTGGTTCCTGGCTGATCCACTTCCTCATTTATTTTAAAATCCCCCTGGTTCTCCAAACCTTAACCAGAAATAGGAAATAAAAACAGATACAAGTATTTGTAATTAATAAATGAAACCAAATAAAAATACTGGGAAAGAAGCCTATAATATTTTAGCCCTCCACCTAATGAAATAGCTCATCAGGATAATTCTTTGACTTTTTTTCTTAAATGATTAAAAGATCAGCTCACTGTGCTGATTTTCAGCTGACATCCTCTGTCAGTATGATTCTCCTGTCTCTCAGGGTGGTACCACAGCATCTGTCACGTCATATTGCATTTTACATCTTTTATATATAGTTATATTCATATACAGCACAGAATCCCAGGATGGTTTGGGTTTGAAGGGGCATTAAAGATCACCTAGCTCCAACCATAGCCAGGGACTCCTTCCACCAGCATCTTAAAATGTATGAATGCAAGACTTTAAAAAAATCTTCCAGATTATCAAGTCCAGCCTCCTGCTGTTCCAACCAACCATATGATTTTATGCCTTTCAAAAAGTTAGCACAGAGTCCTCAGTGTAATGAGAATTTTGCCACTTCTAGCTGGATAGTTACTCCAAAAATCTCCCTGTGCTGTGTAGAAAACCTGTTTCTACTGAGGTAGTTCTTTTCTTTCGTTCTTTCATTACAGTCAGACCCAAATCTGAGAGGTCATTAATTATCTGTATTTATCTCTCAGAGGTTACAATTAACAAAACTGTAGGAGTGTCTCAATTAATGAGTCTTCAATGCAATGCTTGGCCAAATAACACTCAATCACACCAAAACCAAGTTCCAGCTCCGTTTGTTTTTTCACTTCTAAATGAGAAATCATTTCTATTTATCACAGTGCTTTTCCAAATACTGGGATGTATTTGATCCCACCAGCAAGCACAACAACTCCCATGGAAATGTCAGTGAGACTCTGGTTAAACTCACATTAAAACCTTGCTGTCTTGGAAACAGCAAAGCATAATGTCATTCAAAACACAACATTTTACTGCCTTACCCAGTCACTGAGATAATAATTCAGTGCCACATCACTACATTTACTAAATTTGTAGTAAAAATGTGAATGAAGCAAATTCAGCTCAAAGCAGGGTTTCAAACCTGGCTCCTTGGTTGCAAATTTCTACTCTGACAGAGATGAAAACACGACACAAAACTTGGGTTTTTTCCAAGCAAAGACAGACAATCATAACATCCTCTACTTCAAGAAATGCAGAAGAAATCTCACAAACTTTGAGACAATATAGACATAAGCAAATGTTCACCAGTGACCCCATCAGCTCCTAGAATACATTCAGCAGTCCCAGAATGATGGACAAGCCATGAAAGCAAGCAGGACACATCATTCCCTCCTGCACAAGTCACCAAATTCCCAGGCAGGACAGCAGAGCTGCATGTGGGGCTCCAAACTGCCCAGGAAAACCAGCACTGGTTACCAAAATCCTGGGAAAATCAGCAGAAGGCATTTGATAAACACATGGATGCTCCAAGGGGAAGAACTACTGAAATTGTGTGGCTGTCCCAGCAAACAGGACAAAATTCCAACAGCAAAATTCCAAGCTAGGAGAAATAACTTCTGAGGATGAGCAGAGCCTGAAAAAGAAAAAGCCAAGAGAGTTAAGGAAAACCTGAGCGGGAATTCAGGTGTTCAGCAGGGATTGCTGGAGGCCAACAATAATTTTTCTCAAATTCTCCTCCATCCTGAGCTTGGTGATTGCCACCCCCGGGGCTGGATGGGTGTCAGACAATGCAGCAATCAGCACATGGGGGTTTTTATGGAAAAGCAGCAGCTGAATCCCAAAAGGAGCCTTTGTGCTGAGGTTCTGTGATTCCTGGGCTGCCCTGGCTGAGCCCCTTTGACCCCAGGATGGAGGTTTGGTGACAGCCTAGAAATTAAAGACTCACTAGAGAACCCTGGGACTAAAGTGACATTATTGGGATGGTCTGCAGAAAATTCCTGAAATTCTGAAAAGGAAAAGCAGTGCCTGATGCACTGATTTAATTCAGAGCCACTCTTCCTTCAGCATTCTGCTTTAAGCAGAGCTGCTGCACACTGAACTCACCTGCCAGAGCTACTTAACTGCAGCTCTTTAATCCTTCAGGAAAAGGGACTTTAAACCTGACCTCCAACAAACACAGGCTGGCATTTGACTACAGTTTGGATTTTCAGTGAAAATGGCACAATTCCACCTCCAGCTCCGAGGGGAGATAATCAGTAGGACGCAGAGCAGAGTGTACAGTGAGGTACAGTGAATCTTTGCTTTTGAGTACAGAGAAATGGGTTTTCTTCACAAAATTCGCATGAAGGGGAGAGGTCTGACACTGGAAAAGTGCCTGCTGATTACCTGGCAGTTAAGGGTAAGTCTGAAAGAGTTTAGCTCAGGACAGACTGGTTTAAATAAAGATAATAATTCTGTTTGATTTCTTTCTTTGCAAATCTAAGAATACATGCGTGGATTAGTGAAGGGAAAAAAAATCATTATTGGGCAGAACCAAGTCCCTGCAGACCTTCAGAAGGACATAAAGAACACCCAAAGTCTCCTCTCTTTAGATAAGTTTTTATGGCCTTTCTATATCATATAAAAATAAATCCTCAGTATACCTGTCTTTTCCACTTCCTTTATTCTCTCCCTTTTAGCCTGCTATGGATGCCTGCAGAGAGAGTTTTATCTAAAATTTGCAAACACAACAGCTAAGCCTGATATAAAAGAAGATACACTGATAATTGAATTTTGGAAGCACAATAGCATCTCATTGATGGTATTTTAACATTGTAATAGCAATTATAATGTAAATGAAATTTACAGAACATCGTGTAACACCATTATTAAAGCATTTAAACAACATAATAAAGCTATTTAGCACTCCCAAATCTGTTCTTTCAGACCAGAACATTTTCTTACCCTCCTTGAATTATTTTTAAAAAAATGCCTCTGCATTGTAACAGCCAATGGAATTGCTCTCCATTCATTGCTTCTCCTATGGAAAGCAAGCACAAAGCAATTTTTTTCCAAAAAAATAGTTGGAACATTCATTTTAGTTACACAGCATTAAGCCACTGCTGTAGAAGATTAATCTTCATGTTTAATAATACAATGCTCTGATATTTAGTTTTCCTGCATTACTTCAACAACAGAACCCCAGTTCTCAGTTTGCTGCTTAAGTGACAGATTATTCAAAGTTCTACAAGATCTGATATCATTATAATGATCAAATATTTCAGATAAGGCCTTCTTCAGAGACTTAGAAATGGCTACAGAGACAGCCTTAAAAATACCTTTTAAAGGAAACAGCATCAAACTGTTTGTATCCTTTAAATTGACACATTTTAACTTATTTTATTATTTAACTTATTTTAACTTGAATTTTAACTTATTTTTACTAAAAAAAAAAATAAAAAAACAACCCAAAGCTGTTGTTTGGATTTTACATTTTGTAAATGTCAAATGTTTAGATTTTACATCTTTATGGTTCTGTTGATCAGCCAGATAAAGGAAATATTAACCCAATATCAACCCAAAGGAAATATTTTCCAGGTAAAACCCAACTCTGGAACAGTCCCAGGATCTTGTGGAGAAGCCCAAACACCACCATGGATGGAGAGGGGAAACGAGGACAAGGAAAGCTCAAAGAAACAAACTGCAAAACCAAAATAGGAGGAACAAACCTCGAGGCAAGGGCAAAACAAAAGATAAGAACAGAACAACGGAGCACAGCTGCTGCAAAAATTACTTACAAGGAGGATAAAAAAAAAGGGGATACAGGAGGGAACAAAACTGGAGAGAAAAGGGAGGAAAGGAGAATTTGTCAAGTTGAAGTTTTGTATTTCACTCCTGCATTTCCCTGGAAAAGTTTGCAACTCCACTGCAAGTGATCAGTCAGAAAGAGGGAGAAGGGCAAAATCCTGACCCAAAAGTGGAACTGTAAATGAAAGTAACATAGAAGTTGTGGAAAATAAAGAGAAATAATGAAGAGTTCTGGAGGAGAGGAAGGGAAGAGATGATGGAGACTCTTCCCCCAGGTGCACAGTGGAAGGACAGATGGAAATCAGCCTGGATGGCGGGAAATTCTGACTTGGTGTAAGAAAATAATTTATTTTACCATGGAGGTAAAAAAAAGACCTGGAGCTGGATCCAACCTGAGCCAAAGGCTGGACCCAGAGACCTCTGAGGTCCCTTCCACCCACAGGAATCTGTGGTTTTACCCCAGAACCCTCTGTCAGAGTGGGGAAATCTCCAGAGTTTGGTGTCATTCCTAACAAGAAATGAACCTTTCAGCTGGAGAGATTAAATTTGTTTTTCCCTTGGTTTCACACAAGAGATCTGCCCTTTCACAGGAAATGTGATTATTAGATGAAAACAATGAAGCTGGGAGGGTGAAGGTCACACCTTTGTCTCTTGGAATAAATTCTTCATGTACAGTCTGAGCTGCTCAGTCACAAATGTGCAGGCAGTCCTTCTGCAGGGTGCTAACACCTTCATTTTCAGCATTGAAGGCAGTGAATAAATGATGAGTCCATTGGTGGAGACATTCACCAATTAACCAGCAGCAGCTGTTTGTCTTCTTTTCTTAGGGTACAATTGATTAAAATTGCATGCTTCATTGAAACAGAATTCTCTTGTACTTCACCAAAGGGGGAGAGCAAACTTCTCTTCTGATTTATAGAACATTTTTCCAGCTGAATACAAATTAGAAACCTATTCTGCCTTGTTGTTTGTAATGTGCAGACATGATTTGAAAAACCAAAGGTAAAATATTTTGAGTGTTAATCAGACATTAACTGTAACAAAGCCCAGTTGATGCAAGAAGTTATTTCAGGCTTGAACCATCCTTCTTTTCCTACTTATTCCATGTGTGGATTTACACAGATCCACACACCATTCCTATGGGATATAGGGATATATGAGATACCTACAGCCAAACTATCTTTGATTTGTGCTGGTGGGAGATATAAAAGCTCAAATGCAGTCAAAAAGTGTCCAAAGAGGGGACGAAAACTGGTGCAGACACCTGAGCCTGTGGGAACCCAGGACATCTCTCTGGTGGCTTTGGATGGGCTGACCCCGGGCAGGGGGCTCAGAGGGTTTGGCACAGAGACCAAGACCCCTCTGCCTTCAATCTTGAGCCATGGAAAAAATTACCAACTGTATGGGAAGAGTTACAAACCAGGGAAAGTAGAGTAGAATGAGTAGCTTATCACAGGGTGGAAAAATAGAATGTTAAGATTTTTATGCTAAGGGTACAGGGGGGTCAGGATGGAGCAATCTGGGCATGCACTGTCCTCCTTCCTTCTTCTTCATGGCCTCCATCTTCTTGGTGGTGGTGGCACTTTGGGACTGGTTTAGAGTAGAAACTGACTGTCTAACACAGGTGATGGGTATTGGGGATTAACTGTAAATAATGTCTGTGTAGTTTATAGGATAAAAAGACAACACAGCCCTGGGGGTGGGCAGTGTGCCTTGAGCTGAGCTGCTGAGAGCTGGGCTGGGCAGGGAGAACATGTTAGAGATAAGAGAAAATAAACAACCCTGAGAACCAAAGCCAAGCAGCTCTGACTCTTTCTTGGACCATCTGGCTGTGAAAAAGGACTCTTGGGAGCGTCCCAGGCAGGAGAATCCCGAGATGAGCCCTTCAGTGTAAAGCAGAGGCAGAGATGCATTGGCTGAATTATGGGACACAGCAGAACAAGCCCCTGGAACAGGGGGATCAATCCCTGCAATCATTTACCTGCACTGCAGCGAGCTCTCCACAGCTGCTCCACTTCAGCCACGAGCAAGAATTCATAAAGAAAATCCAATTTTAGCTGATGGCAGAGGTGAGGTGCTGCCTGGCATGGTCTGAGCCACGTGTCCAATACTGCTCAACTAAAAAATCATTTTAACCAAGCTCTGATTATTTGTGAAGCTGAAGGATTGTAACAAATGCATGAAGAAATAAATCTCAGCTTTGCAAGCTCTGCTTCAAAACAAATGAATCTACTTAAGCTTTATTTTTTTTCATCTAAGTCTCAAATATTCCATACAACACCATCAGTTTAAAGCATCTGTACAAACAGATATTCACATTTTAGGAGAGCTCTCCTTCCCTGTGGGAGAAACCTGCAATTCCAACTTGGAGATTCAATGGAAAAGGTTCCTGGTAAAAAACTAATTCCTGAAGTCATTGAAGGTGTTACCTAAAAATATATAAAACCCCTGAAAAACTTGAGAATGAGTTGGCTGTTTTCTAGCAGATGTTATTCAAGCCTAAGAATGTCTTTTTTGGGGAAAAAAAAGTAATTTATAATTCTCATAGTTAATGATATTAACATTTTTCTGGTTGCTGAGCATCCCCCCATGTCAGAAGTTTCTCTGGGTGCAAATTCCTCCTGTAATTGATCTCATCCCACTGGGGATGCAGCACCCATTTTTCACAACTTCCAAAGTTCTTAAAAACATATTCAAGGCAAAATATTCACTGACCCATGACTCAGAAACCTGAAGAGAAATGCAAATATACTCTCACTAAAATATTCTAAGAACATGCATGTCTTCCACTGATAGAAACCTGGGGTCATAACCATGTTCTTCCTCAATCCACATAAAATCCAGGCTTGCTTCTGCACCTGCTTACCTTGGACAAACAGCAATTGGCTGAGGAAAAAATGATTTTAAAAATCATTAGGAGAAAAAAAAAGGAAATAAAGTAACATTTTATTCATTATTTTTAGAATTATGTCAGGGAGCACTCTACAGAATTTAATAACTATAACTTAATCTACAGAATAACTTTAATCCACATTAGTTAACCTGAGCATTAAAGTAAAATTATATTATTTCCCTCATGCCTGCTCAGACACATTTCTTAAGCTTTTTTTCTTTATTTAAACCTATATAAGGAGGCCTTGAATTAGTAACTTCATTATAATTTAAAATCTGGGCTATTTTCTGGTAGGGAACAGAGATAACTGGACTATGGTGAGGGATCCTTTAGGGCTGGTGAGCTTCAATCCATGTCTGTAGGACACTCTTGGCTCACAACCTGTAACACCTCTCTGAAAATGAAATTTAAACTGTTCCTTCAAATATCCCAGAGATTCCAGCACACAGCAAGGGATCAGAGATGTCCCTCTAATTTTTTCCAAACATTTGCTTTATCCCTCAAAAGAAAATCTCCTCAGGTTCTGCCTGGCTGCTCCATCTGTCAAATCCAGGCACCAAAATATTCCAGAATTGGAACTCCAGGATTGTTTTGATGGAATAAATGGAGAGCAGAATGCAAATGCCAATTACAGGAGAGTTTTTCCAGTTTTACCCACGTCCCCAACCACAGAGATTTCAGATTAGCCCACACAGGAAAAATCTGATTTGTAAGATCTTTAACTGGGGCTGGGAATTGGGGGTTCTCAAAGTAAAAAATGGCATTTAGAGCCAAAACCAGAGCAATTTTCACAATAAATACCTCATTTGCACAAGTGGGTAAGGCAGTATTTGAATATTAGACACCTTTGGAAAACCAACATGTTTTTATTTACACATCATTACAAATTTGAGTAGCAGAATACTTCTTATAGTCAATCAAAAATGAGCAGGTTTTATATCAAAGGGAATAATAATTAAATATTTCAGTGATTCTGGAGTCCAGCATGGTATACCTGCCATTAAAAAAAAAATACATTAAAAAGCGTTGCATTTATTAGAATCATTTATTGTAATTTATTAGGATTTATAGTAATCTTGATGCTTTTGAATGCTGGGTATAATCAAAGTGGTGTAGAGAGAATAATTTAGGGAATAGAGAGAAGTGGATAAATCCTCAGGAATGCTGGCACTAAGACAGTCTGATTCTGCCACCTAGTGACAAATTTTCCTAGCAAAATCACTACATTTCCCCAGAAAATGCGTTTTCCTGCAGAAAAACAACCAAAGTGTGGAGCCTTTATAACCAAAAAACCAAAGCTTATTTGCACTCACGTTTCCAGGAGTATGATTTTATTGCTTTAACTATTATTTCTTAAAAGCTTTTCCCCATCACCCCTTGACTTGCAACCCATTTGTCTCCTTTCACTGGTGTTTTATCAAACATTGTTGCTCTTCATTAAGCAGAAAAGCACAACAGAGTGCTTATTAATTGATATATTTTACCTACAGAGAAAGAAACAAACAAAACCCCCTCCTTTATAACTTCCTAGAACCAAACTGTGATTTATGGTCCCACTTGTACAAGATTGCTCTTAATGATTTATTCAATAAAGGCCATGGCTGGAAGTAACAGAAAATAAAAGTGAGTAGGTGAATTTGAATATTCAGCACCTCATCCAAAGCTCATGAAAATCTGTGTAGTCCTTAAAAATAAACAATATCATTTATCCCATCCAATTATAAAGTGTAAAAGAAAATACACCTACAGAAAGTGCAGATATTGTCTTCCCTCCACCCCACATTTCAGCAGCTCTAAAATGTTTTAAATCACTGTATTTATTATTAAAAGGTTTCAGGTTTCATTCATAACCAGGTTTTGTTCCCATGACCATAAAACCCTTCCTAGCACATTACAAAAGGTTCTAGTGCTCCAGTTTGCTTTAGCACTGAAAAAGCAAAATCAAAGTTATCTCCCAGGAGACTTTTAAAGGGAAGGTGAAAGAAAAGGAGATGTGGTCTCAGAAGAAACAACACAGTTATTGAGAATGAATAAAAAAATAATAAAGCAGGAATTTTTCTTAATCAAGATGTAAAATTATTTTTGCTTTCTTTGTGAGGTGAACAGAAATTTAATTAATTTTTTAATTAATTTAATTATTAAATTAAATTAATTTTTTAAGGTTTTTTTCAGTTAAGGTCAAGGGTTGACTTACTGTCTAACATTTACTTTTTTCCTTGCAGCTGAAAACTCTAACAAAACTTGACCCCACATTAAGGGTTACTCTACCTTGATAAAATAAACTTCATTTCCATAATTCTTTAATATGTCAGACACATTATCAACACTTTCTGAAAGAAAACCTGGCTTCATTTCTACAGATGCAAAAATTCCTGTTAAATTTTTTAAAATTAAAATTAGAGGTAATTAAAAATTAGTTTTGCATCTGTATTGGAGCAGATTTTCATCCTGTTATCTGCACATAGCCCAACAGGGAGGGCTGGAACTGGCACAGCACAGCCCTGCCAGCTCACACTGGCTCCCCTGATTTTCTGCCTGGAGGGTAAAAGGCAAAAAATGGAGACTGACTTCACTTCTGTCTGCAACAAAACTCCCACTGACCTGGCCAGGGTTGGAATGTTGTAATAAAAAGAGGTGTCCAAAGGCTCAGGGTGGGATTTTCTGGGTGTTGAGTTGATGGTGACACTGTGACTACAACAGGTGGAACCCAGTAGTGACAGTGCCAGAGGGACACTGAGCCAGGGCAGTGTCACATGAGACAACTCCAATGGCCAGACAAACCAAAATGTTATTTCAGAGCACACTGAGCTGTGCCAGCTCCCTGGGACAGAACAGCCCTGGCATCAGCAGCTCAGTTCAAACAGTAAAGGCAAAAAATGTCCAAGCCCAGCAGGCAAAGTCCTTATCCTCCTAAAGGCAAAATTCTCATCCTTCCTAAAGTCAAAGTCCTCATCCTTCCAAAAGGCAAAATTCTCTTTCTTCCAAAAGTCAAAGTCCTCATCCTTCCAAAAGGCAAAATTCTCATCCTTCCTAAAGTCAAAGTCCTCATTTTTCCTAAAGGCAAAGTTCTCATCCTTCTAAAGGCAAAATTCTCATTTTTCCTAAAGGTAAAGTCCTCATCCTCCTAAAGGCAAACTGCTCACCCTTCCTAAAGTCAAAGTTCTCACCCTTCCCCCTGTTTTTATTTGCAGCACTGTGTTGTGCAGGATTTGTTTATCAGAAACATCTGTAATGTGCAGCACTTTCACATCTCATGCTCCATTAAATAAGTTATTAAGTTACAAGTTCCTTAAAAGTTAGCATGGATAAAAAAACTACTGCTCAGTGAACTTTGTGGGTCCCTTCCAGCTCAGCACATTTTGTGATTCTGTAAGAAATAAAAATCTTTAGAACGTGAGAGAAATCAACAGCATTTGTACTTACAATAAAGTAGCCACAAAAAAAATTATATGTAATAATAAATAAAATTAATTACCTTTCTGCATGTTTTTTCCATTCTGCAGGATCTAAAGCATCAGGAATCCACACCCACAGAGAAAGGCATAAACCTCAGTGCAGAGAAAGGCAGACACCTGTGCCATAATAACACTTGGGGAGGGGGGTGTGTAATATATTTTATTGGGCAAATATAAAAAGCAGTCACATCAATCAAACCCTAAAGAGGCATTTGGAAGACCTTAGAATACAGAAAAATAATTCTGGAGTACAGAGGCTTCTCCCTCCAGCATCCATCAGAGCAGCTCTCAGAGTTTCACAGCTGCTGCCAGGAGTTGTAAAGAAAACTGAAGCCACGAATTGCCCAAACAAGAGCTGAGCCCTGCTGCTGACACAGCAGCTCTGCCAGCCCCTGCAGCCACCTCTGCTGCTGGGAACAGCTTCTCCTTTGGGGTGGCTCATTTCACTAACCCAGAAACTGCTCCTCAAAATCTCTGGGTTAAATCAAGGCTCCTTTTCACCTCCTGCCACAGCCTTTGGGTGACCAAAGCTTTGCCCTCCACTGCTGCCTTGTCAGCTGCCCATGAATTTTGTCACCACCTGTGTTTGTCTGTGATAATTCCACCTGGTTCATTTCCCTTTGTGTTGAACACCTCCCTCTTTCCCTGCTCAACACCCCTTTATTTCCTCAAAATCCACAAACTCGTATCCCAGGCTGTGGAAATATTTTTGCCTTCGCAGAAAATCATCTCCACATCACCAGTACTTTCACAAATACAGTTCCTAACCTGTAACAGGAACCTTCCAGAGAATATTTCTCATCAGCTTTTAAAGCATCTCTCTCTCAAAAGTCTCTCTCTTCCCTGCACTAAACAAAAACAGTTTTTGTTGCTGCCCCATCAGACATTTTGGCCCTCACCCAAACTCCCTGTCCCTTGTTGCTGTCATGTGGAAAAAAAACTGTACTAATACCATCCTAGCTGACTCTTCATCTCACTTTAATCCAAATTTAATATATTTTTTATTCTCTTCCCAATGAATTATCTTTATTTCTCTCTTGTCTTGCAGCTCTGGAAACTGTTAACTCCATAGCACACATGAATATTGTACTCATGAGCTGAAAACACAAAGCTGGTCTTGCTTTTCTAAACAACAGAAAGAGAATAGAAAACAGATTAAGATATCCCATTACATTAAAAAAAAAACAACAAAACAAACCAATAAATTAGAATAAAATCTCATTTAGGCCTCCTATCATCTGTCTTAAGCTGTCTTGGTGTTTAAATTGTCCTTAAAGCCATTCTCTGAAACAGCCAAGGAAAAAATGTACTTGCAAAAGGCACACAGAGCTAGGAGTTTGCTTTTGATGTCATCATTCAAATGGAGAATAAAAGCACAGATCTGCTGTGGGGCTGACAGCTCTGGGGGTGCTGTCCTAACCCAGCTTTACTGCAGATAATGAGATAACCAATGGTTTTATTAAGCAAATGCTGGTGAGGAATATGGCAATGCACAAAGAAAACTTGGTTTGAGCCGTGTTTTGTTTCTGATTGTGAACACTAAGGGCATTCAGATAGTGCTCCACACCAAACCAGTCCATCCCAGTCCTTTCCTGGGGCTGACCTGGGACTGAAGGTCCTGGAATAACACCCCAGCCAAGTATATTGGATAAACATGCACAATTTCAGCTCAGTTCTCACAACATTTCCATCCCATACTGGGCAACCAGTGAGGTAAAATTAGATTTTTTTTTTTATAACCTGACTTGAAACACTTTGTTCTACACCAATCCATCACTGGCTGTCAGTACTTTTAAGAGCAGCACTGCAAAATATTTTACCAGACAGCAGGACCTTAAGTGGGAATTAAAACACAATAGAAGTGTGAGACATCTGTGCTGCTGGTGTCTCTCTCACTGGTGAAAATTCTCTGCTTTAGTTTTACACTTTGCTCAATAAACTGTAATTTAGTTACAGTATAAGCAAGGTTAAATGCTGCTGTCTGTAGGCCAAGAGAGAAGTAACAGAGTCTTCAAATGAGAGAGGTTTTTTCACATTTATTTGCTGTCTCTTGGCCAGGCACCAAGCTTTCATATTCATAGCAGCATAAAAAGCAACCAAAACAACAACAAGAACTCCTGCTGAGACTATTAAAGTGTCATTTCCAGCAGCAGGACTCCATAAATCACAGAGACATCCTCACCTCAGGTTCTGCCCCTGCAGTCACTGCAGCTGCTTTGCTCACACAGGTGACTGGATCAGTTTTGTTATGTACAAGGAGACCCCTGTCCCATTCCCTGCCCTGCTTTTAGCTCAGGAAACGTCTTCCATGAGGATTTCATGTGCCAAAATGCAGCTCTCACCCAGCTTTCCTCCCTGCATGCCCTGCCTTGGGCTGTGGATGATGAGCTGCAGGTCCAGCTCAGCCTGGGCTCACTCCCCTGCAATCCAACAATCTCAGATCATGGGAAAACAGAGGCTCAGTAGGATAATCCAGTCCCAGGGAATAAACTCAGGCGTCTGGGCAGGTAAAACACAGCCCTCATCAGGAAAAACAAAGTTCAGAATCATTCCCAGCTCCAGATCTGAAGTGCAGGGGAGACATCAGGTCACGGATCAGCCACACAAACAGAAAGAGGAAATATCAAAATATACCAGCACACATCTTTTGGGAGGGTTTTGTGTTAAAAGGGAAAATTATCAAAGTCTTCAGGACTAAAATAATCCAAGGTTAGGAGCAGCCCCTCCACTTCCAGCTGCAAAGATGCTGCTCCACATCCCACTGGAGGGATTTGGCATCAAAGAGTGTGGGCTGGAAAGGAGGATGGAAGGAGGAACTGCTCTTGAGAGCATCTGCTGGTTCTCATTTAACAACAAGAAACTCTAATTCTGCTGTTAAAAGGCAGGGTGTTTCACCTTCACATTTCACAGGCTTCATTCACTACATTATAAAGTAAATTTAATCTAAACCCCTCTATTCAAACAACATTCTTGGGGTAAAAAAAAAGAAGTGACACCCTTAAATTCCCATTTCCATTGCAAAATATTTCTGCTGAAATGGGGGAGGGAAAATGGTGAAGAAAGATCTCTGTAAAGCCACTGATAGCAGAGATCAAATTCTTCTAAATTACTTACAGAAAATCCTCCTCCCCTGAAAGGTTTAATAGCAAAGCTGCAAAGAGTAGCTGTGTATTAAGGAGTCTTATTAAATATCCAGAGTATGTTATGTGGTATTTATTCCTTTCCTAGAGTGCATTATCACCAGCACTTGCACAACAATATATAATTTATATCAACAGCAAAGTTCTCATTGATTTCTTTGAAAGCAGCTTATACCCTAATTTACTAAAAGCACTCATCTGCAGAAAGTGTTTCTGTTATTTATTAGAATTAATTAAATCCTTCTGTATTATGTTAAAGCACACATCTTGTAAGTCCTTGAAGGCCTGGCTGAAAAGAAAAATAAAGTTTTACAGGCTCCATTTTAGCAGAGATAAATAATGTCAATCAGTCAACAACCTGGTCTGTTAAAACATGATCATGAAAGGAATATTAGTTTCAAAATATTTCATTTTCAAATAGTAAGATGTTCTTCTTGATTTGGTAACATTTTAATCTGCTTTCTTGTATTACACACACCAAAAAGGGAGAACAAAAAAAAAAAATTGCTGTGGTATGACAATTCAAATTTGTTCAGTGAACCAGGAATATTGCTGTCCAATTCTCAGTGTTTAGGAGATGAGCCTGTCCTGCAAATGAGGAAACCAGAGTGCTACTGCTGCTAAATACATAAAAAACAAGGAAAATGCAGAATAATAGCAATTCACATTTACTTCATGACATTGTAAGATTAATTTTACCCCCAAAAAATCCTTAATGTTATTTTAAGATTAATTTTACAAAAAAAAAAAACAAAAACCTTTGTGGGATTGAACTTCCAATCCTTTCCTGACATTTCTGCCTAATTGAGTAATTTGGGGCCCATTTGGGAGAGGCAGAGATCTCAAAGGTAGGGAGTTTGTAACAACGAGCAGGGAGGGATGGAACAGAAAATCAGACAAACGGGGTGGATCAGAGGGATCCATGAAGGTCAGAGGAAAAGTGGAATCCAAATGCAGCAGAACGACCTAACTGAGCATGAAAACTGGACATTATCAGCATCCTGGTGATAACTGCCCTCTGGAGCTAAAATAAAAAGTGTTATTTCATATTTGTCTTACAGTACAGCTCAGCCAAGATTAGGAAGCTATTTTGCTACTTTTGAGTCTTCAGAGTTGGAGTTACTTTACATCAATAATGTTTTTTCTTCCACCACGTTCCAAGGCCACTTCTGGTGCCCTTGAAGGATTAGAACTGGCATCACTCTGGGATTTTTTCATGTATTAAGTGTATTTTAACTGCAGTAAAAGCTGTTAAAGCCTCCCAAGACCTCCAGGCTCATCCACAGAGTGCAATAAAAAAAGTTTTTGCCACTGTGACTCTCTGGAGGCCTGCACAGAGCACAAAGGCAGAGCCCTGCCTGTTCCTGCAGCACCCAGGGGTGCAGGCTTTGTGCTGGGATTAGCTCCCACATGCCAGCCCTGCAATCACAGCCAGGGCTCCAGAGCCTCCCCCAGCAGCCACAAAGGTCAGGCTCAGCTGCTCTGCCCAATTATTCCCCAGCCTGGACAAGAGCAAACATGGGCTGGACTCAAAGCTGAACTGCAAAATCCGCTCAGCTTCTCTTTTTGGTTCCACCGCTGCCATTTGGAAGATTTTGGGTGATTATTTTTTAAAAACATATTTTCTCCAGGCTCACTGGGGTTGTTAAACCACACAGAGCAGGACAAGCAGACCACAAAGGCAGCTGGACACCGAGCCTGGACTTTTAAACCCAAGAGCTGTGAAATACTAATCCTGGAGCGAGGAAAAATGGATTTACTCAGGTTTAGGGGGCCAAAATGATCAATCAGCACACAAAGGACTCCTTCCATCACTAATGGGCTTTTGCTGGGAATAATATATGTAAGAAAAATGGAGTTTTTGACCTTTTCTCCAGAGAACCAGTGCTTTTCAGAATTACTCGACGGCAGCGACGGGGATGAAGAGGAAATACTTGTCTGTGGAGAAGATTTAGAGCTTAATCCTTTTGATGGCTTGCCTTACTCCTCCCGTTATTATAGACTGATGAAAGAGAGAGAAGAGCTTCCAATATGGAAAGAAAAATGTACTTTCATGGAAACTTTGCTTCATAATCAAATTGTGATTGTGTCAGGAGATGCCAAGACTGGCAAGAGCTCCCAGGTCAGTACAACAGACTTGGTTGGGGTTTTTTAAATGTGCTTTTAGAACATTTAATGAGGTATGAATTTCAGAGTCACTGTTACTATTGTAATCCAAGTATTAAGGCCAGAAAGGGAAAGTGAAGTACAGAAGGTGAATAAAGATTAATGCAGTCAAATACAGATTTAAAAATATATTAAACATTTCAATAACTTTCTTCAAGTGCTGAAAAAAATTTCGCCGTTACTTTGTGTTTTTGTTCTGGGTTAGTGCTCTATCAGGAAAGAAATACAGGGGATTTGTCATAAGATAAAGTGACAAAACATTCCCAGGGAATGAAGGATTGAAATCAGCAGGGCTGATTCTCAGGGAGAATTAATGGTCTTTCCACCCCTTCAGCCAGGAGCAAATGTTTTCTCCAACAGCACAAAATTACTTTACAAAACTCATGTTAAAAGAAACCACTGAAGCCAAGAGCTCAGCTGAGTTTAAGCACACAAGTATCAGTCAGGACCATGAAATTCTGCTTTAACAATATATAACAACCCAGGTCTGTTGTCACAGTGAGTAGAAAAGAATTTTCAAGTAAGTGCTATCAGCCAAAATACTGTTGTTTATGACTGGGATCAGGAGAAAAATTTCTTGCAGGTAGAGCTGCAGGATAATTACTGTTACAGGGCATCTCATATATCCTCCAGACTTCAATGCTGGACACTTCTAGAGATCACATTTTAAACTAGAGACATCACACCTCTCCCTGAAAATTCCTATGTTCCCATCAAAATGATTCACACCCGAATAATTTTTTGAGTGCCAAGTTTCTACCCCTTGTTATTGCCTGTAGTTTACAGACAAAAAACTTGTGTAATAGTAAACAACTTGCTAAGAAATGTTAGCTTTTAAATTGTCCTTTAACAAGGCAAATTTTATTGGACCTTTAATAAGATGTAGCACATTGCTGGTTGGTTTTTAAACATTTCTAGAAATGCATATAACTATACAGAAATAAATTATATGTGGCTGATGCACCTAGGTTTAGATGTTGATTAAATGAAGGATTTGAAACTTAATACATCCATTAAAATAATATTTATAATGCAATTTTAATTTCTCATAACAGCAACACATGGATATTTTCCAATGTTAAAGTTATGTACATATATAAATTAGGGAGTTGCTGTGTAAGTTCCTGGACCAGCTCAGTTTCAGTTTTGTATTTGCAGAGTAATTCATCTGAAATTACAGGTATTGGCTGTGGCATTTGTCAGTTTGAAATCCTGGGATATATTTTCCATGGATATGACCCAGCAGGAGCAGGTTTAGCTGCTGAGACAGCCCTGAACACAACTGCACTGACCTCACTGTGATGCCTCAGGTTTTAGCTTTTCTATTTTTCAGATTCTGTGCTGCTTTAGTCTGTGGGTCTGGGTTTCATATTAAGGGATGGTAAACTCTCTGCACAGAGCAGGGAGACAAAACAATTCCTGCTCCAGCTGGGGACCAAGGACAAATGATCCAAATCTCAGCCCAAGAGCACAAACAACGTGGGCTGAAGAGAGAAAACCAAGCAGGATGGGAGTGCATGGGCTAAAGCTGGAATGGGACAATGAACTCCAAGGTGCAAATGGACCAAAACTTATAAAAGTATTAGACCCCATGACCTGTTGTCCATTTTGTGACCATTTTGGGTTGTGCTGCCCAAGGTGGACCTACTTGAGGCCTCTTAGTAAATCCCTACTTTATTCTTTAGCTCTGTCTAGTCTCTTTTTTAGGTCAGCCTTCACAAGGCATCAGCTGGATCCATCAGTATGTGCTTGCAGTGATCCTGCTGTCACCTCCTCCCCAGAGGCCTCTTCTGCAGCAAATTCCAACTAGCCTGAGTCCAGCTGAGCAATTCCCAGATAAACCTTCTAATGCATGTGGAGAATTTAAGAGATTCCAAGCACTGACATGGATAATTTCTGTGCATGGTGCAGGCCCTGGCGAGCAGCGAGCGCTCGGTTTTGCTGTTCCACACTGCTGAGAACATTCTGGTTGTTTGGAATTCCAGTACTGGAATAAGCTCCTAAAAGGAATTAGCCTATGGGAAATTAGACTAATAAAAATTTACAGTAATTTCTATTATAATCTAATCAAATACAAACCCCACAGTTTCTACACCTCGCCCTCTTTAAAATAAACATGTTTTTAGTCCAGAAAATACTTATTAGCCTTTAAATCCATTATCCCAATATAGAGGATTGGAAAATGTTATCATTGGCCTTGCAGTATATTCATTGTCATTTCCTTCACTAGGCTCTTTCACAGAACTCACAGAATGACCAGGTTGGAAGAGACCTTCAAGTTCATTGAGTGCAACCCAGCCCCAACACCTCAACTAAACCCTGGCACCCAGTGCCACATCCAGGCTTTGTTAAACACACCCAGGGATGGTGACTCCGCCACCTCCCCGGGCAGAACATTCCAGAACTTTATCACTCTTTCTGTAAATTTTTTTTCCTAATATTCAACCAACATTTCCCTTGAGACTGTGTCCTCTGGTTCTGTCAGTGCTGCCTGGAGTAAGAGACCAACCCCACCTGAGCACAGGTGTCATCACCCTGAATTTTTTAAGTTTTATTAAGCCTTATGATGTTTGCATTTTTGCACAGAACTTTCTCACAAACTTTATGTAAATAACTTATTGTTTTCATTCCTTTATAGGGGACAAGCAACCTGATGGACTCTTGGGTTGCCCAGTGACATTAGGGAGGTAGCACTATAACCCTCCAATGACACTGACATTTCAGGAAGATATAAATATGGAGTCAGATTTTTTAATAAACAGTTTTTTCCTTTGCCTTGAACAAAACTACTCCACGTCGTGTGTATTGTGTCCTGCAGTAACACACAGGCACCTTTCAGGGGGCAGTAGAGTGATAAGGTCACCTCCGAGTCTCCTTTTCTCCAGGCTGAGCACCCCCAGCTCCCTCAGCCGTTCCTCTTTACAAAAAACGACGGGGAAAAAAAAAAAATTAAATTCCTGAAGCACTTTTGATAACATCGATTTACTCAGCTCACAGGTTTGACCTGCTGATGGTTTTCAGGGCCTGCTGAGCCCGTCCAGCCCTCAGCGCGGGTGTTGTGCTGTCCCTGCAGGTCCCTCAGTGGTGCGCAGAGCTCTGCCTGGGCCTGCGGCCCCGCGGGGCCGTGGTGTGCACGCAGGTGCTGGCCCAGGCCGCCGTGGCGCTGGCCCTGCGCGTGGCCGACCAGATGGACGTCAACGTGGGCCACGAGGTGGGCTACTGCATCCCCTTCGAGAGCTGCTGCACGGCTGAGACCATCCTGAGGTTGGTGCCTTTGGAGGGGGGAAGGTGTGGCTGGGGAAGCTGGCAGCTGGCAGCACCGCAGATCTTGTAAATAAAAATCAGAGCTGCTCTGGAAAGTTGTAGAATGTTTTAAAATCACCGGGTGCACTGAGGTAGAAGGGACCTCACAGGGATCATCCAGTTCAGCTCCTGGCCCTGTACAGACACCCCAAAAATCCCACCCTGGGATTCCCTGGGAATGTTGTCCATATTTCTGGAGCTCTGGCAGCCTCGGGGCCGTGCCCATTCCCTGGGGAGCCTGGGCAGTGCCAGCACCCTCTGGGGAGAACCTTTCCCTAAATCCAACCTAACCCTCCCCTGACACTGCTCCAGCCATTCCTCCACTCCTGCCACCACTGAGCACAGATCAGAGCCTGCCCCGCTCCTCCCCTCACAGGGAAGTTTTAGACTGCAATGAGCTCTCTCCTTTCTTCTCCAGAGATTCTGTGATTAATCAATAAGCACTAAAAGGTTTGAAGGAGGCATTCTGGGGTAAATCACAGCAGAGATTTAAGTGGGCAAGGTTAGTGTCCATGCAAAACTTCATTAAAAACCTCAGTAACCTCTTTTTATTTTCCTCTTTTTTTTTTTCTGTTTTCCAGTACAGAAGTGTTCATTACCATAAGAGAACATGGGATAATTTTTACCAAAGTATAGTTAAAATTCAAAAGCAATCAAAAAACATGGCTAGAAGAGCAACAAGAGGAAAAGAGTATTCAGGGGGGGTTTTGGGAGATAAGAAAAGTGCTTATTGTAACAAGTACAGGGGGTGACAGCAGCAACACGAGGATTCAGATTTTGAGCCTACCAGAAAGTTATGAGAGTTATTTTCTCTGGTTCCTTAATATGGGAGGCACAAAATATCATATCTGGACCACAAACTTTTTTCTCAGTCACTGGTTTCTAGTGGAGAAGAGGATACTCACCACTTCAGAAAATCAATTTCTTCCTCTTGTCTGTCCTTTCTGTCTGTGGAGAACTCCTTAAACCTCATCCTGCAGCAGAACTTCCTGCAGCTGCTCCTGCTGAGAGGGAGATGAATCCCTTCCTCTCACACATCAAAACCTGTTTCAAGAATTCCAAGTCCTGCTGAGCAACACAACAAAAATAATATCCTTTAAAAAACCTGTCAGCAGCAGGGATAGAAGTGAGGAGGCCCTTATGGTATAAATTAACTGCTCATCTTGGTTCTGGCTCTGCCTCAAGTGCACCTTCTTTTCCTCATCCAAAAGGATTTGTTCCTAGCTCAGGAATTGTTTATGGCATGTGATGGAAGATGAACAGATGATTTCAGGGCAGGAGGATTTCTGCTTTTGCCTGGAGCATCCTTTCCACCACCGTGTCTCTGAGTGTCATTGAATCACATCAGATTTGTAGCTGCTAAAGGAAGGATTTCAACACATAACTGAGACCAAAAACATTCCCTGTTCTTATCAAATCTTTCATGTTGGAACAGAAAGAACCAAGCTGCCCCCAAGACACCGAATTAATTTCTTACGATAACAGTCCTAGAACCTTGCTAGAATTTTGTGTGTCTGTGTTGCAGGTACTGCACAGACGAGATGCTCCAGAGGGAGATGATGTCCACGCCCCTCCTGAACTGCTACAGTGTCATCGTCTTGGACGACGTGCACCAAAGGACTGTGGCCACGGATGCCCTGCTTGGCCTCCTGAAAGATGTGTTGGCAGCCCGAGCAGAGCTGAGGCTGGTGCTGCTGACTGCCCCCCACATGTGCAGCACCCTGCAGGGGTTCTGTGGCGGGGTCCCCGTGCTGCGCGTGCGGGGCAGGCACCGCGCCCGGGCCGTGTTCTCCTGCAGCGCCCACGGGGACCCCTTCCTGCCTGCCCTCAGGCTGCTCCTGGAGATCCACCACACCAGGGAGAAGGGGGACATTGTCATCTTCCTGGCATCTGAGCAAGTAAGTTGTTAACCTGATGCCTTAGGGTTTAGTTTTTGTGTTTTCCAGATTCCGTACTGCATTGGTGCGTAACTCTGAATTTCATATGAAGTGTTAGTGAGTTCTCCTCACAGTTCAGTCACACAAAACAATCCTTTTCCAGGCCCAAAAAGTGCAAACAACAGTGAACTGGGGAGAGCAATCTGGGAGGATGGGACTGCATCACCTGGAGCTGGAATTGGACAATTAACCCCAATATGGAAATGGACCAAAACCTATAAAAGTGTGAAAACTCGTGGCACACCATCCATCTTGGGTCTATATACATTAAAAATAGAATCAATATAGTCTCCTATATTTTAGCAAAAATACTGCACAAAGAAACTTTGATTAAACTCCTGGCTGTCCATTCTAGTCAGATATTCTGAAAGCAACAACATTTCAACATTAACCTCAATATGGAAATGGACCAAAACTTATAAAAGTGTGAAAACTCATGACACGAGGTCCATCTTGAGTGTAGTCATGGCCAGGCTCTTGTACTGCCCAAGGTGTGTCCTATGAAGGCCTTTTAATAAATCCCTGCTTTATTCCTTTAACAGTGCCTAGCCTCTGTTCCAGATAGCCTCTCTAGGAATCAAGCTTGTTCTCTTTCTGCTTTTAATCAGGAAATGTGTGTTTTTATCTGACCTATAAACATCTTGCTGCCAGTAGCTAAGACAGTTCCACAGATTTTATAATGTGCAGATGTGCCGCCTGGTTTTATAATTTCAGGGTTTTCCTCCAAAGAAGTCATGGCATACACTGTGGTTTATACACATAAAATATCAATATAACACATAAATATTGTGGAGACAATATATATATATATATATTCTGTAGGTTTAAAGAAAGGCCACCATCCTTTTGTGTGATGCAGAAAGCTGTAAAAGCAGCACACAGGGCACAGGCCACAAGGGCAGGGATTTAATAACCTGGCATTGGGCATCCCACAGTTTGTGTTATCCCTGTTTTGTGGGAATGGACACAGGTCCAGCCTCCATCAATGCTCTACAGCACAGGGCTGTATCTACCTTAAACCTCCCAAGGAGATTTTGCCATTTGGATTCTTCTTCCCAACCATTTGCGTGCACAGCAGCAGGAGGAAAATGTCACTCCAGAAGTGTGACAGAAAATCCAGGAATCTGCACAGGCTTGGCCATTCTAAATAGTGACACCTTTGAATCTCTGTAGACAGCAGTGATTCCCTCAATTCACTGCACCAGCAGGTCCTTTATAGCTGTCAAAAGAATCTGAAAATCAAATTAATATTTCAATATTTGTGATTATTATCATTATTTTCCTGATAATGATCCCCAGTCTTCCACTGTGTGTCATTAAATCTGCTTTAGAACAACAAACTCACCAGGAAATAAAGACTTTTCACAAGATAAATACCACAGATATTTTATCACAGATAAAAACCACAGATAATTTACCACAAACTACCCAGGTAGTGTTTGTTGCTTTTCACTGTTAAAAGGAGGATGGATGTGAAACACTTTTAATAATGTTAGTAATCAGTTTTAAACCTTATAGACAACAATTTTACAAATGATAAAGCAATGAATTCTCTGTGTTAGTCCCCATATTTACAATAGGCAATGTCAGAGAAAAAACACACACTCTTTCCATTTCAAAAGGTTGGGAAGAAAGTTTTATTTCTGCTTAAAAGGGTTTTTTTTTGGACAGGTAAATTCCCCACAAAACTAAAATAGGAGTTTCTTTCTTGCCAAGAAGGGATCACTCATTTTTCTCCCTCACAATGAAGAGAACACTCATTAGGAACCAGAACATCCCATGAATTCTCCTTTAACTGTGATTTAAAGTTTCATATTGGTAATGGTTCACTGTTCTCAAGCACTCAGCTGTCTTTTAAACTAAACAAAAATATGAATTAACCAAGAACATCAGGATTTATGAGCTGCCCTGCTGCCAGCCTTGCTATTAGATGTCACTCTTGTATCTTTATAACAATTTTTATGGAGCACTTTCAACCTATAACTACTGGAAATGTGGTGTCACTCTCAAAGAGAAACTCAGTCTGGCTTTTCAATTTTGCAAAACCTTTGCTAATAAAAATGCTTTTAAAAAAATTCCCTTTCAGACTAAGGAAGGCCATGAATTATTTTTGTGTGCCTTTCAAAAAATCATGCAGAACATAAATGGTTTCTTATTAACCCCCACAACAACAAAACACTAAAACTACAACAAAAAGCTTTTACAGTTCATATCTAACCTCTGGATTTGTGAACTATTTTAAAGGTGATGTTCCATCAATGCAAGTTGGGGGCATTTTACTGACTTTATTAAATTTTTATAGAGTTAATTAATAATTAGGGGAAAAAATTCAAACCTTTACAATACTTGTATCCTCTCAAATATAATAATTAAGGGAAAGTAGGGAGGTTTCTGCATATTTTGATCATTTTATGTGTTGTAATTGGACTAAGAATATAACAATTTCACAAGGAAAAAATGGATTTTTTTTGATTACAGGAAATTGAAAAAGCTTATCAGATGATCAGACAGGAACAACCCAATTTAAACCCTGACCTTGGAGAACTCATCCCCATCCCTTTATACCCCACAAAACAAGACCTGACTCCCAAACTAACTCAAGACAAGGAGAAATGCTGCAAAAAATACAGGAGGAAAGTGCTACTCACCACCAGCTCTGGAGAGCCTTTGGTCTGGACTAAAAACGTGACTTTTGTCATCGATGTTGGTGTGGAGAGAAGAAAGGTCAGTGAGGGGAACCAGAAGCACTTTGTCAAAAATAAACTCTGCAAAAAGGCTTTTTCAGGGCAGGGGAAAGGGAATTGTGCAGCTCAGATTAATGCAAACAGTCTCTAGAGGATCCCGTGGTTTTCTCTTCTTTCACAGCACAGGTTCATGATATTTTTAATGCAAATTAATAGAATTTAAATTATTTTTCATGGGCATCTCATGTGAAAACCAGGCAAGAAATCACAGTTACTTCCCAAATTCAATCAGAAATTGTATTTTTTACATTTCTAAAGCCAGATGAATGCTTCCAGTTGAAACTGCTCCTCATGTGGGCACCAAACCCATGACAGATTGTTTGCAAAATACATCTCACCTGAGCTCTGGCCTGTCAGTCATGAATCTCTCTTCAGTATTTTATACATAAAGCAAAATACAATCACTTCTTAAGCACTTATTGGCAGATCTCCTGGTTTAAGAGATTATTCTCATCCCTTATTTAACGACTTAGTAATTGCATACACAGAATCTCTATTTTTTCAAGCTGCTTGTGCTCCTCCTAGACATGTGCTCCCATCCAGATGCTGCAATTTATCTAATTGCATTAGAAATAATGAGATAAATTAATTAAATTAATTAATTAAATTAATTAATTTATCTAATCAATACTTAACCTTTTCCAGTTCATTCTAAGTTTGCCTCATTTCCTTTTTTCCACCCTGGGAAGGATTAGTGCAGCAGCAAAAAAAAAAAAAACAAACAAAAAAAAACCACCCTCATTTGTTTTATTTCTACTAATAAAAGGATGAGTAACTGTGTAGGAACATGAACAGGAGAGCTGCACTACTACAGGTTTTGTAACTGTCCTGATTAAAATAAGAATTCCAGTAACAGGCAAAAGAAACAATATAATACCTTTTCTTTCTATAATACAAGGTGGAATAACCAAAATGGGAGTTAAGTGTTCCTCAAATTTCGGAGCAGTGATCATTAATCCTGATTGGCCTTGCAGGTAGTTCAGGGAAAAGCTTTTGAACTACCAGTACCCTTCATTTTCAGTGCAAAAAATCTGTCATTTTAAAAGGTTTTTAACTGGGAATTATAAACTAACTCAGTCTCAAGGCAAGTTAAAAAAATTTACAGTTTTTTGTGCAAGGAAGAAGAGCCTAAAAGCAGTTTTCAATCAGACCATGCTTATTTCTTAAACTTATTCCTACAACTGCAGTTTTCTTGGATGGCAGAAATGAATTTCACTCCTATGGTAACCTGAAGCTCAAAGTAAAATTCAACAAATTAAAAATGCTGTGAATTTAAAATACAAATCAATGGGAACAAAACAGATCCAACAGTCCTGATGTCTATCAAATCACCTCTATCAGTGATGCAATTTTTACCTTTAATTCAATAATTTTGTTCTGTGATATTCCTCCCTCACCAGTCTAAATTCAGTCTCTGTGGCTCAAAGTCAGCTGAGCACAGAGGGAACAGGAAAAGTTCAGTGCAGAGCAAAGCAAAATCCCACCTGAGCCTTGCAGCTGGGATAAATCAGCAATTCACCTGCAGGAAAAGAAATCTGTGCCCTGCACTGAAGGATATTTTATGTTTTTTTCTTATGAAAACCCTGCTTAAAGCAGGTAGAGTTGACTCAGATGGCAGGAGGAGAGAGCTGCCTTAACCTGGCAATTTTTTGTCTTGCTGGACACCACAGATTTGTGGCCAGAGCAGGGAGGGAATCAGCTCCTCAGCTTAATCCAAATAAAGCATAATTAAGAAAAATATAAAACATGGCATCATATATCTCTAATGCAGCTCTCATCTCCTGTAATTTCAGTATTAAGACAAAAACCTGGAGTTAGGGAGCAAAATGCTGTCAGAAAATGTTGGTATTCTGTCACTGCAAGAAATAAAAAATATTTTTGATGTTTTTCTTGATGATACCATTTTCTGCTTTAGTAAGGTACATTTCTTCAGGGGAAAAAAAAAAGACATTTATCTCAGAGCACACTTAGAGTGACTGCAAAACATCTGTCAGTTTGTCAGGGTGCTGAGTGCTCTCCTTTCCAAGCTGCTGAAACAAAAAGAAATGAAAACTGTTACTACCCTTTCTATGAAATGACCTAGAGAGAAATTCAGTGCAGACCATTCATATTTTTGCAGCCCTTGTGTACTTGTCTGATGCTTGGTGTCTCTTTCATTTAAAGGTGTACAATCCTAGAATCAGAGCAGACTCTGTTCTAACCCAGCCTATCAGCCAAAGTCAAGCAGAGGTGCATAAACAAATTCTGGGCATGTCTCCATCAGGTAGAAATATTAGCTCAACATTTAAATCCATTAGCTCAAATTAATTAATACAATCAACGTGGCAGCGTGAGGAGGAAGCATTTTAAAAAAAGTAATTTTCCTGAATTCTCTTCCAGGGAAAATCTTCTGCTTGTATCCTGAAGAATTTACATACAAGGAAATGAAGCCAGAAATTCCAGCTAAAGTTCAGGAATCCAACCTCACCAGCTTGGTCCTGTTCCTGAAAAGGATGGACATAGCAGGCTTTGCACATTGTGACTTCATCAGCAGCCCAGGTAAGGGGATGCACCAATTTCTCATATTTCTATCATTATTTTAGAAGTTCCTTCCAGATTAATTTTAATCCCTGTTGCTCAGAGGATTGTTTTTTATTTAAGGGCTTGTAATAATATCACCCTGCTTTTCCCACTTACCTGCTACAGCAGTTCTCAGCTCAATAGCACTTAGAAAAAAGACCATAAAATATCTGAATGGAATTGGAATGTTAAAAAAAAAAAATCAATATTCCAAGTATCTTCTCATCTAGGTTACATATTATTTTCCTGCAACCCACAAAGAAAATTTGTGCCCTGTTGTACAAGGTATTGTACAGATACCCAAAGAAATATATTCCTTTAATCAAAAGTTTACAAGCCAAATAAACCAGTGTTGTTACCTGGGGGATGTGTGTGGAGGAAATGAGCTTCCTCCTTATCCCCCAGCATCTCCCACCTCAAATTTACAATGGGCTGTTCTTTAAGGATAATATTCCTTATAAAATAAACCCAAATACACTTTCAATACTAGGCAGGGAAGACACTGAATTTTGATGTAAGAGAGTGAAGGGAATTGCCTTTTTTTCCCCCCTGACTTTTTAATTTAGGGTTTTTTCTATAGAAGGGTATTTTCCTCTCTTCTGGTTTATCACAAAACCCAAGTGCTACTGCAGGTTGTGCTGTTGCTTTGAAACCCATTAAAGTGAGGCAAATAGCCCTGATTTCATTGGTTTGGGGATTGCTGGCTTCATTCTTGATAATTTTCCAGTGCAAACAGGAAAAATGCTTATATTGTTCTGCCTTTCCTTGTGCACATACACAAAATTGGAATGATCTCTTCTCTTCTATGTGTTGTTCACTGTAATTAATCAGTAATAAAGTGCTAATTCTCACTGTTGGATGTTGCAATAGATGGTTAAGTGGAATTTTTAAGAAAAAAATATTCTACTTTTCCCTTTTGTGCCTATTTAGCAGAAACATGCTTAAAAGAAATAGGAAAAAAACATGGCCAGTCTGATGGTAATTAATTCAAAACCAAAGAGAATTGGAGTATTTTGGCCTTGTGAGTGTCATCTCCTGTGCTGAACACACAAAATCTGCATGGAAAATGCTTATGGAACACAATTTGCTCCCACTCAAATTTAAAATGTATTTTACTATTAAAAAATATATGCTAAAACATATTAGTGTTTTTCCTGGATATGAAGAAAGTTGGTCTTGAACTGCAGAAGGAATTAGTAAAATTATATGAGGGAAAGCATTTTGCATTTTTGGATTTAAAGGCACAATGGGGACAGCATTCAGAGAGAATGAAATGCTAGAGGCACAAAGGGTTTCACAGATGCAAGAATTCTGAGTTTTGGCTGTATTTTTGGGTAATGCAGCTGAAGAAAGCATTGTCCTGATGTGTAAAAAATTGTACAGGTATTTGATGAGTGAATGAATTGACTTTACTTGGATGGACATTGCATATGACAAAGCTTTTGCTGACTAGATCAGGAGTGTCAGGTGCAGGTATTGAACAGTTATAGGAATTACTAAATTATTGTCCACTAAGTACAGGGGGCAAACTGTCTGAAAAAAGAAAAAAATCCCACAAACACTGCAGGGGTGCTCTCAAAGGAGAGGAGAAAATTTGCACAATTTCCTTGGGCTGCTTCCTGCCTTACACAGTTAAACCTTTGAGACACAGCTTTGATGATCCAGCACAGCTCTTCCTTTAACCAGGACTCATCACACATTGGCTTTCTCTCCACTTTGGAGCATGCAGTGAGCTTTTTTCCTGTCAGCACTTGGATTGATCCTTACACAATCCTCCAGAGATGAGAGCAAAGCTCCCACAGTCAGAACACAGAGTTTGAACTGCCTGCTGTGAAATTCTCTGAAAGAAACTGGAACACACAAGGGAGAAATTTGTCAGGGGAGTCAGCTCTTGTGTTAGACCAGCTCACAGAACTCAAAACACTCAGGCTTTCAAGCCCAAGAATGGTTTGGGCTGGAAGGGACCTTAAAGATCACCCAGTTCCATCCCTGCCATGGGTTTGACTGTTCCATGGCTCTTCCCCTCCTTGGAGCTGAGTTCCCTTGGAGGAAAAGGAGTAAAAACATTGCAGCATCTCCTGTGTGCCACAGGCTTCCCTCTGCACTGCTTCTGTCCCACAGACATTCTCACCTTGCCCTTGCAGTTGAAACACAGGGAGGCTTTAGGGGTTCTAAGAGGTGGTGGAGTCACCATCCCTGGGTGTGTTTAACAAAGCCTGGATGTGGCACTGGGTGCCAGGGTTGAGGTGTTGGGGCTGGGTTGGACTCGATGATCTTGGAGGTCTCTTCCACCCTGGTCATTCTGTGAATTCTGGATGAATTTCTCCAAAAAAAACCCCAAGTTTTCACTGAGATGACAGAGTAAGACATGGGCATGAACTGGTGAAGAAACAAATCAGAAGGACACTGAGATTCATTGCAAGAAGTACTTCTCAATCTGTTTCTTGCACAAGTAGAACATGCAGCAGATAAGAGACAAAAATTACATCAGTAAAACATTTTATTTCTGCTCAGCAACAATGTGCACAAGGGATTTTTTTTTTTTCTTTTTCTCCTGCTCTTTGAGGAGAAATAAAAGCCTGGCTTAAGTCTGACTCATTACTGCATTATGAAAGCAACAAACATGTCAGGCTTACAGCTGCTGCATTTAATTCATGCCATAATGGAGAGCAGCAAATGCAGCAGAGCTCGTTCCCCTTTCTGGAATTCATGAGCCAGAGGAAAATGAACCTGGCACTGCAGCTCTGAGGTGCATTAGAGGGATTCCTGTGCCCCTAGAACAGGGATGTGTTTACATTCTGGTCAGTAAATCAGGTAGATCTTTGCTGGGGTTTGTGATTGGGACAAAAGAATTCCAGTCCCACAGATTGCAGCAACATTGAGTGCTTTTGTAAATCACTGGAAAATCCTTATTTAAACTAAGTGAATCATTATAAAGATGAAGCCATGTAAAATTTCTCTGTGGGATCAAGGGGAAAGCATTTGCAGATTCTGCATTCATTCAGAATTTCCCTAAACAATTTTCAGATTAAAGGATCTGTCGATGGTCATGATCATAGTTTGAGAGCTGTTTTTACACCCCCCTGGAGAATATATTTCTAGACAATCCAAAATAACAAGAATTGTATAAATTTATATAATTTCAGATTGTTTCAGAAAAATAAATTGTTGGCATATTTTCACTGGAGACTGTCAAAGACAGAAACTCAATGTACCATGTAAGGTCTGCTCAACAGAGATCACTTCAGGGCAGATTTATCATCTTAAATTTACTTGTTAATTCTTTGATGTTTTAAATTCTGGATTTCAACAATTAAATGATGTGTGCAGACATTATTCAATATATTCTGTCAGGACAAGCAGGACAGGCCCTGTCCTGGCTGTCCCAGCTGGCAGAAAAGCACAGCAGGGACCATCACCAGCCAGACTGGAGGAGTGATGAAGCAGCATGAGGGGGAATGGAAATACTGCAAAGTGTGAGTTTGGGGAAGTAATTTTTAATGATCAACATAAGAGTTATAGAACTGGTGGCTTCAGAGCAAAACAGACACATAAAAAATCCTGACTCAGAAGGTACAGGGGGAAAAGGAGAATCAGGAGGAAACCTGCACAGAGAAACTTGTGCTTGCAGAAGAAAAATCTTTGCATAATTTGAGGAAAACTTGGCATAGACTCCTCTGTCTTTTCAGTTTGCTGTCCAAGGAGCAGTGTTAGAAACCAGGAACAGCAAACACCATTCCCCAGTATGCTCTCCCTGCAGTAATTACTTTGGCAGTTCTTTCTGCTGTTCAGCCCAACAGAACCTGCAGAACCTGTGGTGTGCCAGGCAGAGCCTCAGCTCCTTAAAGGCAACATCCCTTCACCTGACAGCCATGGCAGCTCGAGCTTTTTAAGTTATTCCTGTGGAAGGAAAAGATCTATCAAAAAAAAAAAGGTATTTACATACTCAGCATTTGTAGAGTGGGAGACCAGAACACAGGAGCTGTGGATCTCCAGAGAAGCTCAAGAGAGCAGTTAAATAGACTATTAAAAATCACAAAATTTAAGTTTCATTCCTATTTCTAAAATCCACTCATTACAGAACTTTGACCAAATCCCTAAATCACTTGCTTCCCAATGCAACAAAAATTATACTTTGGAATTTATTTGCTCACACCTTGAGCACTTGCATTTCAGCCATGTGGGATGTGGTACTGAAGACTACAGGTGTAGCTGCTTTTGGAGACAGAATTTACTCTGTTCACATCAAAGTTACAGAAATATGAAACCAAGAATATAATTTTAAGTAGCTTGAAACTCTCAGATAAACGATTCCAGTGCTAACAATAACATTAAGTTATATATTTGCTTTCCTAAGCCTAGGAAGGATCAAAAGCAGGATCTGTATTTACATAAAACTGGTCAGATTTCCTGAAATGAGTCCAGAGCAACACAGTCTTGAGCAGCCAAAGAACACAGAGCAGGGAAAGAATATATGGGATTAGGAAATACCTTTTTAAATTCCAGGGATGTGACAGTTTCTTGTTGAAAGCACAGGACACATCTTGAGAGGTTTGCTGAACTTTGCTGCTGTGAAAGCAGCAGCAGAGTCACAAATCCTCGTGGTTCACACCTCAAGGCAGCAGTGGCTAGTGCTGGCAAGAAGCCCTAAAAATCCCTAGTCTGTTTTTTTATTTTTGCTTTTACTGTTCCTTCACCTGCTCTAATCCACCTTTACTGTCTTGTCCTTTCTAGAGCAATAAAACTCCAGGAACCTTTTTTTTTTCTTTCTTTTTTTTTCCAGAACACTCATAGCAAGACAGGGAAGTAATTTGTGCTTATAAATCTCAAGACAACTAACTCTAGGGCATAAAAATGCAAATTACTGATGCCATCAGGGGGTTGAAATTGGCTGCCATATAACCATGTGTTTTGTGAGCTCTAGCACAAACTACTTTGTTGAATTCTGGAAAATAGCTTTCCATCATCTCCTAGTAATTACTACACATCTGAGTGACCCTTTTACTATCTCTGTATTTTCAATCACTGATTTTTATTTCCTGTCACTGACTTGTATTCATTATCAGCTGCTACTTCTCATTTCTTTAAAACTCCTCAGTATTTTCTTTTCAGTTGCTTCAGCTTTTGCAAAGGCTCATCGTTTATCCCACCAAAGCCCACATTCCTTATAATAAATGTCCTCTCTAGATAGAATTGTGCAGGCAGAGGGAAGAACTCAGACTGAAATGAAGCAGGTCCACAGTTTTAAAAAGAATTTACAAGTTCCTGAGAGAATTTGTCTGAAAACTGGGTGTTTTAAATTCAACTGAAGTCACATTAGTAGATTGAGATGCTGGAGAAGTTCTGGAAAAGCTCATGTAAGGGGAATGAATAAACTATTTTTCCCCTTCAGACATAACAGAATGAGGTTAAAACAGGTGCTTGTTTGCTTCCCATTTTACTTTTTCCTTGACTATAAGTAGTTAATTCTAGAGAGATGGCAATAAACAGTTCACTGCCAATGAAGTCAAAAGCTGATCTCAAGATTTTCTTGCAGAATGTGTGGGAAAGTGTGGCTAAATGTGACCTAGCAGCTAATTACAGCCTCACTGTACTTTTAGTCTTGGTGATGGCATACACATTCCCACTCTTAATGAATGCAAGAAATGATTTCTAGTCATCTACTAATGAAGATCCAAGTGCAAATCCACCCCCTGCCTGTGTGGGCAGCTGTGGCTGTGGTCTGGTTATTTTATTGAGGGATTTTTTTCCCCATTAATGTAGAGACTGACAACAGCTGACAAATGGCCAGTGCAGCTTCCCAGGGCTGGGGATGAGGCCAAGTCCTGCTGCAGTGGAATTGCTGCCACCAGCTTCAAGGTGACAAGGTAACCCAAATTTAACTTGTTATCCATAAAACTGAGAAAATATTAACCAGATCCTTAGGCTGGAGTAAGGAGAAAGTTGCTGCAGTGGTTGGACAGCAGTTGTGAATGTAAATGAACTGCTACCCATGAAAGATATTGACCATTCAATATAACCTGGAATCTGCCTAGGAAAAGAGCTGGGAGGAAGGAACCTTTAAAAACCTTCACACTTCAGCAGTTCCCAAATTTCCACCATGTTTTTCATGCTCTGGAAACAATTTTTGGAGTTTAGGTCTGACAATTTCAACTTGAGGGTCCCTCTCTTGACCACATAAAGCTGTTCTATGCTTGCTTGACCTCCTTCTGTCACCATCAGATCTCCTACAGACCTGCTCAAGTCCTAATTTTTAGTGCTGATTTGCTTAATCCTGTCCTCTCATGATATTTTCCTATATTCCCTCATTACTTTTGCTGCCTCACTGTTCTTACTTCTGCCTATGGAAGTTGTAAGGAAGTTACAACCCACACAAAGAGAAAACTGAACATTGAATTTTGTGGAGTGAGAAAGTACAGCCAATTGCTAGGGAGACATTTACTACATTCCCATTTTTCTTCTGGTATTATGAAAACCTGTGTAAAAGAAGTATAATAATTAAAAAGGCAACCAAGAGAACTCCAAATACCTGCAAGAATAACAGTTGTAACTTCTGTAAATATCAGAATATCCCCTCTGGTTAAAAAAAAATCTTTCCTAGACCTGTTCTGTATCTTAGCACCCCTCAAATGTGACCACCTCTTTTAAAAAAGAATGAACATAAAAATCCACCTGAAAACTGCAGTTTTGACAGAGTCTAGGGGTATTGAGGATTGTGTCTGGGCTTTTGACAAAAATTGTTCTGACATTAAAAGTATGAACAAAGTAATTTGCAGCTCTATGATTGTTACCTCTTCTTTTCTTCCTCCAGAATTTTCTCAGCCTTTCATTCATCCATTACTTTTTGTTCTTAATCACTGTCAAATAAAAGAAGTATCATTTTCCCACAGCTGAAATATTCTAATGAGAATTCAGACATTCATTCCTGTGCAGCCACTCTCAAGAACTGGAATTCTCTTCCCTTTTCCTTAGCTCCTGAAAGCCTGATGCAAGCTTTGGAAGATTTGGATTATCTGGCAGCGCTGGACAACGATGGAAACCTCTCTGAATTTGGGATTATTATGTCAGAATTCCCCCTGGATCCTCAGCTGTCCAAGTCACTGCTGGCTTCCTGTGAATTTGAGTGTGTGGATGAGATGCTCACCATTGCAGCCATGGTCACAGGTACTCCTGGATCAGCTCTCACTGCAGGCCTTGTGCCACCTGCCCAATCCAGACTCCTCCCAAATCTATCCACAAAAGCAAATTTTTGTTATTCTCATCCTGCTTATTCCAAGTAAATGAATATATTTGGCTGTTCAAGTCTTAACTGTAAGGATACAATGAAAGCTAAGTAAAGAATTCCCACAGAGAATTCCATTTCCAGGCTTCAGCTGCCCATTGGCTTCCTCCCTTTTGCCAGACACCAAAAATGAAACTTTCTTATATTAATCTACGTTTGTGACAGATCAATGCAGCAAAATAAGGGAAGTTCTAATTATAAGACATTGAACTGTTTACCTACAAAGAATTACTTTATTATCTTCTCCCTCTACTGCAAATATTTTATTAAATTGACGTAACCTTGGAATCTTGGGCAGCAAACACATGAACCACAGGATATCAAGCTGCATGAGTTGTTCTCCTTGTAGGACAACTTTTTATGCCCAAACTGGGTTGATTTTTAACTTGTGATAGTTTTTTTAAAGTACATATAACAAATGTAAATTATTGAGCATAGGCACAATTCAATTTTAGAAAAGCTCAACCACCTCAAAAGACACAAAAGTAAAATGCACTGGAAAGCACAAATTTCAACACAGAGGGGAAAATTAAGGCATTAAATCAAAAGATGTCTTTTTATAATAAAGAAACCATTTGTTGGATTCTGACTAAATTAGGTTGTGACATTAGGAAGCTTTTCTGGCATCAGCGTGGAAGAAAGCTGCTCTTTTGTGTTTGCAGTACACATTAACTAAACAATATCATTGTCACCACTAGAAATGAAGGGATGGGACTATTTCCAGGCTAAGAACGATTTATTGCTCAGATAAACATCAGTCTCAGAGGCCCTGAGATTTTAGAGGAGCAAGCATTCAGCCATTGCTCAGAGCAGTCACAAGTTCTTTGTTACAAGGCAATACAGAACTTTCTAACCCAATGGACACTTGCCACAGGGTTTATTTTGCTTTTCTGACCTATCACCTTTACTCACTTCTGCTGCACTGAGGATACTTTTATCCAATGGGCTTCTAATTCACAGACATACTTATACTTCTGTTATAAGTTCTAAACTCTCAGCTTATTCCATACAGCCCCACCCTTACATTATAAACCCTTTACCATCTTGCCCATACAGTTTCTCACTTACTTAAGGCACATTCTTACTTACAACTAGTTCTTTCTACAACTTACTTACAACACAGGAATATGAGTTTGATTTTTCTGCTTAATATCTGTGTGTTGTATTTTCACATCAATCTAAGCTTCTTCTAAGGCTGCAGATCAAACCCTTCAGTGTCTGTGGAAGTTTCTGTTTTTCTGATTCCCACAAAACAAGACTGGAAGGATACCCATAAAAAAAAACCCTCAGTGAATGCAGCAGGTTCAGTTCTTCAGCAGCGATCCAATACTGGGGGTTAAAGGCAACTGAGGAAGGCAAACCCCAAAATACCAGTGGGCTTTTGTGCATGCACCTCAGTGTTTTCACCAGTGGCTTGGTTTTTCCTCAGCTCCCAGCTGCTTCCTGCACGCCCCTCCTGGCACAGAGGAGATCGCTCGGAGCCGCTGGTGCCGCTTCTCCCACCCTGCAGGAGATCACTGCACCCTCATCAAGATCTTCAACGCCTTCAAGGCAGCCACTGCCAACCCCACACACCCAGGCAAGTGTGCCCAAGCCAAAATCAAGCACACTGGGACCACTTTGGAAAAAAAACAAACCGAAAAATCTGGTGATTCTTTCTAGAATTGCGGATGTGCGGGGAGAAACCTATGGGAGTAGCTATTGCTGATGAATATTAATTTACTAATTAATTAAAAACGTCCTAGGACAGCATCTCTTACCCAACAGGTAAGAGGTTTAAGAGATATATAAGAGATAAGTGCATAACCACTATTCCAACTGTCCTTTGAAGTGACACTGTGCAAAACCAGAATGATGGTTCCTCCTGCAGAAGCACAAAATCCAAGTTTAGGATGAATAAAAGCTGTTGAGGAGGGCCTCGATTTCCCCAACAGCCCAAAACACAGCTAAAAAACCTGGGAACTGAATAGGATAGCTGTGAACTGAAAGGGAAATTTAAGGGAAAAATGGAAAGTAGTAGAGTCCACATTTGCAGGAACACAAATAAAAGCCAGGAGACTGCAAAGCAGCAGAAGCTCCTCTCTGCATTTTCCTGTGCTCAAGCATCCTGCTCCAGTTAATTTAGCCAAGTCCAGTTCTCAGACAGCAGAGGGATAAATTTGCACACACTGAGTAAAAACTTGAGACAGGGAAGCAGCATTGTCTCCTGTTAAGTCATGTGGAATGCTGAAGGGAGCTCCAGGAGAACCAGTCCTTTACCAGAGTGCAGCACCAGCACTACAGGCGTGATTTCAACTCCACATCCCAGCCTAAATCCACAAGGCCTGAAAAACAGAATTGCTACTCATTCTCTGGGAAGCTTTACTCATAACAGAGCAAATAAGGGATTAGATTCAGGAAGAAATAGCTGCAATTCTATAAAACTAAGTGAGGATATCAAGTATTGCCCACTTACTTTGTGAGCTGAGCCTAAGCTGTCTGTATGGCTCATTACCAGAATTTTGGACATCATCTGCAGCAGTGCAAGAGCATTTATTCCACAGAGCAGCACCTCTGTGGACTGCATGCATCACTGAGATTCTGCTTTAAGCCAAAACATTGTTTTTTCCCCCACAGATTTCAGCAGTGAGAAATGGTGCCGTGATTATTTCCTGAGCTGCTCTGCTCTGAGCATGGCAGAGATGATCAGAGCTGAGCTGGTGGAGATCATGAAGCGCATTGAACTTCCCATCTCAGAACCAGACTTTGGATCAGAAGCAAATCTACTAAACATTAAGAAAGCTCTTTTATCTGGTTACTTCATGCATGTAAGGAAAAACACTGTGGTTTCATCTTCCTGCACTGTTAAATTATGTAGAATGCTTTCAGAAAACTTAAGTTCATTAGTGAAATCTCTTGATTACCATAAAAGCAATTTTTTCCCTGTGTATCAAACACTTCTTCCCACTTGAGCCTTTTCTCTGGGGCTCATCTCTCACTGCATGGAGTTCACACTCTCCATAGCAATAAAAAAACTGCCAATATGCCTTTCACTCAAAGAACTCTTTCACCTCAAAAAAACTCTTGAAATTGCAGTATTCTCTCAGGAATTACTTCCTTTTTGAAGGGGAAAATTGCCTGGAAATAGAGAAATGACTTGGATATATTTAGGTGTGCTTAACAGACAGCTTGCCTCATCTCAGGAAGTCACTCTAACTGTAATTGTAAATGTAAACTAGTTTGATTATTCCCACTTGAGTCCCCAGGCTTTCCTTTACATCCCCCTGCTCCATCTCAACACAAAAAATGACCTCTCCCAACTGCACATTTCATGGCCTGACACAGTTAAAAAGTCTTTAAAAAAAAAGTATTTAAAAGTCTATGAAAAGTCTTTGTGCTAAAGAATATGTGTTTGTATGTTCTCACACAGACACTTCAAAGCAAAACTCAGATACTTTTGTACTTTTTTGTTGCAGCTTCCTTTCAAATACACAGATCAACATTTTCTTTAAGTCTCATTTCATAGCATCCACTCCCAAGCTTTCCCACACAAACTTGGGAAGAGGTTCCAGCTGAAAGTATCTGAAGGGAAGTTTAATTTCTGGTTTAAATCTAACAGGTACTGATCAATTAAATAATGGATAACTCTCCACATTGTTTTGGTTTTTTTTAGATTGCTCGTGATGTGGATGGCTCAGGGAACTACTCAATGTTAACACACAAACAAGTGGCCCAGCTCCACCCCTTCTCATCCTATTACAACACCAGGAGGATTCCAGAGTGGGTTTTATTCCACCAGTTCAGCATCTCAGAGGGCAATTCCATCAGAGTTGTCTCTGAGATCTCCCCCCATCTGTAAGTGAACTGTGATGCAACTGCTCCTTCACTCCTAAATCCACAAAATCATCACTTTGGGAGGATAATAAAAAATAAAAAGGGAAGATCTGTGATCTCAGGCCTTCACTATTCTCAGTAGTTGCCACTGTAACTGTAATCAATTGAAAATGCCCACATTATAGGCTGCAAAAGTTTCTTACAAGGTAAAATATACAGAAAAAAATTCAAACAGAGTTAACAGCAGTGTACTCACACATGAATCCAGCTGGAAAGGTCTTTGTTCCCTGAAAACCTATTTTCCAGCAAATCCTTTTCTTAACATATTTTCTGTACCCAGATAGCTGAATCATGAACTGTTTATGGATTAGGGAGAGATCAGAGTCTTCCTTCTGCAAAGATCTTCTTACACAACAAATTTATATTTTACTCTCCCATCTTTTCTATTTCCCATGTTTATAGGAGAGCTTTTTTCATAATGTTATTGAACCACTGTGTTCTAAAGCAGGAAAATTCCTATTTAATGCAACCTGCAGCACTGGGAACTGCACTGCACCTCAAGTGCAGGCTGAGGATTTGGAGTGCAAGACTTCTGAAAGCACAAACTCCTACTACACCTTGCAGAGAATCTTGGATTCTTGCAGGGTTTTGGGCTAAAATATCAGCTTTGTAGCTTCTTTTAGATATGCCAGGAAATAATTGTTCAAATATTTGAAAATTCAATAAAAAATTAATAATGTTTTGTGTGATTTCCTCCCCAGATTTGTAGAGCTGGTACCTCAGTATTATTTCAGCAATCTTCCTCCAAGTGAAAGCAAAGATATTCTGCAGGAAGTGATCAATCACTTGGCACCTGTTTCAGCCACAAAGGAGGAACAGAAAACTGCCAGTGACAGCAAAGAAAATGAGGAATTTCCCCAAGCTCCCACTGAGCAGAGATGTGTTATTCAGTGAATTTAGACTCAACCAGCACATATTGGACAACAGTAAATAAAGGCAATATATCCAAAACACATCCCCACCTTAACCTATGTAATTATTTCAAACTTTTGACATAAATGTATTTAACAGAAGAAACAAAGAAAATGCACTTTTCTCAACAAAAGGAGTTGCACGCATTATTTTGGAACAAAACCATGTGATTCAGCTTTGGTTAAAAATACACTGAACAGATATTCAGGTTTTCTTTTGACACTGGGTTTTTATTGACTGCTTCATGATGATATCAAAGTTAAATGAGATGTAATATTTAAAAATACTAATTTGGTGATATTTTTGGTTGTATAAAACTGTTGACCCAGCAGCAGTTCTTCAAATATTGTCACAGTCCTGCATGGCTGCTCTGTAAAAACCTGGTGTTTGTAGGGAAGCTCAGAGTGAGAGATAATCTTTGAGTTTCTCCATAATTCCATGGATTCCATCAGCTGGAACTACAATAACTGTCCTCAGAGGCTTCATGGGTACATCATCAAAGGACCATCTGCCACCCAGACAGGTGTCACTTTCCTCTTGCACAGAGTAGTTGAATTTCAGAAGGGCTTTCTAAACAACAGAAACAAAAGCATTCAGATTAAAATGTTTAATTAGCATAAAGATAATACATCATCTAAACAAAGTGAAAATAATGAACCTATTATGCCCATGCTTATTAATAAGATTTTTCCTCTCTTGAAGTGTCCACCAAAAAGAACAACCAAAACATCCACTATTTAAAGTATTTTAAGCAAACATTTTCTTTTCACAGAATTTATATCATTCATATTAAATTCTATAATGATTGCTGTCATTATAGTTTGGGATCAGAGAAATAACCTAGGAGGGAGGAAAAAAAAAAAAATCAATGTTCTGAGGCTCTGCTGCTTTCAGGGCCTACTCTTAAAACTGCCCAGAGTCCTAAAAATTAACAAATCTGTAAGAATATGAGTAGAAATCAAATATTAAGGGTATGGGCACCAAATTAATCCTGAGGAGAATTTCAGAAAGCTCTTGCAAAGGTTCCAGATGGCTGGAGCAACTGGAAGATGTATTTATGCTTCTCCAAAGAGGCAGGTGTCCAGAATGTGCATGATTTCTTTTCAGGGATATAAACCCCATACAGAAAGTCCCTTTTCATCAGCTTTCCTAGATAAAATTCCTGATGGATCAGAAAAACAACATTATGAATGTTTCCAGTTCTCACACAAGTCAGATGAAGAACTCTGAGCTGAACCATCAAGTAGAAAAACTTACCTGATTCCTTCTCTTTGGGGGAAAATTGAGATCCACTCTCCTTTTAGGTTAACAATATATCAAGGCTTTAAATCTCATTTTGGATGAATTACCACACTAACTGAGTGCCTTTGCTCAAGAACAATTTCAGCACCTTAAATCAGTTCCAAATCTGGTTATAATAGATTTTCTGGTTATAATTTTAAGGAACAGAATGAAGCCCAGGGCAGTGCCAAGTGCAGGAAAAGGCTTCTCTCAGTTTGATATGGCTGCAAGTGCCTCACCACATTTAATGCTATTTTATGGCAATCTAATTAACATTATGTGTGATCAGGGAGGACAGACACTCAGCACTAATTTAACACACACACATTATTAACTACAGAGAGACATTTCATTTAATACCCTACATAATGTTTAAAATGATTTTTTTTAAACACTGGAAAGACTGTTAAAAACATGCTCAGTTTGAGTCTGTCCTTTTGAGCTGAGGATTACTGGAGTTTAGATGAAAGCACACAATTAGCCTTTAATAAATACCAAAGCTGAGATAAATAAATACAAAATGGGCCTTCTAGAACAGAACACCCATGGACACATGAGCACCACAGGCTTCTCCCCAGCAGCTTTTCAATAACATTTTACACAGAGTTCAACTTCAGCTGTTTCAGCTGCTGTGGCAGGAACACAAAAACAAAATCCCCAACTTGCTACTGCACAGAGGCTACAACACAATTCCCTACAGCTACCAGTGAATTCCCCCACTTACATTTCTCTCCTTCCCAAGAAATAAAATTACAGCCCTATCACAGCCTCTGTCAGAATGATTACACACAGGAACCTTTGCCATTAACCACCCCATGCATGTGCAAGTCCTTTGCCCTGCAGGCACTGCCAGAAATGAAAAATAACAGCCTCTTGACAAAGTAATGATATTGTATAATAGTGGTTTTAAAGCTTTGGGAACCCAAAAAAAAAAAGAAACCATGAAAAATTCTTTGCGTTTCAAACCACATTTTAAACTTAATTTCCTGCATTTTCCCCTCACCTGATCTGGCTTGGGACCAGCAGAATTGTGTGGCCAGCTTGTCTTAGGAAATGGGAAGTAATATTTTCATCTCAGTGTTTCACCACTTTTTATTAATATAGTTGCCCTGAGTAGAATAGAGACAGAAAAGGGAAGCAAGACCCACCTCTTAGGATCTCCATAATTTTTTATTCCAAGCATTTTTTGCAAATAACAGGTACCCAGGAGGGAACAGATAAATCAATACACAAAAATAGCTTGACTGCTCCTCTCTCAACACTACTCCAAAACACCCTGGATTTAATTTACAAATATTTGTGATCATCTTGATAAAAGCTCCCCTTGAATTTGAGGTGAAACATCTCTTGTTGATGATATGTAAAGAAAAATAATAATTTAAAATTAAATAATCATGTTACCTCATGAAAGAATTCTTCCTCTGCATTTGCAAACATTAATTCCTCCTTTGGCCGATTCCTCCCTTCCTTCCTCTTAGAATTGCTCTTTGTGGCTTCTGTAAAGGTCTTGCTGATAAGGAGGTAATAGTGGCACTTTCCACAGGGTTTGTTTGTTCTCTGTGCCTCAATCAGCTCCTTCCTACAGAGGAATAAATGTTTACACAATTTAAATCCTAAACAACCATATAATCAAACCTTATAATGTATTGGTATAGGAAGGATATTCAAATTTCAGCCTATTCTTTTATGAGTACCTCAGAAAATCAATTTTGCAGATGCATTCCTGATACTTAAACATACTATTTGTACTTTAAACTATAAAAATATGGATGTTTTTCCTCAGCTCACAGGATAACCCTTTTTTCCCAGAATCCTGTTCATTGTAGAGTGTCTGTGCAATGATTCTAAGTGCAACTCTCCTTAAAAATACATCACATTACCACTTCTTGAGGAATTCTAACTGCAAAGACAGAAAATACTCTTGCTCACCCTCGTGTTCAACATGTTGTCACTCCAAAATCTTTAAGACAAAGAGGCTGAGATCTGAATTTGAGCTGTGACAAGTTCTGTATTTGTGGTGACCTCAATCTGACTTCTAATCTCATCTCACTTTCAAAAGTGAAAGAAGAAAAAAAGATGATGTCCATTCTATTACTGGTTCCTTATCCAACAAAACTTCCTTGTTCCCAGTTCTCAGCATGGCACTAAAATAATGTAATGCTGTGTTTCAGTGGATTAATTAATTTACATTCACCCAGCTTTTGATATAATCCATGAATTAGCAGAGATCAACCAGCACTTCACCTGCTTTTTCATTACCTGAAACTAATCAAAACACTTCATATTTACATGGGTCAAAACTAATTCACATTTTAGTCCTTTCCCTCAGCCCAAATCTCCCATTCCATAGTCAGAGAAACAGAAACACCCAAGCTGCTAAAAAAGTTCTCATTTTCAGATTTTCCTACAGTGTGAAAATAATCTGCAATACAAGGATAAACTGCAACATATACACAGCTATTTCTGTAGAACAGCACATGTTCTTAAATTGTATCCTCTACAGAATTTGAGAAAGTTTTGTACCTTTATAAAGATATAAAAAATATTTTAAAAATTAACTAAAGACCATATATGAAATAATTTTTTTTGTTCATGCTTTACTCTTATCTATAGCATCAACTGTCTTAACAGAGCTCTATATACATAAGAGTTCTGAAAAATACGATGAAAAATACCATTCAGCATCATGCAAGAAAAAAAAAAATACAAACAAACTTACTGGAGCTGCTGGTGCATGGGCAGAGCAATCTGTGGAGGGACATTGATGAACCTTTCACTCAGGATGAGCCCCACAGGCTTTGTGCTGTCGTTGAGGAGTTTACTCAGCTGTTCCACCACCCGCTGCTCACAGCTCTGCTCACAGCGGCTCAGAAGCAGCTCTTTGATTTGCTCAGCACACTGGGTGCCCTGCAATCAAAAGGTGCATTCTCTTTACCTGATACAACAACTGTTTACACAAGAAAACCTCGAATGTCAGCTTTGAGGGAACTTCCTACAGGCCTGGTGGGAGTTTCCCTCAGCAGCCTCTAAAGCACTGCACAATTGCTTTGAAATCGTTCTCCAGCCCTAAAGCTGAGGACAAACAAAGCTTGTGAAGTGATGGGAACAAGGAACTGCAACACCACAGCAAAACTCCAAACTGCAGAAGATCAAAGGGAAGAAATACAAGAGACTGACAGCTCATTCATGGCGGAATTTCTAGGCCCAGCTTTAACTCTCTATTCCATTCTCTGCTTCATGTTTGACCCTCAGCAGTCACTGCATTCAAAAGAAGCTGAGCCACTTCAAGTTTTATAACCCCAGTCCTCCATAGTGGAATTCCAAACCCTGGTCCAGCTGTCCAGGCCTGCTACACAGGATGCAGTCTCATTTATTACTGATGCTAATATTTATAACCAGATGTTACTGAGGAATACCAACCTTCCTTTCTGTTAAGTTCAAGCAGCTTATAAACCCAAATACTTCATCGTCATCATCTTCGTCATCAGAACTGTCTTCCTGCACTTCTGCTTGCTGTTGAATGAAAGGAAAAGCAACCACTCATACTGACATTCTATTTCCATTCTGTGGCAAAAGATGTTTTTCTTTCCAGGTGATATCAGCAGATGACAACCATGGAGGAAATCTGTACAAACACAAACTGCAAATTCTGCTGCGTCACTGAACATCTCAGTGTGCTCAGAGCCAGCTTTAGAGAGGGCCAGGTCATGCATCTTCTACAGCAGAGTCCTCTGAAAGGCACTAAAGGTTGATAGCTCACATTTAATAAGCAGCATCTCAGCCCAGGGAATGGCAGTATCTTAAACAAAACCAATTTCCTTCAGTTTCTAACACAGGGAAGAAAACCTGGAATGCCTTGACAAGCACAGAGCAATAAAGCTTTGATAGGGAGGGAGACAAAAGAGCTGTGTCTGTAGGAAAGTCACAAGCTCCTGTTTCTTATGGAGATAGTAACAAACCTCTCCATTGCATTTTCAGCATTACTACACTGAAATTCAGGGAGGGAAAAGCCTTCCATATGTAAAAAGAAACCAGCAATAACAATACATCAAATTCATTCTTTGCTTGAAAGTAGGCATGGAAAATTGCAGTTCCCATAGAAAAATTATTCTTAAAGCAGAAAAAGCAGGATGCACACAAATAACACAGACAGGATCCCCTTCTGAAATACAGAAATCATGTCATTCAAATAAAGAAAGCATTGTACTTTAATCACAAATACAGTATCTGTCTTACCTTGATAATACTCCCAATATGGTTCTGTTGTATTAATATATCAGTTAATTCAGCAGTGTTAACAGGAGCTTTTAGAAACAACTGGAAGACAGGAAACAAGTATTAAGTTTCAGGTACTGAGGGTTTCTCATGGACCTCTTAGTAGAAAAAAAAAGTGAGTTTTTTGTTTGTCTTCCTTCTTTATAATACTGCAAAACTAACAATCAGCTGCTGGAGGTGCTTGCTCCTGCACCTTCCACATGCTGGTATTTCCACACTGGTACCCCCTGGAGTTTGGCATGATCTGAAAGCTGTGGCTGTTCCATCCCTGGCAGTGTCCAAGGCCAGGCTGGATGGAGCTTGGAGCACCCTGGGATAGTGGAAGGTGTCCCTGCCCATGGCACTGAATGGGCTTTAAGGTCCCTTCCAGCCCAAACTATTCTGGGATTATCTAATAAAAGGAAGCAAAGTAATATATAAAAGCTATAAATCCATACAGAGAATATGAACTGATGCCTTTGCATAACTCCTTAGATATTATTTATCAATGGACATATCAACCAAGCTGACAAGTAGCCACAGTACCTGCTGTAGTAACTTCTTTATCCCATTATAGTCATTGTCTGATATGGAATGTGCTTCAAATTCAATATTCACTTCCTGTGGAGTGAAACAGAGAATATCACAGACACTTGGCAAGAAGTTATATCAGAACAAACCTAAACTGTAAGAAACTTGAAGACAAGTAATGGCAAACAGCAGAAACAGAACTTATTTCCACCTTGCAGTATTCTCAGCAATTGCTGTCATTTTTCCTGTGACCTCTAGAGAATATCTGTGAAAGTAACTTTTCAAAACTAACCCACCAGTTGTGTAATGAACAGACCTTAAATGCTTTGCTCCTGCAATCTGGTTCACACAATTACACCTGTTGTAGCCACAGACTCTTCCCATAGAGAGGTTTGAGCCAGGCAGGTAAACTTCAGGACTGGGGTGTAACACCTTAGCCAAAGGTGAAGATTGCTGCAGACATTTAAATAATTACATCCAAACCCACACTTCTGCTATTTCCCCAAATCCTCCTGGCATCACTAACCCCACTGTGGAACTCTGCAAATGATAAGACCCAGGCACTGCAGCAGCCACAATGGGAACTGCTGGTTTTCCTTCCAGAACAAATGCTGTGTGTCTACCAACATTTTTATTGGTATTCAATATTAAATATTGAATTTACTCTGCCCACCTATTCCAAGGTTACCCTGCCTACCTATTCTATTGTTCAAGATCATTCAAGTTATTTTGCCTTTTAATTGCCAGTTGCAATGACACCTCCTGAGTAACCTCAACAACTCAGCCTGGTAACTCTCTCCTATCCCACATCGAGGTCATGGTCTTTGCTGTCCATTGGAAGAACAGTGTTAAAGACCTGTTTGCAATGAAGAAAACAGGCACACAATCCTTTGGGAGGCAGTAAAATTCAGGAGACACTGGCACAGGCTGCCTCTGGATCCCTGGAAGTGTCCAAGGCCAGACTGGACAGGACTTGGAAAACGCTGGGATAGTGGAAGGTGTCCCTGCCACGGCAGGGGGTGGAACTGGATGGGCTTTAAGGTCCTTTCCAAACCAAACTATTCTGGGATTATATAATAAAATGAAGCAAACGAATACAATATTAAAATATAGCAGAATATAACCAAAGAGCTAATCCTCTGTGCTGACAGCACCATTTCCAAGCAGCCGCCTCCAGCCCCACACCTGAGTGGACACACCAAGGGCGGGAGGGGGCTGTACAGCTCAGGCCTCGGGAACCCCAACACTTGAAAAACAGCTAAAAAATTAAAAACTTCCAACAACAACGCAGCGAACACACTTCGGATCGCCGCCCCACAGGGACGCGTTCCCTGCGCTCCCACAGGACACGCACCCAGCGCCCGCTGGGCCTCGCAGGGGCACAAGCCCGGCACAAGCCCTTCCCGAACATCCCCTGACAGTCCCTTCCCGAACATCCCCTGACAGTCCCTTCCCGAACATCCCCTGATAGTCCCTTCCCGAACATCCCCTGACAATCCCTTCCCGAACATCCCCTGACAATCCCTTCCCGAACATCCCCTGAAAGTCCCTTCCCGAACATCCCCTGACAGTCCCTTCCCAAGCCCAGCATCCCCTGACAATCCCTTCCCAAGCCCTTCCTGAACATTCCCGGAGAATCCCTTCCCAAGCCGAACACCCCCTGACAGTCCCACACGTGCAGGAGCCATGCGGGGCCCGTCCCGCTCACCTCAGCGATGGGCTCGTCCGAGTCCGAGCACCCCGAGCCCTCGGAGCTGCTGTCGGAGCCCTCGGAGCTGCCGGAGCCGCTGTGGGAGCTCTGCTCCCCGGCGGGGCCCCGCGCCCGGCGCTTGGCCGGCGTGGCCATGGCACGGCTCGGTGGATGGGCGGTGTGGTGGCAGGCAGTGTGGTCGCGGGATGTCGCCGAATGTCGCGACAGCGAGCACCGGGCAGCGCCCGCTGAGCGCGGAGGGGCCCGGGCGGCCGCGGAGCCTGAAGGGGGAGGCGCGTCCCGCACCGCCCCTGTCCCCGCTAAGCCGGATTTCCTCTTCGTGCTGTGGTGTCACTTCCTTCCAATGGGAATTCCTTCATGGCAACGGTTGTCAGGGGTTAATTTGGGCTGCCCAGGGCGGTTTGGAGTCCCCATCCCTGCGGGAAGGCCTGGCCGTGGCACTCAGGGCTGGGGACGCGGTGGGGACCGGGCACAGCTCGGTGACCCTGGAGGGCTTTTCCAGCCTCGGGGATCCCGGGATTCTGTGCTTTAAAAGGAGCAGAGTGTCCTGAGCATCTCCGACATTAGCAAAAATTACTGTAAGTAAAAACCAGCGTTAGTAAAAATTGCCAACTAAAACAGGAATCAGGCGCCCGCTGCTCGCTCTAAAAATCTTGTCCCGGCTTCCCCTGGAGCAAATTCCCTGGATAATTCCAGACAAACCGCAGAGAAGGGCGATAGGGAGAGCACCGTAAGCACAGCGTGATTCCGTTCTTTGTAAAAAATGCCAGTCGGGAAAACGCATTGAAATGTCCTGAGCACTGAAGAAATGCTCATTAATGATCAAGCCTCAGTTGTATGGAACGTGTTCCATTTAACACTTCGTGTCTAATTAATGAGGAAATTCGGTGTTAATGAGGCCACGGAAAGAAGAGCATTGGGCACTCAGTGTTGCCAGCCAGAAGAAATGCAAGGCACAGAGCTTTGGGATGTAATTCCAGCTGTATAAATATGCTTCAAGCAGGCTCAGATTTTCATGTTCCCTTTAAAGCGTCAAACTCATCTGTGGGTGTTTTTTTGTTTTGTTTTGGGTTTTTTGTTTGGGCTTTATGTTCGTTTGTGTTTTGTTTTTGTCTTGTTTTTTAAAGCTGTGTTTGCTCTGGGAGCAATTAGGTCATTGCCAAAATATGAATACTGATATCCAGGGAAAGAATACTGATATCCAGGCAATTTTCCTATGTGTGTGATCTGTCAGGAAAATACCACACTGGTAACTGGGGTAAATGTGCACTTAGTGGATTTCTCTTTGTATTATTAGTGTATTTGTTTACGTTTTGTAACTTTGAGTTTAGCACCAAAGCTTGTAAGGAACTGAGAAATACCATTTTCCATTTTTTATGGCAGAATAGATGTTTTCAGTCCTGCCTTGTTTCCTAGACTATCAGAGAAGGCATATGAATATTATCTGTATTATTACAGATGTATAAATGTGTGCATATAGGCACATAAATCAGTATCTTTGCATACTCATTTTGATGAGCAGAGGGTGAAAACTAGCGTGGAAATTAATAGAATAAATAATATTTTTTATAGATAGGAGCTGATTCAATTGCAGAACCTGGTAGCATTGTAGGGTTTGTTACTGCTTTAACAAAATATTCTTTAAAATGTGTTCCCCTTGATGAGTTTCATTAGAGCCTCTTCCTTGAGCAGTGTTATCTGAAGGCAGCATATTATTTTCTGCCCTTATCAGGGTGGGTGCTCCTGCCTGGAGAATGCACAATAACTGCTTACTCATTGTGTAAGGAGCAGTACAACTGCTAGCAACCCAGTTCTTGGAGCTGTTAAAGTCTCTGTTAAGAGTCAAAAACCCCTCTAGATCTAATTAAGATAAATTCCATTCCTGTATTTCAGGGTTCTGCTGTGCTTCCTTGGTGAACAATGAAGGTTCTGCTGCTGAAGGATCCCAAAGACAAAGATTCAGGACCAGATCCATATATTAAAGTGAGTAAATGTTAAGGAGACTGAAAAACTGTGTCACTTCTTTATTAAATGTGATGGAAGTGTTTCAAGTGGGAAAAGGGGCTTAATCAGAATTAGGAGTAAATGTCTGAAATTATGCTAAGAGAAAAAGTATCTTGGAAAATAGCCCTTCCTGCAAAAATGGTATTAATTATGGGACATTTGTACTGAATTCATTGTAAAGCTCTCAGCAAAGTACTGCTATTAAACCAGCTTCATTTGAATTAATTAATATTGATTATGTTCATATGGACAGAATAAAGATCACAGAAATTTTTTGTATTTTTACTGGGAATGTGATGTGAAATGGAGGTTACCTGTTGCTGGGGTCCCTTCTGCTACTGCCCTTGGTCCTCTGAGTAAATCTCACTGATAAGAGTAAGAATTCCTGATAAAGGAGGATTATTTCTTTAGAAGAAACCTATTGATAGAATTACAGAGATGTACAGGGATATTTGCAGCACTGGGTGGACACTTGGAGACTTCACAGTTGTGTGCTGATGTCTCCTGTACCTCAGAAGGTCCCACAGCTGTTTGTTTAATAAAATGTTGTAATATTAAATAATTAACAAATCCAAACTAGATTTACCAGGGAAAGGAAATAAAATGCCTTTTTGTTTTGCTTTAGCAAAGAGGAATGCTTGTGCTGACTTAGTCAGCTCTTTGAAAAAGCAAAAATGCTGTTTGGAATTTATTTCAAGAGCTGCAAACCTTTTCTTGATAGGAATTAGGATCACACAGCTTGGAAGCAACACTGATCCCAGTTTTGTCATTTGAATTCACCTCTCTTGACAGCTTATTTGAGAAGGTAAGTTTGAAATTCTTTCAGTTGTCTTATTTCCAGCAGGATTTAGTTGCCAAGATCCCATTTAACCATTCTCTGTGTGGTACCTCTTTTTGTGTTGCCACAAACCAGCCCTGTACAGTGAAATTTCATGTACAGCATCAAGGACCTTGCTCTTGCTTGGTAAAGAATTAAATTGGTCAGAGAGAATTCACATTTAAATTGTGTGACCATAAATTGTCACAAGGATTGGGACATTTCAGGCAGTTACTGAAGCTGTTCTGTTTGCCACAAGTTTATAAATAATCGATCAACTGATTTTTTAAATTAATTTATAAATATTTTTTTTTACTTCTTAAATTTACTGTTTCTAAATAGCTTTCCCACCCAGAGTGCTATGGAGGCCTAGTTTTTACCAGCCCAAGAGCATTAGAAGCCATCAAGATATGTTTAAAAGAGGAGAGTAAGAAAGAAGGTATGTACATATTGATATTCCTTGGTCTTTTTCTTCCAGTATCTTGTGAAGTTTGGATTTTAATGAATTTTATTTCACCCACCAGTAGATATTTGGAGCATGATTTTTTTAAAAAAACCCTGAATTTCATAGTTCTTTTAGCATCATAAAGGCCTCATGCTACATTGAGCTTTTAAGGGTTGTGTTTTCCACACTTAAAAATGAAGGAAAGGAGCTTTTGGTGCAAATTACTAATTAGTGAGAGCTTTGCCAGCTCTGGTTCTCTCATGCAGAAGGAATATTTTGCTGCAGTGCTTGGTTTGCTTGCTGACTGCTTTCCTTCCTTAAAGAGAAGATCATCTCATAAAAACTGGTCATTATTTCTGTGTCTGTATAATTCATATGAAATGCTGCAGAAAAAGGGAGTTCTCTGTCTTGAATAAGAAATTTCTCAAGTGAATTAATTCTCAGCTAAAAAATGGTGAAGAAGTGCTGATGCATAAAAGCCAAGAGATGAGGAGTGAGGAAGAATCCTGCTAAATAGAAATACCCATCACAGTGAAATGTCACATCCTTATAAACTCTTCCAAATTCTTATGTTGTGTAATTCTGGCATGGAGTTTCTACTTTATCTGCTCCTTTTCTGGGCTGTGCACAAATCAATGTCCTGTGAGCAAGGTTACACCCTTGAGTAAGCAGTAAATGCACTGAGACCCTCAGCTATTATAGCATGTGCAGCAGCAGAGGACAATATATTAAGATTTTAGGTCAAAAGTAATCTCTAAATTCCATCCCTAATCTTGATTAGGACTTTCGGAAAATAAATATTTTAATACTAAAAATGAGTCTGTAGTTCCTATTTGGGTTCCTCTCAAAGGCAATAAATCAGTGGTTTTTTACTTCTGATTTTTATTTTTACTGTTGTAGTTTGTATTTCTTTTTTCACCTCCAGTAGTCCCAGAAAAAACTCAGTGTCCTGTTCTGCTCTGGTTAAAACAAGACAGTAAATCTTGGTGTATCTACTTTTGATCCATTAGGATTTGTCCATCCAGATTTGCTGAATGTGTAGTAGAGTTTTAGCTATTATTATCATTTTGCTGCATTTATGGATTAAACAGAAGTCCAGATAATCACTTAGCATTCACATTCTGTTGCTATGTACTTAAATTTCATTTAATTTAGTATAATTTAATGTTTTTCAGCCTGGTCAAAATCTCTTAAACAAATGTGGAATATCAAACCAACATATGTGGTAGGAAAAGCTACAGCTTCTTTAGGTAAGCTGGGGTTTAAAAAAAGAAAAATTGGCTACATCTGGCTTGTAAGTTCAAGTTTTGGAGGAGGAGCTGCTGTTCAAGGGTGCTGAGGAAGAAATTTAAGTTTTAAACTGGTTAATTTGGAAGAGAGGTAATTATGCAAACATTAGAATTATCCATGCTCCAGCCAAGGATATCCATGGATATAATCCAGCCTCGGGATTCCTGCTGCTTTTGTTGTAATGTGATGGTCATTGCTTGAAAAATTGGGTCAAAACAGGAAAAAACCCCTTTGTTCTTAATTTGAATGTGGTTTTGTCATTGCTTTTGGAAATGAAATTGGATGAAAGGGATTCTAACCTGGTTGAGATTGTACACAAATTATTTGTGTGCTTGGATCAAGCTGTGCCTCCCTTTCCATCCCAGGGTTCTGTGACAGGAAATCTCAATTGTTCTCATTGTTTTCCATGTTTTTTTCTTTGCTGCTTTTGGTTCTAGTGGAAGAAATTGGTCTTATTCCACAAGGAGAAAAGGCTGGAAATGCTGAGAAATTAGCTGAATATATTTGTTCAAGTAAGTGGCTAAAATGTTGGAGTTAAATTAAGGTAATGTCCCTTCCATCATTTCAGAATTTCCTTGAGGTAATATCAAGTGCACAGTGAGGCAAAAATACTTCAAAATGCATATACAAGATATTAATTTACATGTAGTTTGACACCCTCTAGTTAATTAATAAATAGTATATGAGCCAGCAGGAAAAAGTTTATTTTTACTGGAAGATCAGAGCTGTATGATTGGAAATTGCTGCTAAATCAGAAGATTTAAATGCTGGTGACTTTCACCAGAATTACCCTGTGGTTTCAGAAGAATCTGGTTTTCACTACCAAAGTTGAGTACTTTTGAAGAAATTCAAGTGGTGCTTAAAGTTTTGTTCAACCATGTTGTTATGGTTAAATCTGCAATGCTTCTCAACCTGTTATCAGATTATTGGGGAATTTTAAAAGTCTATAGTCTGACTTCCTCTGTTTTCACTCTAATTTTTAAAAATTTCCAGTAGCAATAAGGAAGGTTTTTAGACTTAGGGGCTGTTTATTTTTTGAGTGGACTGCTCAGTAGAAGCAGTGAAAAAAGTTTTTATACAGATGTGAGAGAGCTGCTGAGTAAAGTCTGCCCAGTAGCAGAGATTTATAGGGAAAAGAAAAATGGGATGGGAGCTGGAAAGGATTGTTTTTGCTGGGCACAGTGCTCTCTAATTCACAGGCAAATAAAATACTTCAGCTCTAGGGAATATTTAATGATAAAAATGAGATTTGCCAACACAAGATCAAATAATAAATTCTGAAAATTAAAAATGCAACACGAATATGTCGAGAGTGAAGAATAACGCACGTCCCCTCTTCAGCAGATGGATTAAAGCAAAGAAAGGTTTCAGCTGATTTTTAGTGCTGGAAAATCTACTTCTAGCAATGAATTAATATTTGCCAGGGATTTTTTCAAGCAGAAAAACAAGAGAAATACCTGTTTATTGTGTTGTATGAAGGTGAAAAAAATTAACCAAGCAGTGAATTTCCGTCACTGGAGCCTGTTTGTTGCTCAGACATAGAAATAACCTCCAGGATTTATTGGGCTGTGCATATTTAAATGCTCTCAGCTGATCAAGTACTTTATAACAACTTTGGAAGTACAGAGATTAAATTATCTCATGTTTCCTATTATGTATAAATTCATTTTTGTTTTTGCATAAATAAGTAAATGAAAAGAATAGCTCTGAATTTCTTGTATCATGAGAGGTTATTGCCAGGATAAAAATAAAAGCTGAAATAATGAGATTTTTTGACGTCACCTTTTGTGTTTTGGTACCAAATTCAATTTAAGGGATTGGGAAATAAAGGAATTTATTCCAAGAATGTCTGGCTTTACTCTTCTCAAGGCAAATATTTGGCTACAGAAGCAGGAGATCCCAGTCCTTGTTGTGTTCCAGGCCTACCAAGGAATTTTTCTGTGCCAAAAGAATTGGTGTTGGTTTACAGGTACCACCCTGACATTTCAAATAACTGGCAGACTTGCAGGAGAATTGATGCTGGAACATTCCAATTTTATTTAATTTTAAAATCTTTTTTACATTCTGAGCCAAGTTCATTCTTCCTTTAACTTTTAATTTTAATTTAAGAATGTCTGGTTTCTGGTAAAACCTCAGTGTGCAATCAGGACACTCAGATGTGTCTGGGTTGACTCCTACAAGGGTCTTTCCATTTGATTTTCTCTGCTGCCCTTTTGTTTTTATCCCTGAAGAATATCTGTGTGCATAAACCAACAATCTCCTTCCAGCACCTAAAAGCATTTCTTCTCTAGTAATTGTCTCTTGAAATGTGCTAACAAATCTGAATTAGTAATAAAATAATCTCATTTCTTTGGAAAGCTGAATACAAAGCTGTATATGTGTAGAATTTCATACTGAAATTTTCTCTGTTTCTTATTTATAGAAAAAGCAAAAACTGTGCAAAGCAAGTCTGCTGTTAAATTCCTAATTTGACAAATGCAAGTGAGGATATCCACTCCCACCCCAGCAGTGCAACCAGAATCCTTTTTCCTTGGGGAATTAAGAAAATGGAATTGCAGATAGACCAAAACTTTTCAGCACAGTATTGTCCTTTTCTTTGTCTGCCTGAATATTCTTTTATAGAGAGCTCTGTCATTTATTGAGTGGGACAGATTTTAAATGTCAAATTGAGGCAGGTTGTGCTGAGGAGGAGATAAAGTGCATTTCTATTGTCCTTGCCCTTCTACAAAGAAAGTTCTCTTTTCTGCCAATATTCATATTCAAGTTATGGAATATTTTTAATGTTCCTGCTGAGTAGCCTCTGTCCTGTGAATTGGGGCTGCAGATGTTTTCAGTTACCTTAGAGCTGTGTCTGTGGTGAGGCATTTGATTAATCAGCATTTGATACCTTTAAAATGTATTAAATCACCTTTACTCTTTATTAAAGGCCTGAGTTAATTAAAGTTCTTGTTTGTGTGTTTACAGGAGAGAAACCCAATTCCTCAGCTCTCTTATTTCCTTGTGGAGCCCTGAAAAGAGAAGTACTTCCTACAGTGCTTAGAAAAAAAGGTTGAACTTCCCCTGGAGACCCATTTTAATTAGTCAGTGATGAGACAAGTTGTACCTAAAGCTTGTGAACCAAATTGGAAGAAGTAAAAAGTGGAACTTGCTGAGGAGAGGCTGGGAGTAAACACTGGGAGCTTGGATGGCTGCCCACAGCTCTGGCATGTGCAAAGCCTTCACAGAACTTTTGTGTCTTTTTAGCCTGTAATAGTTACACTTAAGTGCAGTTAGGATGTTGTGAGTGGTGAACTGAAATAATAGAAATTAATGAATTAATTAATTATGACTGCATATCCTGATTGCAGGCATAGCCCTGGAAAGCCTCACTGTTTATCAGACAGCCCAACACCCTGATCTGCAGGAATCTTTGAGCAGTTACTTCTCCCAGCAGGTACTGGACAGTGATGTAGTTTGGGATTTTTTGAGGCAGGTGAAAATGCCTCTCAGGATATTCCTTTTTTTGAAGTGGTGTAACTGAAATATTACTGGGCATCTTTGCTGTGTATCACAAATCAGAATCCAGGAGTAATCTGCCTTACATAGTTTCTGTAAAAGTAATCATTGCTGTTAATTTTCAAGATTGGCCTTCTGGTTTTTCCATTTTAGGAGCCTCCATCATAGAATCACAGAATCACAAAATGGTTTGGGTGGGAAGGGAAATTAAAGCTCATCCAGTGCCACCCCTGCCATGGGCAGAGACACCTTCCCCTATCCCAGGCTGCTCCCAGCCCCAGTGTCCAGCCTGGCTTTGGGCACTTCATGGATCCAGGGGCAGCCACAGCTGCTCTGGGCACCCTGTGCCAGGGCCTGCCCACCCTGCCAGGGAACAATTCCTTCCCAATATCCCATCCATCCCTGCCCTCTGGCAGTGGGAAGCCATTCCCTGTGTCCTGTCACCATGTGCCAAGGCACTGCACACTGCTGGAGGAGGGAATGAGCTGTGCCAACCTCTGCTTCTTTCGCCCAGGGGATCCCTGCGAGTGTCGCCTTCTTCAGCCCATCCGGTGTCAAATTCTGCCTCCAGCACATCCAGAAGCTTTCAGGGGATTTGATCAACCAAGTCAAGGTATCTTCTCTTAAAAATGGTGTAATACAAGAGGCAGTAAATTTGGGGTGGGCAAATGAGATAGGAAGGCTGTTACAACCACTGCAAACCTTGATTTTATCTTTGGTTTGTGTTTATTTCTCTAAAGAAAACCCCAGTTTATAGCAAATACAAATGTTACTATATAGAATTATAGAATCCCAGAATGGTTTGGGTTAGAAGGGACCTTAAAACCCATCTTGTTCCACCCCCTTGCCATGGGCAGGGACACCTTCCAGTACACCAGGTTGCTCCAACACCGTCCATCCTGGCCTTGGCTGGATTTTAAAAAATTAATTGTTTTCACCTGGAATGTTTTCCCCAACCATGTCCCCCATCTCCATTGGGACAGACTTCATTTTCTCTTAGTGATGCCATGGTGTGAGGAGTTGTTGCTTGCACCAGGCTGCAGCTGATTAAAATTCCTCTCACTTTTCCCTGTTCTGTGGGACTCAGAGCTTTCAGTGTTTGTAATAGCGAGATAAACACTCATCTTCCCTGAGTCACTGCTAAGCAGCTCCATTGATGGGTGGCTTTTAATGCTGCAAATCTTCAGCCTGAGCTGGGAGAGCTGATGGCTGGGAGGACACAGAGCTGAGTGCTGCTGCCTGAACATTCACAGTGCAATGTTGTCCCTGCAGTTCGCTGCCATCGGCCCCACCACAGCGGAGGCGCTGCAAGGGGCTGGGATCACCGTGAGCTGCACTGCAGAGAGCCCCACAGCCCAGGACCTGGCTGCTGCCATCCACACAGCCCTGCACCCACACAACTGCCCCGTGCCCCACTGAGAGCCCAGCCTGCCCAGCAGGGTCAGTGTGGTCCTCCAGGAGGGCTTTTCCAATTTGCATACCTGTTGTCCTGCAAGAACGTGGTTTTTGGGATTATGAAGCACTGACCTGGTCAGGGATGGGTGTGAGAAGGTTGCACTTAAATATCTTAAGAAATCTGGAATCTGTCCAGCATCCTTAAAGCATCTAGCTCTTCTCTTTCCTCCTGTGTGCACTGTGAATATTTTATCCTTGAAAAGCAGCTGTGAATACTGGGACACAGAAACCAGCCCCACACCTCACCTCAGGTATCCCCCACAGCACACAGGTCAGGTTGGATTTCTCTGTATAATCAGTTTTACTTGCACATCTTCTTTTGTAGGAAAAATCCCCATATTCCAATGAAGTATTTTCTTTTGTAAACTTGTTGTTCTGCTTTTCAAATATTTGTGTAAAAATGTTTATTGTAGATTCTTAGTGGAACAGGAATTCTTGCAGTGAAGTTGCTCTGTGTGGGGCTAATTCAGGTCAGTTATTGCCCCTTGTTACCCTAACAGGGTCTTAAAAATTAGCTTTTGGTTTCTGTTCCTGTAATGAAGGATTTATTAACAGGGAAATAAACTGGCTTATCAGAGTTAATAATGGTGTTAGAGTTGTCTGTTCTGGATGTGGTTTATGCTTTAATTGTTTATCTCTGGAAGGGGAAAAATAATCCTATTTAGCACTAACGCTCTCCCCAGCTAATGCCAGGGGCTTCACAGGAGATTTGAATCATAATATACTCATTTATAATCCTCCTGAAAGTCATTTGTGTTGCTAGCACAGTGCTGAGGTTCCTGGAATAACAGAGAAACCCTCGTTTGCTGCAGAGTTCAGGTAAAGTCTGAGGATGGGACCTGAATTTCCATCCACACCTGGAACTAGAGGGAACCCAAGCCGCGTTCTGTTCCCATAAACTAAATAATTCCAGAGTGTGGGGTCATCAGTCACACTGGGCACAGCAGGACAAATGTTTGGCTTGTGAAGCACTTCCCTTTCTCAGGATGAAATGGAATCTCAGGAGGGTACAAACTGCTGGAAGATCACAGAATCTCAGGATGGTTTGGGTTAGAAAAGACTTTAAAAAGCTCATCTAGTTCCATATGAATGCATGTAAAACCCATTTCTACCTTTATGTAAAGTATTATGCAATAATGAACCACATTTATTTGTAGAAGAACATCAGGACATCAGATGTTATTGTCTGGAAAATTTTATCTTCAAATAATATGTATTAGCAAAAAAAAACCCCAGAGTCTTCATATGCTGAGGTAAAACCCCACTCTGTGTTTGACTGGAGTTTACAGATCTTTTTCAAAAAAGTTAAAAATTTGTCTTTCAAATAGTTTTAATTCTGTTGAGCAGTTTGCTGCTCTGAGGAGGGTCATAACCAAGAAAAACAAAGCAGACTGATGTTTATATTTAATAAATAAATTTTTATTTAAAAATATTCTCTCATTTATTCACAGTTTCAAGTCTGAAAAAGGTAATACTATTCTTGATCAATTCCAACACAGCTGAAACCATTCACTTTCCAAAACAAAATCCCAGAGATGGCTGATAAATTGCCAGAGTCACATCAAAGCTAGAAAGGCACAGGTTTTTGTGCAGGATCCTCCCTGGGATTAAGAAGTGCATCCACATATTCCACAGAAATCTCCTGGTACAGCTTGGGCTGCCTTTAGCAGTGGAAGTGTTCCAGTGCAGCCCTGCTTACAAAACACATTTCAATAAATACCAAACCAGAGCAGCTGTGAGGTTACATCTTTATGCAAAACATGGATTTCACTGCAAGAGAAAAACCAGGAAATTTCCCCACGGTGCAAAAGTTACATTTTTATCTCCAGGACTCCAAGCTGGCATTTCAAACAAAGAAACGCTGGGAGCCGAACAAGGAGAGCTCTGTGGGGATAAAAAGGAATCCCTGTGCTTTCCCAGGTTCCAAGGGAACAACAGCGGTGAGAACTCACCCTCCATAAACACAAACATCCCATGGGAACACCCCCAGTGCTCCCAGCAAGGCACTGGTGCTGCAGCTCTGCAGGGCTGCCCTCACTGCGTGCCGGGGCTGCCTTCACCCCTCGGGGCCAGCTGCTCCAGCAGGCTCAGCATGAGCTCCGTGCGCTCCAGCAGCGACAGCCCCTTGTTGGCAGTGGCACGAAGCAGCAGGGAATAAACCTGCTTGTTTGTTCTCAGAGCTGCTTCTTCCTCACTGCTGCCCCTGCAAAGAGAGCAGAGAATCCCAGCTCGTAACCCGACCGCAGCTCTGCGTTCTGCAGATTATCAAGAGTGTTATTAAATAATGTTGGTGAGTATCCCTGGGGATATCCTCCCACCATTCCCTGCACTGCAGTCAGAGCATTCTGTTTATACTGCAGGCAAGAACATAAAACATAATATAAAATATAATATAAAATGTACAAGCAGCAGTCAGGTTAATTCAAGTGCTTAATTCAAGTGCTTCAGCAATGACTGAGAAATGTTGAAGCAAATTAAATTCTTCACACACTTGGCAAGAATCAGGTTCATTTATTAAACAGAACAGGTAGTCAATAAAAGCCACTGAAATGCAAAGTATTTCTGGGATAAGTTACAAGTATTCCCAGAACAAAGTATTACTTTCAATTACTTTTCCCCTCCGATTTGCACAGCCAAGTTCTGTTCTGCTCATGACTCCACTTTGTGAGGGTAAAACTGATTTCATCCATTTTGACTGCCAGGCTGCAAGTTTGGCAATCAAACACTAATTTTACTACATGTTTTGCGTTTTGCCAAAGTGCACCTGAGACCCTGAAGCAGCATCTAAGCTCAAATTTCCTCCCTTTTCACCCCATTATTAAAGCAGAAGGCAGAACTTCCCCTCTGCAGAGCAGAAGGGAGGAAATGCACACAGGATGTACAGAAGGCACAGGAAAGGTTAAATCAAAGGTAGTTTCAAGTTTGGCCTCAAAGTTTCAACGAGTTGAGCAGATTTTAAAAGTTTCCTTTCACAGTACTCAAACTGTAACAGGTTTCTTGTGTGGAATCTTCACTGCAAAACCTCAAGATGATGCCAAGGTAAATGTGAGGGCAAAAACCCTCCAAAACAAAAAATGAGGAATTGCTCGTGTTATGAGACAACAGAACTAAACTCATTTACTCAGTTAGCTGTGACATCTGCTTGGTAACATAAATTATCCTGTAAAAATCCTCTGTGTTTCACATATTCAGATTGCCACCTTGTGGAAGCTCTTTTTTAGGAGGTGAAAGCTCCTAACATTGCCTGAAAAACAGCTAAAAACGCACCCAGGCTGCGTTCTCCTCATGTTTTTTATTTACCAGTCTCCCACTATCAGCAGACAACTTCTGGGCACAATTAATTCAATTCACAGTTTACTTTTAGCAAAACAGCTCTTCCATTAGCAGTGCTTCAATCCCCAAAACTATTAACCCACCTCCCAAGCCTAAAAGAATCCTCTAAAACTAATGCCACATTTTCAGAACTTCACTTTATGTAACATTAGGAACAGCTCCTGCAATCACACACTTGCTGCAGGGGAGGAGAAGGTATTTTCTGGGTCCCAAAAGGAACACCACACACATTCAGATCAAAGCAACAGAAGGAGTGGGGGAAGGAATTTGCTGCCACATCGAATCTCAACATCTCTTCACAGCACAAAAAGAAGTCAGGTTTGTCCTGAAGCCCAGCAGCAGGACAGAAGACTCCATTAGGAATTAGTAAATTCTCTGGCACCAGTGCACATCTCCCCCATATCCATCCCTCTCTTTGCTGCATTACTGATCTGCCTGAATTTTTTCTCAAGTGTTCTGCTTGCCAAACTCCACTGACATTTCATCAGCAAGATGCCTCAAGAGATCAGCAGCACCCAGCAGCTTCTCCCCCAGGAACTCTGTTCTGTCACACACCAATCCCTCATCAGTCAGGATAAAGGACACCAAGCTCCAACTTACCCAATCTTCTTTTTGCTTGAAGTTAACAATTTAATGGATTGGAGGAGAAGGAAAGACATCCTGGACTCAAAAATCCCAAGCAGTTTCAAGACTTCCTCTTTGTTAAGGCCTGCAGAGGAATCATTCACTGACATGCTCTCAGCAGGACTTTTATCCTTGCTGATCTACAAGAGACAAACAACCCAAAACAATTTGACTGAATTCCACCTTATAAATACAGGGAGTGATTTAAAAAACCCCTCTTGCAGGTGAGCTCTTACATGTTACCCAAACTGCCAGCCAAGGGACACACAAATCAGCACATCCTGCAAGTAATTCTTGACGGAGGCATCAGGAACATAATTCACACTGGCTACAGACAGCCCTGCACGTTTTAATATTTAAATATTAAATATATCAGAGACAGAACTTTTTTTATTATACACAGATTCTGAAGTTCTTAGAGAAAACTTTTAAGGGACAGCAGAGTTGCACAAAAAGAAGTCCATTCACACAGTCAGACAGTTCACATCTGTGCAAAAATATGTTTAATCCATCTCTGGATCACGTTCTAGAGAATTTTTTTTTTATCCACTTCCAGGTTAAGGGAGAACTGCCATACATCTAACTCTGTCCACACTCTTTAGGCCACTGGCTCTACGGAAAAGTAACCAAGGAATATTTTAATTGCCAAAGACCATTCTTTTGTGAAGGCACAAGCCAGAAGGGAGCAGGTATCACACCACTTGAAGTTCCTTTACCTGTTCAGTTTCTGCCACAAGCTCCTTCCTGATGAGCTGAAAAGCACCCTTGGTTTTGGTCATTATATCAAGAGCCCCAGACAGAGTCTTTAATTTCCCAGCACTGCTGTTCTGACCTAAAACCATAAAAATGAAGGAAAAAAAGGCTTATGTTATAGATTGTATTTTTCTTCCATCCAAAGACTTCAAGAGTTAGGAAGAAAGCACTTTCTGCCCTAGTCAGCTGAAAACCAGCAAGATAAAAGTGCCTTGTCTCCTCTCTTGAGGAAATTTCTATTCTGAGCAGTAGATTACTCCTGCTCTCATATAAATTTAGTGATCTAAAAATGAAACTAAGTAGGTAGTGGTGGTTTGGAAAGCTGTTTAAAGCCAGAGCTACACTTACTGGCCATCTGGAACTCTGCAAAGGCCACTCTCTCCAGCTGCACACGCAGGAACTCACAGGGGGCATCCTTCAGGAGCTGGAAGAGCCTCACTGCTTTGCTGTAGTGGAGATCAGCAAGGACACGGTGCTGCTTCCTCAGGTGTTCATCACCAACCTGCACTCACAGGAGGGCACAGAGTAAATCCCCCCCTCTCTGGACATTCATGAGGAGCTGCTGCAAAGGTTTGCTTGGAGAGGGTTGGGAAACAGCACTCATTTCTTTGGCTAGGTAATTGAAATAAATATATCCCAGCTACAGGTAGGAGAATAAATACTAGTTCCACACATACTGAACATGTTAAGGATAGAATTCAGAAAATTGAATAGCCTGGAGCAATACCTGGTTCCTGAGGCAGCTGTGGTACATGGAAGCCAGCCTGTGGTGGATGGTGGCAGCTCGGTACTGGCACAGGGGCTGTCGTTCAGACACTGTATCAACATCACAGTACTTCAAAGACTTCATCATGGCTTCACTGACTTCCTTCTCTATCTACAACACAAATAAATAAATACAAATATAAGGAAAAAAATCCCTGAAGAGGGGCATGTAGTGTAGGACAAAGGGGAAACAGCCTTAAGCTGAAGGAAGGAAGATTTAGAGTAGATATTGGGAAGGAACTCTTCCCTGTGAGGGTAGGCAGGCCCTGGCACAGGGTGCCCAGAGCAGCTGTGGCTGCCCCTGGATCCCTGAAGTGCCCAAGGCCAGGCTGGATGGGGCTTGGAGCAACATGGGACAGTAGAAGGTGTCCCTGCCCATGGCAGGGGTGGAACAAGATGGGTTTTAAGGTCTTTCCAACCCAAACCATTTTATGATTCTACAATTCCAGTACCAATTTTGCTCCCTGGTCAGTTTTCCAGGATGCCAACAATGCATTTTTTCAGACACAATGAATGCCCTCTGTTACCTGTTCCTGAGCCTTTCTGGATAAGGGAGCATAATCCTGCTGCAGAGTTGCCATGGTGAAATATGTTGTAGACAGCTCCCAGTTCACAGAATCCCAAACAGCTGGATGCACATCCCTCTTCCCCAGAGACCTCAGTGCCTTCAGGTAGTAGTCAATAGCCTACAAATGACAAAATCATGCACACAGTTACTGCCTGAATTGCTGACAACTAGAAATCAACTTCCCTTTACTCAAAATATCTCTCTAAGCCTTCTTCAGTATTTCCCATTTGATAATCACCTTAATTCTGACCATGCAATTCTTCTCCCTTGTGTGTGGCACTGCACTATGTTCAATATCAGCATCTGAATGTCACAGCAATCAAACCTCAACGACAGCACCACCAAAGCCCACACAGCAAGGATTAAGATAGGATGGAAGCAGGACAGCTATCCCAGATTATTCCACCCAAATTTAAACACACTTACCACAGTATTCAAAAATACCTCACAATAAAAGGCATTTTGGGGTCTGGGCCCTGCTTAAACCAAGGAGGTGTTACCTTATTGTAATAAAGGGCCTCTTCTGGGGAAAACTCCCTTTTGAAGTCCCCTTCAGCTGCACAGTGGGCCTGGGCACAGATCCTCATCAGCCTCCCCGTGTTGCACAGCAGAAGGGCAGCATTGGTGGCATCATCAATGGACTCAAAATTCTGAATTCCTTCTTCAAAGCAGGAGAAACTTTTCTTCCAGAGCTGCTGCTCTGTCGTCGAGACGTTTTTACTCACTAGGGTGAAGCACATGGCTCAGAGACTCAAATTCCTCAGAGCTCCTGAGCAAACCCTTCCATTCTATCTCCCTTACAAACCATCTCTTAAATTATTCTGAAGACCCAATTCACAGAAAATACTCCTAAGATTTCCACATGGTTGAGGGTTTAATAACTGAAGTGCACTATTACATCTACTACACTTTCAAAAGAATTCCAATGATAGAGGACACAGAGAACACCAGGAAATTAACAGGATACACCAGATTTTGTTTCCACAGTAATAATTCAGGAGACTGGAGTTACTTCTATAAATTTTCAGTATGAAGCAAATAAAATGTGACTTTTACAAACAGGTAAAAATCAGTGTTTCAGTATTTTAAGCTTTAATTTCAACTAAGTAACCTCTGCAAAAATCCAGAGATTATGACAAATCAGAGAATAGAAAGTCCAAGCCAAAATTCATCAAGTCATCTTTGGACAAAGGTCACAGGAAATAGCTGGCATTTGGGAAATGGGAGCTGTTTACACTGAACTACTAGCACCACACTTATTCTACCTAAGAGAACTCTTTAGTCCTGAACAATGTTGGGTTTGCTTTCAAAAACAAAACCCCATTGAACTCTCACCTTAAAAAGCCTTTCCTCAAAAAAAAGCCACCAAAAATAAATCAGAAGGAAAGCTTCCAAGGATTTACTTACCAAAAAATTCACAAGCTGACTTTCTGAAGCTATTATTATGTTTAAATTAAGCTGCTGCTTGTTCACACTGGGCTAAACCCAACACATCAAGAATGCAATGTGCCCTCCCTTTCACAACACAGTTTGAAGTTTCCCTGATGGCTTTTTGAGAGCATTCTACACATTTTAAAGGAATTTCTCCAAACTGTATTCCATTATTCAGTTTAGGCTCAATTAACTACAGTGCACAAGCCACAGTGATCTACTGTAAACAAATAATCACAGTGGCCATTAAAAAACTACAGTCATTTAAATGTCCTCTTTATAATCAGAAATAGATTTTTTCGTACAATCAGTGAACTTGATCACTGCTGTAGCCCCATGAAATGGTCAGGAATGGAAAAAGAATACTTGCCCACTCTCTCAGTCTGCACTGCAGCTGCCTGGTTCATGTAGAACACTCCAATCTCATTCCTGATATTGCCCATCCTCTTGAGCACCTGGATGTGCTGCTCTGGGTTTTGGCTTTTTAAGTTACTGAACAGTAGGATTTCATAAGCTGCTTCATAGCATTTACAGCTGACAGAAAGCTGGTATTCCAAGTCTGTGGATAAATCTGTAGCCCAGGCAAACACTGGAAAACAAAATGCAAAGCCTTTGTGTCAAACAGTATTTCTCTAATTTAAGTCTAGGGAAAAATACTCAGAGAAAGTACAAGACTCGTGTCAGGTAGATTTTATTTATCACTGAAACAGTTACTGCCTTTAGTTGTTTCACAGCTTCAGGCCATGTCATACCCTGTTCTGTATGACAGGCAGGATGAGCCTTCTCTGAAGAGAGCAGAAGTGAAGTGCAATAACCCCTCTGCCACAAGTTCTCCTAGTGCATGTTTTGAGGAAACCCAATGGAATTATTTATGTCTGTCACGTATCCAAAGTCTGGCACACCTTTCCTGTGTCAGGATCATACCTTGGCACCTGGATTCTCTGTGAAGGCTGTGTAATATCTCCTGATCTTCTTTAGTCTGGTAATTATATTCTTCAAGGTAAGCTGCTCTGTTGTTGGCATTCTGAGCCAGCATTAACTGGATATCTCCACAAAGGGTTAAGCACTGACACAGGAACACCAGCACCTCAGGCAGCATGCTGCCACACAGACAGCAGTAGGTATCTGGTGGGAAAAAAAACCAACATGGATGAGGGAGGGGGGAAAAGAAGAATTACACATCAAAAGGCTTGACAAAGACTGACAAGATAATTGTGTTTTATGTTACCCATCTGCAGACAGAGAATAAGTGTGACAACATGTTATCCTCAGAAGAAATAATCTATTTTAAACTCACAGTTGCTCTACACAGCTGATGGTTTAAAAAGAGCTCCTGTGCTGTCCAAGATGAGCAGTCAATCTGGTAATTACAAATGCTAACCTCAGATTTGACCAAGGGAAAACTGACTTTTTGCGGATTAACTCAAGGGAAATACAGCCTGAAAAGTTAATTTCCAAAAGGTAGAGTTTAAAGTTGCTTCTCGAGTCTATAAAAGACTGAAAGCTGCAGAGTGCTGTGAGTTATTGAGAGGTTTATTGATGCTTTGTGCTAAGATCGAGTGCGTTTGCTTTATAAACCTCTTCCTGCCCTAAGACAGGAGCCTTCCCTTATGGCAGGGAAACAGCAGCACTTTAGCACTAAGCTACTGGCGTTTTCCAGTTACTTACTCTCATTATGGTAGTATTAGTCTAACAGCCTGATTTTTCTTTTTTCCTTTTCCTCAGTAATACTTCAAGATGTATTCTATTTTAGAGGAGCATTCAATTCAGCTGCTGAAGAGATTTAGTATTTCTCAGAGTCAAGGATGCATTTAAACAACATGGGGAACCACCAGGGAAAAAACACCAGCTTGCAGCAGCATCATTTGGAGCACAGAATACTGTCTTGTCCTTGGCCCCAGGGCAGACTCTCCCAAATTCAACTGCTCTGGAGCTCTAAATGTGCCCTCAAGTTCCCAACCTGTCAAAATGGGATCATCTTTCTATTGATCAGTGACAGAAATTATCCTCACTACAGACTTCTGCCCTGAATACTGAGCTGGGCATTGAGTTCATTTAAACACAAGCTTGTCAGACTTGTTGCTGCACACCACAGGGAATGCACAGCAGTATCTGATGTGGTGACAGGTATCTCCAGGCAGTGGCACAGGTGACAAATCCGTTCAAGGAACTTACCATGGCACTGCAAGGCCAGCTTGATGTAGCGCAGCGCTCGCCCGTATTTCTGCAGGATCATAGCAGCATCAGATAGGACATAATAAGCTCTTGATGATTTCAGGATGAGCTGGAGTTTCATTTTATATTGCCACGATCCAGGAATCATTCCTGACTGACTGGAATGCTTCCCCTTTTGGAAGGAGCCCACTGTAAGAGGAACAGAACCCCATCAGTGACTCTCCCCTCTAACATATGCCAGAGGCTGGACACAACTCCATCAGCACAGGCAGGATGGGAAATGCCTGATGACAGCCCTGCACAGGCAGAGCTCTGCCAGCTCATCCGCCACTCCAGTATCATCTGCAAAACAGACCCAACACGTGGCAGTGCTCCATGCACTGCACCTGACAGCAGGATGCTGGAATCCAGTGGGACAGTGACAGTGCAGGTGACCTCAGACAGCCTGTGAAACACAGGAGCAGAGGCCAACACTGCTACTATTCCCTCAGGGAGCAACAGAAAAAATCACAAGAAAGCCACAGGCAGAATTTGTCATGTTCTCCACCAAATCCTTAAGATAAATGCTCAGTTTCCGGATAAACAGTCTCAGTAATAAAGCTTCCATGAGTGGATTTAGCCTCCAGCACACAAGAACCTGGATAACCTGGTCCTTCCCAAAAGGAAAACCAAGCACTTTCTCACTTACTTCAAGATATTCTCTGCATAAGGTGATGAAGCTTTTCTTTGATGCTACAGTGGCTATGGAGTCAAAAAGAACAGGTCACTGTTCCTGATTTAAAGTTTGTCCCCACCAAGGGACAGAATTTTGCCCTGACGGTATTTGCACACAGAAACGAGTCTCTTGCTTAAGATGGATTTACAAGGCCTGACTTGCAAATCCAGTATCTTACAACAATATATAAATATGTAATAAGTAAATATAATAAATTCTTAAGCACTACATGTTCTACTAGGACAAAGATCTAGAACAGTAACAACCACCCAGCTAAAGACATACACACTGCACACTGTACCCATACACTATTCACAGGGAGTTCTCTTGAAGCTAGAAATTCCAGGATTTAGGGCACTTATCCCTTCCATATGTATGTAAATATGTACACATGGCAGAGAAAATACATAATTCACATCTCAGAAAACAAACCCATGGACTGGGAAACAGAAGTAAGCAAGTTGCTCTGCTGCTGCTTCAGGGACAGACTCAAGCACAGATCCAGGGATCTGAGTGTGAATAACTCAGAATTGAACTGGCTTCTTATTCAGAGATTTTTCAAAGGCAGAATGGAGGAGAAAGGAAAGAATAAAGAACTGCCAAAGTAGGCATGGCAAATTTTTTTCTGGGCTATGCTTCCAGGGTCTCCTTGCCTTGCAGAGAACTCTACTACTTTCAAACAAAAGACTTTCCTGGAACTTTTTATGTCACTCCAGAACAAAATAAAATAGAGAGACTGTAGTCTGAAACTTCAGGAGTTTGAGCATTTAAGCAAAGAAAACATCTTTTATTTGCTGCTTCTTTTCACAAATGTAGAGGTACAAGAAAGAAAACAAAATCCTAGTTAACGTTTTATATGCAATCCAAGCACCAAGCCTAATGTAGGAACAAACCCTGCCAGATAGGAGAAATTCTTCCAGAAAACATCCAGGTCACACACACTCAAAGAAATTAAGCCTATTTTTAAATCAACCCACAAAACTTACGGTGCTCCACATACCAAACCTCAAAATACCAAGCCTTTATGGAAGCCATCTGAAAGCCACATCTAAATAGGGTCCAGTAAAATCATGTGTTGACTAATAAAAGATTCTTTGCTATGCAAAATAACTCAAATGAGCTTTTCTTTTCATATTTAAAAAGGAACAGACTGTTCTCCAATTTTCAGTGCACTTTTCCTTAGGCAATGCTGTAATTAGTGATTTAAGCACACTGTTTTGACAATCAAAATAAAGTAGCAGCAGTTTGTGTTGGCACTGGAAAGGTCTTATTTGCACAACAATACAACTTACTTTTGTCTAGAAATAAGGCCATCTGTTTTTCCAGAGACTCAGGACCACCACTGGTGGATTCATCCTCATATTTCAACGGGATTGGAGTGCTGGGGTCAGCTGCAGGAAGGTCACCCTCTTTTTTAACACTGCTGTCAACAGACTTCAAACCCTGCAAAAGGGAAAAATCATTTGATTTACCTTGAGAGCAATATTTAGCAAACAGAGTAGATGAAGAATTGGGTAGGAGATGAAGCATCCTCAGGAAGCTGGCAGTGAACTCACCTCCAGGACATGGTTGAGCACCAGCCTGCAGCGCTCCTCAGTGCCATGGCAGACAGGAAATGCACAGCTGGGCTTCAGAGGGGCACCAGGGAGAGAAGACAAGAAATGGTCAATACAGGAAATATAAAATGACTGGTCAGAAGACGCAAATGAGAGGTAGCATCAAGACAAAGTGGAATATAGTAAGGAAAAAAAATCTACATGAAGCCTGCTCTACCATAAAACTCAAACACCTCAGATTTTATGAGCAGCTCATGAAGTGTTTCTTTGCTCACTTCAGTTAACCTGAAGGCAAAACTACCAGGGAACTGAATTTCACTACCCACTTTTGTCCCATTAACTGAGTCATCCAGGAAAACCCTTAAATACCCTCCAGTGTCACTTACACGTATTCGATGCACAGACTTGTACTTTTCTGGTACTGACAACTCCCCAACAGATTTGATTATTGCCACTGCTTTATTGTCATCTGGTGGATCAGAACTGTTGCTGTAAGAACCATTTTCATCACTGTCTGGCATCTCTTCCTCTTCCTCACTGTAACTTTCATCAGAATTTCCATTTATAGGGAAGTCTGCACTGTCTTCTTTTTTAGGTTCATCCAGCTGAAAAAGCTCTGATAACATGTAGTTTGCTGAAGCAATAATCTTTGCAAAGAAGAGAAAAAAAATATTCATTCTCAAGTTAAATTTTACTTTTGAGAGGCAAGAATATAAATTATGTTAGAATAAGGAGGACAGAGGACATGCAAAGAAGTGTTTGATAACGTGTAAATACAGCCTGAGCAAACTCCCTGGAAGGGAAAAGGATCCAAGCTGATTAAGCTTAGAAGAGAATAAAACCAATTGGTAGAGAACAAGTACTGCCTGTTCTGACAGCTTGCAGATCACAGGAGACAACACAAGGATCTTATGCAAGCAAAAAAAAAAACCAAAAACTGAAGAGATTGCATTGGGATTCTGAAAACCTTTCACAACTCTAGAAGAAATCCACATTTTTATTAGTTTAATGTGTGCCATGTCTCCTCTTGTAATCCATTCTAAATATGATTCAGATTTTTCACGTCACACTTTTAGGATACATCTTCAGTTGAAAACAGCTTAAATCATTTAGAGACTCTCTAGCCCAACCCACAAGGCAGGTTGCTCAGAACTGTGTACAGTTGGGCTTTGAGTTTCTGAGAAGATGGAGACTACAACTTCTCTGGTTGGCCTGTCCCAGTTTCCAGCCCCTTTCAGAGTAAAAATGTTCATGTATTCATATTTTACACTTTTTATCCAGGATCTGCTCCAAAAGGGCTCTCTGGCCGCAAAAACAACAGAGTGAATGTAATGAGAAGTTCCTTTTTAGAGCAGGACAGAAGACTTGTGCTGCAGTGAGGGGCAGCAAAAAATATTAATTAAAAAATAGCACGAGGATTCTTTAAAAACAAAATCAATTTTTAAGATTGTTTATAAATTGAAATTCTCTCCTTCGGGAGGAAGAAGTAGCACACTATTTATGACTGGTTTATTATGATTACAGCATCTGTTGTTTATTATGATTACAGCATATTTACACAAAAGTGCAACAAAACATTAAATTCTTACTTGAGGATGTCTGCCATTGTCCAACAACTTCAGACAATTCAAGAGCAATGTTCTGATTGTGCCATAGTGTTTCTTGTTCTGGTTTTTCTTCAACATCATATTGCAAGCAACTCTAAAGAGAAAGTTTACCAAAGCAGTGAAAAAAAGAAGCTTTAAACAATATTCTACAACTATAGATCTTCCAAACTTTGTAAGTCTAAGAGATTTTATCAGCAAAGAAGTTTACATGGAGAAATGATGAAAAGGAAAAAGTCTGTTTTGATCTAGTGGGACTGAGATTTAGCAAGTTTGTATATGACTGTCATTTGATCATGATTTTTGGTCTGTGTTCTGAATAGAACTGCACCAAGAATTAAGTACTGCAACAAAAATGATAAAAACTCACTTGTACAGCAGAATTGCCACTGGCATTGTAAAAGGGTTTTGGTATTTGTCTTCAGTCTCTTCACAGAGCGTGGTGAGGTCATAGAGCTTTACTATGTCACTCCCACTTGCTGGAAAGGAAAATCTCTCATTAATCAACATCACATTACCATCAATCTTTTCAAACTGATCTAAACCTTCTTACCTTTAAACAGCCAGTAAGTGTGTCCTTCTTTGGTGCAATTTGATTTCAGAAAAGATAAGATATTTTGAGCAATATCTTTAATCACTTTGGTAGAAAAATTAGAGTTTTCTAAATTGGGAATATCTTCAGTCTTGATCATTTCATATTTCTGCAAAGAACAGAAATTAAAACTCAAGCTTAGGAGGGTTTTGTGACACCAAAATTAATATATCAGTGTCTCTATCAACAGCTACAAGAAACAAAGGCTGCTATTATGATAAATTGAGTTAATTTTTATGATTTACTTTAAGCAAGCACATCTTGACGACACTACTCAAACAAAGCTTTAAGAAGGATCCATTTCTGTCACAAACATGGTGAATGGAGAACAAAAGATGAGGAAAAGCAAGGGGGAGAAGGTACAACATCTGCTACTTCAACCAAACCTAGTCAGCCTAGGAAAAAACTCCAGGCTACCAGGTAGAACAGAAACACAGCTGGTCTGCAGTAAAACAGCATAAACATTCAAAAGCTTGCATCTGTCTTGGCAAGGGAACACTGCAGATTTTAAGATGTAAGAAACTGATTTCTCCTGTTGCATTTTTTTTTCTGCCTTCACTCAAACATCAAGGGGAGAAGGAATCTTGCATGCATGAAAGGGAGGGGAAGAAAGAACACACTATTTTTAGATGACTGCTGCAAGCTGTCTAAGATGCTTCTCATTCCCCAACACAGGATTTTTGTCATCTTTGCTCAGAACAGTGTGAAGGATCTGTGATAACTGAGGCAATTTTACAAGATGAAGAATGAATTATTATTTTAAGGCATAATGCCAAGAGCCAGACTTACCTGAACAATTCCATTGACATGAAAGCACATCACAAGCTCTGGTACGTTGCATATTAAGTTGTCCAACCAATAGTCAATCCCTGTTAGCACATTTATTGGCTTGTTGTTATCCCTAAAATAAAATATTTCTAGTGTTACTTAAATCTTTGTTTACCCTTCAGGAAATATGAGGGATGCTTACTAATGGGATTTAGGTTTAAGTCACCTGAGAGTGGATGAACACTAAAACAAGTATTTGTGAATTGTTGTATTAATGAGCTATAGCCAAACAGATGTGCTGATCTCTCCAATGGAATATGCTCACATTCCATCAGCAGTTTGGAGTTTTTGCCCACATTTAACAGGTTTCAGATGTCACACTATTACCAAGATAACAAGTACTTCAGAAGTTCTAAAGGAATAACACTTTTAGCTTCAACTAATTATAGCACAAACCTACTCCCAGACCTTCCAAAATTCCTTGCAGAGTAAGGTACTGCTAATTCCTAAGTATGTCTCAAAAAGATGACAAATACACTAAATCAGCTTCAAGGTTTTGCTCATTCTTTGACTATGTAAAGGCAGGAACAGAGTGGTAATGAAGGGATTGACATTAAATTTGGACTGGAAAAGTTCTGCCTCACTGCTCAATAACATTTTAAGTGCTTATGCCCAACAAGCAGCTATTGAAATTCAGACTCCCAGGAAGAGAAATATTACTACTCTCTTTTATAAAAATAGTAAAAAAAGCAGATGGCTAACTAACAAAACAGGGAAGGCTGGTATAAAAACTATCTATGAACTTCTAAGCTCACCTGAGACGCAGGCTCACAGCAGGGTATCTCCCACCTCCAAATATCGGCATATTTGATCCCACCAACATGTGGATATCTTCAAAGGTCCACAGGATATTACGAACAAAGTCATTTTTAAGTCCCTTCATTAAGAGAAAACAGAATTGGCCAGTAAATCAGTGGTATAACTCTTGCTCTCCATGACATTCTGTGGAATTATGAGACAGCAAGAAGCCAAAGCAGCAAATAAAAGCCAGCACGTGACAAACCCGGCGCGTTCACAGGAACTTAAAATTGCAGATGCCACAAAAGCTACTTCTACAGGGACTGAGGTTTGGCCTTGGTTCCAGTTTAGGCCTGGTTTGGAGGCGTTGGTTTAACCTGGGGGTTCAGCTCTCACATAAAGCATACCTGACTGTTCTCCCCGTCATTGAACAAAGGAGTCAGGTTTTGTTCTCTGGGGGCTGAGGCCACGTGCCCCACTAGATATGAGGGTTCAAGAGGCACATTTCCCTGTGGAGAGCACAAGGATAAGGAGTGATTCTGCTGCTGAGGTCAAGTCAGCCATTTAAAAAGATATGAACAACAAAAGCATGTAAGGGAAAATCCTTTACCTTCAACGTTAAATAAATCTGCATAAAACTGCAAAAAGTCTCTAGGCAGTGACTAGAATGCTTCTTTTCTATAGTTAGTGCCAGAATGTTGTGTTTTGTAATATTCTCAGAGGCTTTGGGAAGAAACTTTCTGTAGTATTTAGAGGAGCTCCTTATTAACCCAGGGTCAACACCAGATTATCAGTGTCCAGAAGCAAAACCTCTATCCTGCTTGTTTATTTATGAACTAAAGAAAATGGCACTGTGCAAATGCACAACAGCTTCTTCATGATAAACAGTCTGCTGAATTGGGCAATGGTTCCTCAAGAGGGTGGAAGAGAGAAGGAGTCCTTTTCCTAAAAGCTTTCAAGCACTAAAGTATTTATCCACTTCACACAACACATGCAGTTACAATTTTATGGCCAATGTAGGTTAGAAACTCCCTAAATTTGGCAGATCAGTTGGTAACATTGTGCAAGCATAACTGTAGCATCATTATTATACTAATGCAGACTGAAGACAGCAGACCTTTCAACCTCTCCAAAATTTAATCAATTCTTTTTTATATTACTCACAAAAACCACAGGAATTAGCAGTTTTCGTAAGTTTAGCTAGAATAGAAACCCTGAATTAGGGCCTGATACTAATCATAGCTTGTTGCATAATTGCTGTAAACATCTCCCCTTTCACTTGTGTAATCTCATTGCAAGTATTTTTAAGTACTGCCTGTTTTCCCTTTTCAGAAATTTTGATTTTCCTCTTCAGCTAATGAATTCAGGGGCATTAGAAGATGGATTTTAATGGCAGATTTAAAAAGAAAGGCCAGAACTTTAAGCTTCCAAACACATCTTCTGATTACCAGGATTTTTCTACTTCTAAGTAAAGGTACTGATGAATACTCTTAGCCAAAGGCTTTGTTTCTCAAAGATGCTGGGATAAACAGCAATTTAACATTACAGTGACAGAACAAATATCTGAAATTTGGAGCTCTGAATCACTGGCAAATCTAAAACTGCACCTCCTGCCAAGTTCTCCTCATGCTTTAGCTCAGCTCTTTCAGCAAAGGGAGCTGCAGCAGCACTTCTGAGAACCTTTCCCCATCTGTGGCTGTACAAACACTGTGGTGCCATGTAAAACATTCTTCACACCAACCTGGTTAGAGGCACCTGGATCTTCAGATAGCGAGGAAGGCATTTCAAAAGGAGCTGGCCAGGAGGCCCTTCCTGCTTCATCACTCTCACCTGCAACAGGACCCTCCTGGTGCTGCTTGGAAGTGGAAGGAACAGGCTGAGCAGCTCCATCTCCATTAATGCTGACAAGGAAACATTTACAAGTTCAGCTGACAAGATGCAAACAGATCCATTTTTAGAGTTGCTATGTTTGATGCACCCTTGCCAACAAATGACTTGGCTGATGTGCCGTTAATTAAGTTATGCCGTTTATTTTATTCTTTAGTATTTCAATTTTAATGTAAAATACTTCCATTTCCATGAAAATATTTCATGTTATTTCCTGACCTTACCCCTCAATTCCCTCTGTTTAAGGAAAAGGCACTAAATAAGTCAGACCATAATGGAATTTCAACATTTACTCCAGGACCAAAAACCAAGCAGAAGTAGTGCAGAATTCAAGTTTCATGTAGACAAAAGGTTACCTGTAATACAAAAACTTAGAAAGTATTGCCTTCTGGTACCAGTGTTCTTTACTCTTCTTTTTTCTTTGCCATTTCTGATCAATCAGCCTTTGATAAAACTCTTTCAGCCATGTCCAGTCCCCTGTCTAGGCAACAGAAGAAATATGAAAATAATGTCAAGAAGCATCTGCGAAGTTAACCAAGTGCCTTATAAACTGACAAATACTCCTCCCCAAGAGGAAACTGAGAAAATAACATCAGAGCTGAAGTCCTGAATTGGTCATTTATTGAAAATACACCTTCTAGGAAAGTTATGTTCTTACTGAAAATTTGACTTAATCAGAAAATCAGATATATAAGAGCCTACATAGTAAGAAATATGCATTGCTTATAAAATCAATAAAATGCCACAGCAATACTGAAGTAATTACACTGAAGTGAGACACACAATATTTACCCTACAACGCCATAAACACAGGACATCAGTGTAGCTTGTGGGTAAACTGCTGCAGAACAGAACACCCTTGACACCCACATATGATTTTTAGGGCTTTCCAGACATTTTCCTGCTACTCTATTTCTGAAATAATGCATTTTGCCCACATGCCAGAGTTATCAAGAACCAAGTGGTTCACCTGAGACGATCTCATGAAGAGTTCCTGGATATCCAGCTCATCCAGCAGGAGTGTCCTCCCAATTCTGTGCACTGCCATGCTCACATGGGACTTGCTGTAAGGAATCTTCAGGAGCTTTTTGATGTTCTTGCAGAAGGAAAGTGAAAAGAGAGAATAGTCAATATAATTATGCATAGGAAGGCAACTGTCAGGAAACTAAGGCCCCATCACGTGTAACAGTGACTTGGGGAAACTCCAAGCCTAAACTCCACCACTCCAAACACCCCCCCATCCTTCTTCTTCCCCCCAGCCCCCTTTGGTCAGTCAGGGTCCCCTGTCCTGGCTGTGTCTCTTCCCTGTTTTCCATGCACACTCCCATGCCCCTGCCAGCAGGGAGATGAGAAGCAGGAAAAGCCTTGGCTCTGTCTGAGCCCTGCTTAACAACAACAAAAACATCTCTGTATTATCAACCTGTGCTCAGAACAATCCCAAAACAGTCCCTTACCAGTCACTGGGAAGAAAATTAATTCTACCCCAGCACACAGGATCAAATAAAACCTGACAGTGCCAGGGATTTTAAAACCATTGCACAAGAAAATGCATTTGCTAAGGGCAGAGAACACAAATGACAGTGATAAAGAGACGAAATCGTCAGTAGGAACAACACACGTGGCTTAAACACATTCTCTGATTGGATCACCATAAGCAGGTACCAACAAAAATGACAAAAATATGCAAGTGGATGATTTGGATTGTAAACCTTTATTTTCACACCACGAATACCAATTCTTTGCCAGGTGTCCAAAGCAATCCAGGCAGAGATCTAGATCTGAATACAAATCTGACAAATATTAACATGAACATGTTTCCTCTTCTGAGTAGCCTCATCTGAATTCTACAGATATTACAAGCACCAAAAGAGCTGACAAAAATCAAAGGAAAGAAGAAGTTAGAGTGGAGCTCTCTATTCTAGGTAAGAATAGGAAAAAAAAAACCATCTTGAGAGTAACAGTTTGCATCAAAATAATTGATTTCAAACACACAAGACAACTACCTTGCAAGACTGATGTGCTGCTTTCAGTAAACTGCATACTTTAGCTGCAGATTATTTATAGAACTCCAGAGGAAATATGATTTTTCTCTCTACATTTCTTGTTCAGTGATCACAACTCTCTTACTTGGTGATCTGTGAATCATTAAGGGATCTTTCCTTGTCCCCAAAGGACACAAAGATGCCAGAAGCCATCACAGTATCTTAAAATAAAAGTTTATGCAATGTAAGAATTTGAATGAGAGAATTTAGATGTGTCCATACCTCTGAATCAGATACGACATCCACATCATTTCCAACTGAGTCAATGAAGTCATAGGCCATCCCAAAGCTATTTAAAAAAATATTACAAGTTAAGACAGTTCCAGTGTGACATTACAGACCTGGCTTTTACATCTATTAAATCTTTGAATGGTTTCTTTAAAAAAAAAAAAAAAAAAAAGAAAAAAAAAGAAGGAAAAAAAAAAAACCAACAAAAACACAAACCAGCTAAACATCCTCATGTGTAATGAGATCTAAAATTAACAAAGTGATTTCATCTTCATATTCTGCAAGTTTTTTTAATATATCTTTGAAAGTGCTTAGATCTAATTTCAGGACATTCTATAACACTTAAAGTTTCGTTGAAGTCAAGAAAAATCAGAGAAAATTAAGGATTCTTTCTAACACTGAAAATAAGAAGAGTTCTTCAAGGAGTTTCTTTTTAAGGCATTAAGCATATTAAAGACTTTAATTTTAGTAGCTGTAATTGAATTTTACCTCTTATTCACGTTTTCCAGAACTGCCCTACATGTTGTAACAGACACATTGTCTCTTCCTCCACCCTCGTTAAGGAAATTACGAGGTACTTAAACTGGAATATTTCAATGTATAGATCATTCTTTAAAACAAATCCAGACACTACTAAAATCCAAAACATACACAATGTTCAAGTCACATTTTCGTTATCAGTGTTTTAATACTAACACTAGAGAAAGAGATTAAACTGCCAGCCTCTATTTGACAACCACAGTATCTAAAATAAACATGAAAAATTCATAAAGCCCTGAAAAATATGTTACTGTGCTCTGAAAAGTACAGCTCCTAAAAGAGATGATGAGGATGTAAACACAGACCTTGAACAAACTGTTAAATTTCACTGACTGGCTGACTTGGTGTGAATTTGCTTGTTCAGCACAGGATTTGAGCCTCCTGTTTATGAACACTCTGAACTCAACTCATCCAACAATTCAGCAAACAGCCACACTGAAAAGTAACTGCTTCTTGGGTATGCCCCTCATTTCACCTATAGTGTGATAAAATATGAAATCCTGATATAAATACAAAATTTCATTTATCATTAGTCACATCCAGTTTCTAAAGATCCAGAAGAGCTATAAATTGGTTTCCAAGGGGAACCACATGTTCCATTTTCACCTGTTATCAAAGGCAGAAGGGCTGGCTGAACCAGTCCAGTTTGATCTGGGCCAACCAGGGAGGAACAAAAAGTCAGTTTGACTGTCTGAGGCAAGGTGTCAACATGCACGTGAACAAAGTAATAATCAACATCATCAATCATTTACTAAGGAGACAAGATCAGACCAAAGAGGCAACAATTCATGAGGCAAAAGTAGAGGGAGAATGGTTAAGACAAAGAAATATGTAGTTGCTATGGTAAAACCTGTACTTTCTACTTTAAATGACAGAGGATCCAAGTTCACAATCAGAATTATTCTTAAAGGCCTGGGAAAAAATAGGGGCTGCTGTTATTTACCTCGAGAAGGGTTTACTTTTTTTGCTGTTGCCCAGAATGGTTGTCCCTGCTGGTCCCAGCTTGGCACTTTCCCGTAACCAGTTGGCAGGAGGCAGCTTCAGGTCTGTTTTCTCCTGCAGACGGGCAAAGGCTGCTTGAGGAGGGGCTGAGGAGTATTTCACCACAGCACAGCTCTTCACCTCATTGCCTCCAAGGAACAGCACCGACCCCTGGTTTCCAGAGAGAAATTAGAAAGTGTTGGCAATTAAAACTATCAGGCTTGTTCTGTGTTATTTTTAAGGTTAAGTGAGCAAAATCCACTCCTCTATTCACTTACCTTTCCCCAGCACATACAGTTTTCCAGTTATCCCAATTCCAATTCGTGTCAAGCATAAGCTTCACTTTAGGAATTATCACAGAAACATTTAGGTTGGAAAAGACCTCCAAGATTATTAAGTCAAATCTGTGATGGATCATCACACTGTCACCCAAACCAGAGCACTGAGCAACGCATCCAGTCTTTCCTTGGACACCTCCAGGGATGGGGACTCCACCACTGCCCTGGACAGCCTGTTCCAATGCTTGACAACCATTTCCATGAAGGAATTGCTCCTGCTGTCCAATCTGTCCCTCCCCTGGCCCAGCCTGAGGCCGTTCCCTCTCCTCCTGTCCCTGTTCCCTGGAGCAGAGCCCGACCCCCCCGGCTGTCCCTTCCTGCCAGGAGCTGTGCAGAGCCACAAGGGCCCCCCTGAGCCTCCTTTGCTCCAGGCTGAGCCCCTTCCCAGCTCCCTCAGCCCCTCCTGGGGCTCCAGCCCCTTCCCCAGCTCCGTTCCCTGCCCTGCACACACTCCAGCCCCTCAATGTCTTTCCTGACATAACAGCGCCAGAACCAATCCCAGAATTTGAGGCTGGACCTCAGCAGCGCCCAGCACAGGGGGACAACCAGTGCCCTGGTCCTGTGGCTGATCCAAGCAGGTGACAGGGCCTTCTTGCCCACCTGGGCACACTGAGGTACGAGAATGAAGTGCCACCAAGGTCAGCTGCCCACACAATACAAAATCACTCAGAAAGGCTGAAACGAACACGACTCCCACTGAAGTTTGTGAAAGTAGGTGTTTAGCAACACCAAGTGTTCACTAACACCAAAATTATCATCAACATTACAGCTAAACAGGCTTCTACCTTATTATTATTAAATAATAATAAACTGAACAAGCTTCGTGTTTGCCTATTTCTTTTCAAACACGCAGCTGTCACCCGTGTGCGAGGAGCTTTGAACTAACACATGTCGAGGGAAAAACAGCTCCACAGGACACCACTTACGTAAATACGATGCACTTAGGCATAACAACAGCTACACTGCTCGCAATTAACGCTTAATCATAATTAGAGTGTTCCCTACAGCACTCCGGCCCTGACAAACTGGAAAGAGGATCAGAAACACCGCTTCAATTAAAACACCCCTAGGGGCTGTGTCCGTAGCCACCGCTCGACCTCCCTTCAGCCCCTCCACCTCACCTAGCACGGCCCCCCCTCAGCGCCGCTCACCTGCTTGGGTTCCTCGGCGTCTCCCCTCAGCGGGGCAGCGGCGCCCGCGCCGCACGGCTCCTCCATAGTCCGGGAATGGTCCGGGGATGGAGTGGGAATGGTCCGGGGATGGAGCGGGGATGGAGCCGGGAAGGGACGGCGGGAGCGGAGCCGCTTCCCGGGGGCGTCCGGCCGGGAACCGCCGCCTCTCGCGAGACTTTTCGAGAAGTCGCGGGAAGGGCGGGCTCTGAGGGTGGCGCCGTGAGGGGCAGGAGGCGGAGGCGGCTTCGTGAGGGGCGGGTGTGGCGTGCCCAGCGGGATTAGAGAGTCTTTGAGGTCGGAAAAGTACGTGGCTGATCTGTGAGTGATCCTTACCTTTTCAATTAACCATAATATGGAGTGTCACGTCCAGTCGTTCTTTAAGCACCTCCAGGGATGGGACTCCACTATCTCCCTTGGCAGCCCCTTCCAATTCTTGGCCGCCCTTTCCATGAATAAATTTTCCCGACTCTCCAATTTAGACCTCCCCGGCACAGTTTGATGCTATTCACAGCTGAGCCAGAAGGTCCCCCCGAGCCTCCTTTTCTCCAGGTTCGTTTGATTTTCCTGGATAACTGGGACCTTAAGGAAACAAGCAAAAACTTGGTGCTGGGGTACCTCAGCATGGGAGAGGATTGAAAATTGCAGTGTCCTGCCTTCTGTACACTGAGTTCAAGAAAGGCTAAGCTCTGATGGCTTCAGTAAGTGAGTAATTCCTAAATAGTGCCCATGGGATTTTTTATATCTATTCTTTTCGTTGTAGATGGTACTCCTCATTCTCTAAACCACAGGAGGCAGTACACTTCATGACTGGTCAGGGAGTGCAAATGCTGACTGACTCATAAATTATATCTATAGCCACCCGTATCTTTTAATATATATACACACACACGCACACACATAGATATAGATCGTGGAATAACAGAATGGTTTTGGCTAGAAGGGACCTTAAATCCCATTCAGTTCCACTCCCTGCCATGGGCAGGGACACTTTCCCCTATCCCAGGCTGCTCCCAGCCAGCCTGGCCTTGCACACTGCCAGGGATCCTCACAGGGAACAAGTCCTTCCTAATATCCAGTCTAAACCTAGTCTCTGTTAGTTTGAAGCCAAAAAGGACATAAGTGTCATCTTCTCTACAGTCTGTCGAGGCCAAGGAGGCGAAGTCTTGGTTTGTGCTACACTGGCCAAGTGTGCTGCAGTTAAGTAGTTGGGATGTTTCCAAGCCAGCGCTTAAACTCAAAAGAAAAAAGAAAAAAAAAAAAAAAAAATTCTTAAGATGCAGCCAGGTTTTCTGTAAATATTTGGCATGTGTTCAATTAAGATGTGTGTATGTGGAAAGCCGTTTTCAAAAGAGCAGGAAGTTGCATCTTAAAAATTCTATCTCTAACGTCCTGTAGATTTTCCTCAAAACCAGCTCTCCTTTCCCCACCCGTTCCTATTCAGGCTGTAAAGAGTCACTGAAATGACTGTGCAAAACTGATTTCTTTTCAACATTCAATCCTTTAACGAGCTGTTATTTCCCTCTTCCCTGCAGCAGACGAGCAGGAACAGCTCTGCCCGGCGTTGCTTTTGGTTGTGTGGATCTCACTGAAGCCCCAGGAGGGCTCTGAGGTCACAGGGGAGGGTTCTGCACGCCGCCCGCTCCGGGAGCAGGTTTCCAGGGACCCGCGGTGGCGCTGGCACGGTGACCGGGAGCGGCAGTGACATCGAGCCATGGCTGAGAATGAGAACATGCCTAAGCACGACATGCGGCGCAGAAGCGACTGGGTAAGGGCCGAGCAGGAGCTCCCGTGTCCCCCACAAGGCTTCTTGATCCTTAAACTCTCAAAAAAAGCACCATGCTAAGGGCGTCTTTGTCCTTTAGTCAGAAATGAGTCTTCCCATTCCTCAGGTTTAAAAGGAAAGAGTGTTCTCCGTATTCAGTGTGCAAAGTTCTGGCTTGCTAACTAGCCCTGGTGGGATTCTTCCCCACCCCC
>WBNO01016302.1:14394-70551 GCA_013400575.1 Peucedramus taeniatus | reverse complement strand
CAGCTTTCCAGCAATGCTGGAGGCCTCTTATTTGATAGTTAGCCCTGGCTAGTTTTCCTACTCTTTTGGAGAACTCCAGCCAAGGTTTGCCTCAGTTCTTGCCTCCAGGAGAGCACTGTGATCCCATCAGAGCCGCTGGGCTGGGACATCTTGGCATCCCAGGGCACTGTGACACTCCTGGCACAGGCTGTTCCTCACTCTCTAAACCCTTTGGCCTGATGTTGGGTCGAGCTGTTCCCAAAAATTTTGTGCTTTCAAACTTGTACTACATACAGTAGGAGTAGCACTGGGGGGAGGCTGGAAGGTCGTTGTTTTCCTTGATGGTTATTGCTGCGTAAAGAGTTTTCAGAAAGTTCCTGGACATTCTTGTCTTGAAGATTCCTAAAATTCTTTTCTGGTTATTTTATCTATGTTTGAACGTCTTTATGGTAGGGCTTGTGTTGTGTACGTGCGAGACTCCTCGTACTTCCAGACGCCACTAGGTGCTGCTGTAATCCAAGTAATAAAAAATAAATGGAAAAATACCATTTTGCCCACATTTCTGATGAGATTTATTTGTTATTTGGGTTTTGTTGTTTTTATTTTTTTTCCAGTTTGCTTTTATTTTAAATAGTCATAATCTTCATTATTTTCTAGTTCACTCACGGGGGACCGGGGCTGGGCGAACTGGAATCAACAACAACCGCTTCACTAAAACATGTCCTGAACTCTGTAGCCGCTGTGGGCCAGGAACACAGAACGCCGCTGGAATACAGAGCTCGGGTGCAGGTGAGTTCCCGTGGCAGCACAGCCGATTTTTGGAGCTCTTTTGCAAGTTGTCACTCGCTAAGTTGTGAGTAAGAACAGCACTCAGGGTCGTTAGCGGAGCAGCCGCAGCGGGCTGGCAGACTTTGTGCCTCAGGGGATGGAGTGATTGCTGCCTGTGCTGCGGAAGAAACATATTTCCCTGTTACTCACTTATAATTTTAGTTGCTCCAAGTCCTGCTGTATTACTGCTGATTTTCTCTTTTATTATTGAGACACCGAATACATTATGATCAATCTCAGCCCACAGCCTGTGTGTAAAGCCGTGTAAGAAGGTTTAATGGAAATTTAATCAGCTGTTTGGCAATGAGTGTCGGAAATTCAGTATATTCACACAAAGGAGTGTTCTTTTTGATCATTAAAAAGTTAGAAGCTCCTCATTTCAAACATTTTTAAGGCTTGATTAAAAATGAGATTTGTGAAAACTATTAGGATGAAATAGAGAATTTTTTTAAATCACAAGTATTTGAAATGTTGCGGTGTTGTAAGCACCTTTCATGTCCTTATTTTATCATCACACTGAGCTTTGCTTTACCCACCCACTTTGGGCACAGAACATTTCTCATTTTCTATAGGCACAGCAATTACAGTGGGTTCATTTCACTAGTTTTACGATAGTGAAAGGCAGAAATGCAGGGCTTGGAAGGAATATTTAAAAGGAAAGCTTGGGGCTCCTGAAAAGGAGATTATACTGCAATACGAGTATACACTGTGTTAATATTACATCTACTTTTCTGTGGAATATCTGGCCTTAGCCACTGCCTGAAAAGGAGAACCAGGGTAGAGGGACCTTTTATCAACACCAGTGTGACTTCACCTGAAGTTGCAAGTCTTGTCTTTACCAGCCCTAGACTTTTATATTGAATTAGGGAAATTCTTGCCTGTCGTAAATGGAGAATTAATCTGACATCAGTGGTGAGACCACGAAGATGCACTAAAAGCTAAAATGGGAGAGTTTGAAGAAGTTTGTTTAGGCACTGGTAATAAACACTATTCCAGACATTTAGTTGCAGTAGATATTTTAGTAAAAAATTTACAGACTCAGGAGGTGCTTATTTTTAAACACTTGTGTGAGAATGTATTTGTTGAATTTACTTATCCACTGAACTACAGTCTGGATGAATCAGTATGAGACAAACAAACTGGTAAATATACCTAAAAAAAGGAAGAGAATCTGCCACATAAAACAATTATCCTGAGATCTGACCATGCAGCTGACCCCATGCAGGCACATTTTGTGTCTGGTGAATCTTCTTGCTGGATCAGGCCTCGAGTCACATTGATCTTTAGAACTCATTCAGGTTCCCCTCCTCTTGAAACAGTTCTTTTAGACTGTGTTACATTAAAACTTGCTCTTCTGTTTGGAGTGGGATATCACAATTGGGATATTGCACTGACAACAAACATTTAAAAAGTCAGATATGTTCAGTATTTCTAAAATAGCTCTTTTTGCAGTTGTCTTTTTTTTCTTCTGAAACTCTGGTTTCATTTAGAGACTGGATGAACATCATGTTAAAGAATGAGATTATAAATTAGTTAAGCAATTAATACCTCTTTAACTTCCCTTGCAACAAGCAGTGTCCATGACATTCAGTTCATAAATCACAGACTAATTCAGTTTTGAGGTCCTTTTTGTAGTTTATTTTAATTAGCTTTAGGCCTACTACTAAATCAAGCAAGGCAATCCTGACATATCTCTAGCATTTTGTTGCTTTGCAGACATAATATATAATTTCTTATTTGAAAATTCACACTTTTATATTAATCATGTATATATTCAGCAAACCCTCCTGGTCATTTTATTAAAAAAAAATTAAAAGTCCACATTACCTCTATAAAATCATGTGCAGGTGAATATTTAACATAGGAATATGACTTCTGTGCTAGAACAAAGGCAGCTGTAATCTCACAATATAAGAACAAAGACAAATAGACTCCAAACAGAGTTTAAAATTATTTTTTTTTCTATAATTTCTTTTCTTACAGAAAGCAGGAAACAACAATTTCCCATTCTCTTCTCATGACAACAGACATGAAATATGCAACGCAGTCGAGTATTTTGACCTGGTAAGTACCCAGCACTGAGACAAATCAAGCAACTTCAGATCTATTGCTCTGCCAGAGATTAAACACAGCATCTTTTCTGTCTCCAGCAAAATAAAAAGAAAAAATAGATGCTAAAAAAAAGAGAAGATAGATGCTAAAACTGTGAGAAGAGAAAAATGTAAATAGCAAAGAAAAATACACTTTTTATTAGTAGAGGGCTGGGACATCTCTGGGACTGTCACAGATGTGCAGCAGCACATACAGTCATTGAGAATGGTGTGATTCAAAAGGAAGCAAAAAGCCATGATTTGGGTCTCTGACAGGCATTTTCTAATATTCCTGTTTTGGTTTTGTACCCAGTTAAATGTCCTATTAGTCTGCTCTAAGTGATTTGCCTTGCAATGAATTTTTGTAGATATCTCAGCAACTTCTAATTTGCAGTCCCAAATATTTTGTTCAGACTCAACTTTATCATAAATTTAAACAAAATCCATACAATACCCACAATATATCTCAAGAATGCATTCTTTCAATTCTTCACAATACACCTGTTTAAATGTATGCTGCAGAAGCCACAACTTTGACTAGAATTTTTTGGGGCTTTTCTTTGTGGGCAACATTTTAATGTTCTTCCATTCTTCTAAGATTGTTGGTATTATTCCAGGCAGCAAAAGAAATAGGACAGTTCACAGGATAATGAGTAAAGGAGGAAGCAGTGAATTGTGATATAGGGAGTTTGTCTGATTTTGGGCTCTGTCAGGACTAGACTTTTTGGAATTCTTTATTCACTGAATAACCTCAATTTCTGTGCACTTTGGGCAGTGTCTCATCATTTTAGAGATACTGATCAACCATAATTCCAGCTAAATTTCCTGCGAGCTGTGGAGTGTGAAAATCAGGCTCTGTCTCTCTTGTGTTTGGACACACAAGGGATAGCACTGAAGATTCAGATTTCATGGTCTGTCTCAGTTTCTTTATTGCAGTCCAAACCTAGAATTATTAACCTATTTCTTTGGGTGCCTCTGAAGATTAATTTAGCCGAGTGTATCTAAATAGCCTTGAGTAGCTGGTGTGCTACAGAAATGCAAAGTAAAAGTGGTTTATTAGCTCTGAGAGATGGAAGGTCAGCAGATTTCCCATTATATATGCAACCAAAAATGTTCATACAGGCGAGTCTGACAATATTATTTTTAACTTGCTAAAGATCAACCGTGAGTTCTTGCAATCACTGTGGTAACAGCTTCGTTCACTTCCCGGTGGAGTAGTGACTGTTACAAGATTCATCTGTGAAGCTGTGACTGGAAGTCATATGGTTGTATGAATTTTTCTTTCGTTTTTTTTCCCGTAGGGCATGGGTGTGAGGAAGTTGGATCCAGAGAAGCAGAGACAGAACTCCCATAACTTCTTCGAGTGGTCTCGTGTGCCAGGCTATAGCAGCAGCGAAGACTTCGTCACCGTGTACCAAAGCTCATTTGTGTCAGGTCAGAGCCCTGGGAAGGAGGAACAGTATTGCAGGCGCTATCCCAAACACCACACCCAAAACCAGAGCAGAGACCACAAACAGTGCTGCAACAAACCTGCTCCTGTGGATGAGAAAGCCCTGCAGCAAAAGGAGACATCTTAATCAGCAGAACACCTCTGGAACACCGACCAAGCAAATCTGAACTTTACTCAAAACAACAGTGAAGGAATAAACATTTGTGTAAAGCACATGTGACAGTATGGTTGAGAGTTCATTACCTTACATTACTCTGAAAACATACATTACTATAAAACCTTTAAAGAAGAGGAGCATTATAAGGTAAAACAAGATTGTGCATATTTTTAGACATATGTTTACTGGGAGAACAGAGATAGGGATTGTGCTTGTGTTACCTGATACTGGTGGACCCTCATCTTGATACAAAAGCTCCTTCATCTTCTGAATCAGTGGTAGAGCTGTACCTCAGGCAGCTGACAGCACCTGTATTGACACAGGAGCATAATGGAACTGGATCCTCGAGGGACTACCACAGCAGGGAGCCAAACCCCTCTGTGTTCAGGTAAGAGAGAAACATTTCTGAAAGGATTCATGATTGAGAGGCAGGTGACCAGCCATTAGAGAAAGTAGATTAAAAAGAAGCTGTGCGTTAGATTTATGTGCAAAATAAGTGTCCTGTTTGGTTATAGCACAGCAGTTGTAGAAGTGAAAAAAGAGTGTTGTGAACAATATTTGTGCACTCAAAAATTTGATTCATGGCTGTAAGGGGGAAAAGAACTCGAGCTGAAGTGAAAGGCTGTGTGGAGATTTGAGTTTGGGGTGGACTGGATCTTAAAAGAACTCATGATTTTATAGTTACATGTCCCCACGGAAGATAATTCAAACCCAATCCTCCAAGCACTCTGCTCCCAGAATATTCACTGATGTTAGAATGTGGCAGGCAGTAGAGTCAGACCTAGAGTCAGACCTCCAGATGATGTGTTTTCCTCTTCTGGATCATTTCCATTAATATCAATAAAATAATAAGCTAAACTGTGTGTCTTAAAATATCCTACAAATAAGCTTGTTGCTATGCAAAATAACGTTGACTAAAAAAAAAACCAAAAACCAAGCATAAGTTTATGAGATAATTTCCTTTATTTACAAGATAAATGGAAAAATAAACCCTTGACCCTTAGAATTCCCTGCATTGTAAGAGCTGCCTTGAACATGAGCTCAGTTAAGAAATGGCATTTCTGCCTTTCAGTGAACAGATGAATTTTTTGGTATCAGCCTGCAGTGGCTGATGGCCTTTTTGTGTCACATCAGAATAGATGGGATTAGATTCCCCAAACGTGTAGCATGTTTATTAGCACATGCTGAAATAATAAACTCATTTTTTTAATGGAGTTCCCTCTGTTAGAGTTCTTGGGGTGGTACACAATACATCAAAATCCAAAACATCAATGAACAATGTAAAACCAAATAAAAAGCCAAGTAACATAGTGCTATTAAAAAGGATTGCTTTTTCTCGAAGTAAAGACAGCCTGCCTGACAGCTCCAGAGTCAGAATTTCCAGAGCTTTAGCCAACAGTTTCATCCCCAGACTGATTCAGAACTGAAGTGTGTGCCAATCACATGGTGAATGAAGCGCCCCATGCTGTTTGGCAAACTCCAAAGGGCAATCTTGGAGCTCCATCAGAAGGAAGGAACACATTCTTGCTCCATTGGTAATGTTTATCTGTGGTTTAGCATTACAACTGGATGTGGTGAAATAAATTGCTGTAGTTTGTTATGCCTTAAGACACCAATAGAAACACTCCAGATTTCTTCCCTCTCTTTTTCTTTTTTTTTTTTTTTCACATTTTTTGGTAAAATGTGGCTTAAAATAAAAAAAAAAAAGTACCTGTGGATTAATAGATATTTTCAACTATATTGTAATAAAGATTACAGAGGAGAAACTGAGGAGATCATGAAACCCTTATAAACTGAAATGCACATAGGTGCTGGGTTGAATAAAACAGGTGATTCCCACATATCTCATGCTCTGCCAGTGTTTCTTGGGTAAAGAACAGGAGACACAATACACTGAATTTGGAAATGAATAATGAATTTCTCAGATAAATTTGTGTACTTTGGATAGAAACCATCATTTTGTTTACTCTTGTGATGATAATGTTTCTGTGAGGAAGGTCCTGTTGAGTTAAAACATTTTTCAACATGCATTTTCTTTTGTTTGTTTCTTTGGGAATGGGAGAGATTGAAATAAGGCTGGTAACTCCCCTAAAATTTTCTGGTCAGTGCAGGAAAGTGGGAGTGGCTGGGAGTTTATTGGGATCAGATGAGTGTAGGTGGGCTCAGCAGAGTGATCATACTGTGGGTTAAATCAGCCAAATACTGTTCTAAGTGCTGCTGCTAAGGATGGACTTATTTTGTGCATTGTTTTATTTAAAAAAAATCAAACCCAAACACCCTCTTTACAGAAACAATAGCCTTCATCCTCTAATAATTTCCAAGGAGCATTGGTGCCCTATGATTTTTCTCCTGTGCCTGCATCAATGTAGGGACTGCCTATGCCCCAATTGAGGAAATCTTTTTTGTGTTAATTTACAAGTGTTTTCAGTGTGTTACTTAAATTCACAGAACTCAAACACAATTTTAAAAAGTTAAACCAGAGGACTGAACAGGCTCCCCAGGGAATGGGCACAGCCCCAGGACTGCCACAGCTCCAGGAGGGTTTGGACAATGCTCTCAGGCACAGGGTGGGATTGTTGGGGTGTCTGCAGGACCAGGAGCTGGACTGATGATCCCTGTGGGACCTTCCAGCCCAGGACATTCTGTGATTTTGTGATAAATAGAGCTGAGCTGAGGAGTAACAACTTTGCCACTGAAGTTTCTGTGCCCAGCTGAAGCCGCTTGGTTCTCAGGTGGCCGCTGGAGCTGTTCTGGCTGTCAATCTTGTGCTTGTGTCTGCAGTGTTATGTTCACTTCTTTAAATTGTGTTTGGTTTTTTTTTCCTTCTTTCTGTCCTGCTTGCTGATAACAAGATGTGAGGACGTGGTCTCCCTCAAAGCTGCTGTTGCTCAGGCTGTGATGCCCCTGGTAAGCAGGATGCCAGCTTTTATAGTTCTGTCATTTGTGTGGTGCTGTGACCAATGAAATGCTGTTTACAGTCATTAGAGACCCTGGTGTTCTATGAGAGCACATTGGGTTTGGTACAATAAGAGGCAAAATGGAAATGTTGTCTTTTGTTTACTTGGTGTCTAAAGACTTAAAGAAGTCCTTAAAGCTGGGACTGTGAGGAGCACTGGAAAGGGGAGTTCTGCTGCTGCTGGAGCTGGTAATTCAGTGGGGATGCAGCAGTTTGACTTCCAAGTCATCTGCTGTTAATCTAATCACTGTGTTCATAATCTAATCACTCCATGTAGCTGAAATGTTGTTCCTTAGCTTGTACTCTCAAGGTAAGAGTAAAGTAACTTGATGGGGATGTGGCACTGGAGATGAGACCATTTCCTTCCCTGTGCTGCACAGTTACACAGTGACAGTTCTGTCCCAGCTCTTTCTAAACCCAAAGTTGATGCTCATTTATCTACAGTGATATAGTTCATGTGTGGATGATACTAAGCTTCTTTAAATACTCTTCTACTGGTTTGATATTTCCCTAACTGAGGAAAATATTGGTCTTACTGTGGTGGTGCTGGTGTTGAACCAAGAGTGCAGGCCTGTATCTAATGGAAGTGTTAATGTTGATACACTGGCCATGCTGATTGGCAAGAAATTAAATTTCTGAAATTAGGCAGAAATTTCTTAGGCATCTCTATCTTCATGCCACAGTACACAAACATCATTATTATTATTATTATTATTATTATTATTATTATTATTATTATTATTATTATTGTTGTTGTTTTGTTGTTTTTGTTGTTGTTGTTTTGTTGTTGTTGTTGTTTTGTTATTGTTATTGTTATTATTATTATTATTGTTATTGTTATTATTATTAATTAAGACTCTCCTGCTGCTGCTACCTTATCTAAAGAGCAGTAGATGGCAAGGACAGAGACCCATTCCACTCTGGATTGGGAAGAACTATACAGAGCTGCCTCATCCCAAATTTCTTGATTTATTCCTGCTTCCCCAACAAAGTAATAAAATAGCAAGCTGTTAAAACATTGTCTGTGGAATATCTAATTAAAGGGAAGTCCATTCAACAGGGAAGCAATCATAACTGACCTTAAATTGGGTGTTTAGCTGTAGTGGGTGTGAGTGAACCAGTAAAACACCCAATTTATGATTTGGACAGGCAGCTGCTTTTACAAAAATCATGTTACCTCTTGTCTGGTCAAGCTTGTTATTCTTCAGTATATTCACCTGAAAGTGAAGTATTTCAAATTGTCATTTTTGAAATGTGGTGTACAGAAAAAAATGTAGTTTGAAACAGGTAAGTTTAATTCAAACAGAAGGAAAGAAGTGCTCGGAGGAGACCTCTGGAACTCAGGAATTCAGGAATGCCTGCTCACAGGTGAGTGCCCAGCCCCCCTGAACCAGGGAAAACCCTAATCCTAACCCTGTGCTTTGTCACAAGACCAGTGTTTAACTGCTGCAAACAAAATGCAGCAGCTCTGGCAGACCAGGTAGAGAGTGGTGGTTTTCCAGGTTGCCTGAACCAGTTCAGAAAATCAGAAGAATCTTAGGAATACCTTTTCTTTTAATTCCTTGCTGTGGGATATGTAGAAGTAGTGCTCACAGAGCACTACTCTAATAGCAATGTGTATGTATTTTTGTGATCCTTTTCAATATTCTATGGAATGAAAGACAGATTTTGTAACTCAAAAAATGCTATGAAAATAGATTTAAAATGAAGGTCTCCTGTCCCTCTCTCACCCTGCCACCCCCAAAAAGGAAGGTTGTGTTTAGACTGCCCAGTACATTCCAACACCTACAAATGGCAATGTTAATATGCAAACAGAGCAGCACAAGTTTCAAGTTCTGTGCCCAGATGTAAACTGTTGTGGGCTCAGGCCCTATGGTATTAACCAGACACTCAAATGGCATTGTAGGCATGCATTAATGACCCTAAGTGACCCTCCTCATCATATTGCTTAATTAATCAATGGCCCAGTGGCTCATTGGCAGGGCTCTTTTTCAAGCTGTGTCTCTCCTCACAGGGTAATCAGATGCTATATGGCTCTGTCTACGTATGGGAAAGCCAAACCCAATAAATAAAATGTAATTTCCTGATTCCCCTGGGATACAGTTATTACTTGTAACAATGCTTCTTCAGTTGAAATGAAAACCCAGCCTGACCAACATATTGCATAATATTTCATGGACCAAGTTAAGCCCCAGGTTTAAAGACTTAAAGAAGAAAGAGGACTGGAGGGGAAGACTCTTGATGCAGAAGCACAATATTTTCCATCAAAAATGCCTAATCCTATCTTTGTTCCTTTAAACTCCACACTTCCAGCTTTACATCATTGCTATGAAGATTTTCAGTGCATGTGGGATGTTAATTTTCATTCTGAATTAAATGTGCTATTATTTAGACAAGAATTAACATGTGATCTTTAAACTATTTTGCAACCTGCAGTGCAGTTTGGTTCCAGAGGAGGGCAGATGTGTTGAACGGCTTGATTTTAGTATGTGTTATATTAGTGTAAGAGCTACAGTTGGGAGTTGAATTATCAGATTTATACTGGTATCAGTGAGCTCTCAAATTGTGTCAGAGAAATGCAACAACTTGATTCCAGCATAAATAGAGATATCTCGTGGGGTTTGATACTTACAAAGTTCAAAGGTTTTTCAATACTCATTTATTTTATTTTGTCTCAGAGAGCCTATAATCTGATTACAGTTACTTAATCACTGACAATATCCAGCAAATTCACAAAATTGGTTTTTTGGTTTACTACTTGGATTTAAACCAACTTTTTATTTCTCTAGCATCAAATTTTCAATATGTGCTAATTTATGCTAGAGTTTTCTTTATGCTTCAAGCTAAATTCAGTCTTAAATATAAAACAGCTTTAGCCTCTGGGTTAAATAATTCCTTACAAAATTTAAAATTTCAAACCATATTTGCCTTTTCAAGTGAGATGAAAAATGAGTGAAACTTGGTTTTTTGGAGGCAGAAATGTGTGTGCCCTCATGGCTTAGCTGATGCCTTCTTGCAGGGCACCTGGGAGGGGCCCTGTGACAGCAGTTCCTGTGCCCTGAGCTCCCTGCTGAGGGAGGGTTGTGTTCAGGAAATAGCAGGGATCTCCCCAGTCTGTGCTGACTCCCATTTCTGACCTGAGCACCTCCAGAGGGGGATCCCTGTGGAGCCCTGCAGCCTGGGAATGCTGTGCTCTGTCAGTGCTGTCAAGCAAAGGCTTTCCGTGGGCAATCCCCTTTCTTCTGAAACTGGACAAAAGTTGGCAGCAGCTGGAACTGAAAGACCAAGATGATAGATGAACATTTCATCTATCTCATGTAACAAAATCCTTGAACAGGGATTATTAACCAGTGAAGACATTAAGAGCCCAGATTTCCAAGAGAAAACCAGTCCTTCAGCTGCAGGAATGGTGGTGAGGCAGCCTGACCTTTTCTTGCTGTGCACCTGACCCCCTCCTCTTCCCTCTGAGTTTGACTAGGTCTCTCTCCAAATACACAGGAGCACCTGGAGGAGGGATTAAACCAGATTTCCTGCAGCATGGAGCAGCTCTGAACTGCTGTGGAAGCAGACACTCAGAGTCAGTGGAGGATGATGGGAAGGGTAGTGTTGTGTTGGTGTTCCGTTCCATAGGTGTTCCATTGGTGTTCCACTGGTGTTCTGTTGTCCCCAGCTCCCACAGCCCACAGAAGGCAAACAAACCCCACTGTCCTTTAAAAAGAAGCTGTCAGGTCTCTTAGCAGATGGGTCAGCCTTGCTTGCAGATGTGAACTTAAGGAGGAGGATTTTCCTCACCTCCACTCCATCACTTATTCTCAGGTTGCTCTTATGTTCAGACTCCAGATTCTGACCTTGCTGCCAAAGTAGATATCAGAGGCCAATATGGCAGCTGTCATACAGGCAAAGATCCTGCTGAGATTTGTGAGATAATTAATGTGTCAGAACACAGGCCAACTGATAATTTTATTTATCTTGATGCACAGATGTCTGGTTGGATAAATTCAGAATCATTTCAGTCCACTGCCCAGTGGATGGTCTAAATGCTGGTAACTAAGGCAGGAATAGAATCTGTCAGAACTCTTGATGTCCTTAGGACATGACACATTGGGAGTCTGTTTTCCTTGCACTCTGATAATAAGTATCTACAGCTGCTTTGTCTGGTGGAAACCTCTCTCCCCCTTTTTGGACTGGAGGCAAACATGCCAACATTGCTTTTCCAGAAATGCAAAAACTTTTTCAGCCAGCTCCAGATTGTTTTTTGTTTCTCACTTCTCCCTAGTCCCCTTGAACTTCCCCAGCAGGATTTTTGCAGTCCATTTCTAGAAATATTGCATTCACTCTGACACAAAACAATATCTTTGGCTGTGATAATAAATTAGGCTCAGTGGGAATTGAAGCTTGTTCTTTTGTCCAAGGTGATATAATGGGAGCCATTCATAATGAAGAAAAAAGTAATTGTTATGCGGCATTTTTTGTATTAAACATGCCTCCCCAAATTATCCAGAGTATAAAAGAGAATGTTTGGAGAGCTTTGTTACAACCCTGCTTGAGCAAAATGCATGTGAATGTGCTCTTATTTGCATAAATAGGATTTCTTAAAATACAAAGCATTTGTATTGCACTGAGCTCCCTCAAGCCCTGCTACCTTACAAGAAGGATCATAGTTTTATCATTAATCAAAACAAAGCCAAAATCAATAAACATGCATAATCAGGACTCTCTGATTCCAGTATGCAAATACACTACATATTGATGAAATGCTTTTGAATCTAAAATAGTTTTACTCTCTTTTTTCCCCTCAGAAGTCCCTAAGCTTTTTAATTTTAATATTTTATGCACTGCAATCCAAACAGTATGAGAATGAGTTTGTGTATCAGAGATAACAAGTTAAAAGATAAATGTTGGATGAATCTCCTAATAGTTTTTGCTTGCTCTGCTGACTTTAAAGGCAGTTTATGCTTTCGAAAGGCTGGTAATTACTTGACCTTTAAAGTCCCAAACCTGCCAAGGCAGTTGCTCTGCCATGCTCCTTCCAGCCGGTACTGGAGCAGTCGGGGCCTGGGCCCTGTGCCAAGGCTGTTTGTTAATTAGTGAAAATCATTTGTTCCTTGTGTTTAGGGTGATGGAAGGGTTACCTTGCAGGGGGATGGAAATGGTTTCAGGCACGACAAGCTTGTGTCCTTGGTGTGTGGCTGAGGTGGTGATCAGCACCTGCAGCTCCACGGATTGTCACCCCCGTCAGAGCTCAGCTCCCCTCACACCCTGCAGATCATGTGGATAATTCCTGATGCATATTTACTGCTGCCTCCTGTAGTTATAAATTCCTTATCACACTTACATACACTATGGTACAAGGCACAGTATCATCTGATGCATCCAAAGGTAAACATTGCACCAAAAGTGTCAGTAATTTCATATATTTCAGAAGCATTGCACTGCCACAGTTAAGAACCTCTAACAGTTCATGGCTGAAATTAATGCTGCAAATTCCTTTACTCTGAATCACAAATTTCTAACAAGTGAGCTGTGATGGGGTGAATCCTATCAGCAACTACACTTATTCAGAAGCTGTGCATAGCTGGAGCAGGTACAAAACAGATCCAAGAAATGGGCACATCAACAACCAAAGGATTAAAATAAAACAAAATTCTATGAAAGCCATAGTTAAAGGAAAAGAAGGATGAAAAAGATCAGCATTAGAATAGCTAGGCTGCAATTAAGTTGAAGAAGTTCCTTGTTTGCTAGTCAAATAATAAGCCATGTCAGAGCTCTAGAATTGGCTATTCCAGCATAATTGCATCTCTTGTGTAACTGTGGGACTCTGCTAACCACAGGCACGATCCTCTCGTGAGAGTCATCCCCTCCTTGCTGATTTATCAGCCCTGGGAAAAGTTTAAAGGTGTGATGTTTATTTTATATCATCATAAACTAAATGTGGCAGCCATCATAGATTAGGAAGCCCAATTTCAAACTGTGAGAGTCTTTTAGGCTGATTAATTTGCTGTGGGGGGGTTTCACAGTGAGTCTGTTTCCCAAGCCATGCTTATTTACATTTGCTCAGTGCTTGCTTCCATAACCATGGAGTGTCTAAATAAATACGTTTCTATAGGTAGAAATAGGTGCTCACCTGAAGAGAAATGGTAGATCCTATGTGTAACTGCACTCCTTAGAAGCAGCCCCAGAAAAGTCAAGAGTGTAATGGGTTTGTAGCATAAATATAGATAAATACGTAGGGTGAGAGGTGCAGTGAGCTCCTCAAAGTCAGTTACTGCATGATTTTCATTTACTGTGCAGGTGGTTCCCAGGAAACTTTATGCTTTTCCTTTTTAAATCAATTCTTCACTGATCTGAACTGAAACTTTTCTTTTAACAATAGGATGGGGGTTTAATTTTCATGGCAAATACTTGCACTAAGGTACTTGCCAAAGGGAAGAGTTAAGGTTACTGCAGAAATGGGTTGATGATAAAAGGAAATTATACTCCTCAGCATCTCCCTCACTGCTCAATTTTCCAAATCAGCAAAAAGAGTGAGAACTATTTCTCTTTGTTTCAACCTGTGCTTGCACAGCCTGAAACAGAATTTAGCCTCTGTCCTTTTCTTTGCAGAATTTGGTAGTTGCAATGCATTGGTGCTGGACTGTCGCTGTGTTGCTGTAGCTGTGGCTGCTTTGTTACTGCTCTACATCTATGAGATGTAATGGCAAGTCTTCTACCTGTGCTGCTTGTTGATTTTAGCTGTAACTTGTCATTTCAGCAAGTCTAAGGCTAGTGAGTAATTGATATGACCTGGTGTATCAAAACAAGTTCAACATTAAATCTTTTTGTACTCAGTTATTTTCAAAAGGGAGAAAGAAAATCCATCAGCCAAAACAGGAGAAAGAAACTGTGAAACCTCTCTGATTTTGGCAAGAATGGTAAAGGAAAATACAACTGAGGCCATTTCCTTATTACTTGTGGAAGGTGTTCAAATAAATAAGAACCTGGACAGAATACAAGAGTGATGTGAGGGATTAATATTTTTCAAGCTCTTGGGTTTCTTTGGCTCAACCTTTCTGCAGAAGGGTGGAGTGTTTACATTAACCACCAGCATCCATCTCCAGGGGTGCCAGCCTGGCACCTCATCTCAGTTTTGCATTAAAAGGGAGAGGGAAAAACTGAGCTGGTGATCCTGCAGGAACACTGAAGAAGGAAAAAGCTGGTGTGAAGGACACCACGACCTTCTCCTGCAGGTCTGAAGGCTGTGTTTTAATGTCAGTGTGTACTGATCCTCCTTGGGTTATTAATCTCTGGCGCCATGGGCTGCCATTTGCATTTAGAGCCTTGCGACGTTTTGTGTTTTCAAAATATTTTTCACATGAGACTTGTGAAGTGCATTGAAGAAAACAAATGGACCTCTCTCCACCCACAGGGTATAATTGACTGCTTGGCACAGATAGGAGTGGAACGAAAGAAACCCCCTCGCCTTGATCTCCTTACCCTGCTCTAAACATTTTCATGACCTTTTTTGGAGAAGTCTGGCAAAAGTAATATCAAACAGGGGACTTTTTTCCCATGTCCTCCTCTGTTTTGTTGCACAGTGTGGTCTGTTTTAAATAAGCTCCACAGTGCAGTCATTTAAGGGAATGAAGATATTTCATAGCACGCTTAGCATTTGCATTTGAATATAGGCCACCCTGCTGTTTGATTAAACTGGAGTTTAAGAAAACTGTAAGAATCGAGGTTCATGTGCAGTGCAGTACTTCACACTCAGATTGCAAAGGTTGTTGAAGGAAAAAAAAATGATAATATCTTTGGAAGTACATGACTAATGAGAATATATATAGCACTTCTGAGACAGCTCAAATATATAATTATTGTGAGGATTTCACAGACACATAAATATAATGATCTTCAGCTAAGTAAATTGCTACCTACCAATGAAATAAATATGGTCCCTTCAGAATTTGAAATAATTCAGTGCTGTAGGTGGTGGGAAATGATTCACCTTAGCTGTTATCTCTGGAACAGTAATATAGAAATATATCTGCCAGTACTGTTACATTTACATTGTTCTTCATATCCTGTGGAGTTTGTCAGAAGATCTGCAGTCCCTGCTGGTTTTCACCCCCTTATTTTGATAAGGCTCCTCACAGCATGGCTCAGCCATGGGTTGGAGCAGCTAATATTGTTTACCACAGCAGGCATCCCAGCCATAATATTTTTCCAAGAAACACTGATGTGTTTAAAGGTCAGGTTGATACTGATTTGACTGCTAAACATGAATTCATTTTTCTGGGAGTAAAGGGGTATACATGCCTTGGGATAAAGGTTAAACTGTTGTTTATGCACTCGATAGGTGGAAAACACAAGGCTTTAATACACAAATCATAATAGCCTGGTCGGTCAGTCAGGGAGATGTGGTGCTTTACATGGAAATGGAAGCTTGGAATCCACAGGCTTTTCTGACTAGTGCTGTAGAAAAAAATCTTACTGATAACTTCGAGGCTTGCCTAGAATTTGTAACGAGTTTAAACTCTTTTCTGGGCACAGCAGGCCAGAATTCATCCAGGTCTTTTGGCAGCACTGATAAAATTGAATTTTGCTACTCCTGATGAGGTGTCAGGGACTGGATCCTCCTGCTACAGCAAGGGGAGTGAAAGGAAGGTAGGTGGGAGAGATGGACAGTCCTACACATTTGGATTTGCTGGTTCTGCCGTCTCTGGTGGAGTGGGAGTGATGTGGTGGTCTGTTTTTGCCAAAAGCAGCTCTTCTCTTTAGCTGCCCCCAGTCCTTCAGGGGCCTCTTCCCATGGCAGTGAATTCATGCTTGGGAGGGCTGGCTTAGCCTCAGACATGTCTAGCTGGCAGCTGAAGTAAACAGATGGATTTTAAGGAAGGTGTGGTGGGTTCTGAGAGCTTTGGCTGGGCTGGCTGGGTTCCCCAGGGAGGCAAACCTCAGCCAGGATGTGCTCAGCTCCCATTTCCTAGAGCTGACCTCAGGTGGAAGCTGAGCAATGGAGCTGAGCCGAGCTCTGCCTGCAGAGCCCTCTGCACTCCTGCTCTGGTGCCTCCAGGCCAGCTGAGATGCCACAGCTGAGAGGAGCTCAGAGACCAAGGATATCTGAGCATCCTTATCTGCTTCTGTCTGCCAGGTACTTGTTCTTATTCAAGTACCATTCCTTTCAGTCTCTAGAAAAATGATGCAGCTCCCAAGAGGGATTTTAACCAAACCCCACACTCAGTTTTGTGGGAAGTGGTTTTGCTCCCACCAAAGCATATTCTTTGCCAACACCCTCCTTACTTTCCTGCACTGTGTCCACGTGAATCACCCCCTCCTTTCCCATTCCTCTCCTGTTCCCTTTTTTCCAGCCTCCCAGAGCCTGAGTCACCTCATTTACCCATCCTGTAAATACCTTTCAGATTTTACCTCTCTTTCTGTGTTGAGGAAATCTTTATTGTAAGGTTACAAAGAGGTGGCTGCAGCCACATTATATATTTCCTTAACTAGACCTTTTGGTATTTTGGGGTTGGGCTTTTGAAACCCTCAAAGCCCATCCAGGGCTGTTGAATTATAAGTGTTTTCTAGATTCGCTGTCGTATTTATTTCTGCAGATTTTGTCTCTGCAAAGACTCCAGTACTGGCACAACAGCTGAGGTCACTCCTTTGATGTAGTTTTCAGTGGGATGTTCTGACACCTTGACCATCTTGGCATCTGCTTTGAGAACAGATGGAGGAAACAGTCCATAATACTCCTGTTGGCCTAAAAGCAGAAACTCCAGTAGTGCCATGAGCAGCTGGCTGACATCAATAGCACAGGATGTGTGTTTGATTAGCTTTGCTCTCACAAGAAAGACCCACTGTATTGTTTTGAAGAATGTGTTCAGTTGTTTTAGCAAACTTAAAAATCCCCCGTTGCTCCAGAAATAGAACATTCAAGTGAAACGACTCCCATGGCAGGGATAAAAAGCCTTGCAAAATGTTTTGTCTACAGATCACCCTTAATCCTGAAGCTGTATCAGTTCAGAAAAACTTCAGGATTTCTTTTTTCCCCCCCTATCTCCTGAAGACACATAAATCTAGAAACCCTGCAGGAGGATTTCTGTCTTAGCAAACAGTGCTTGGCTGCATTTTGGGTTGGTATTTTAGCTCAACATTACAAATACTTGTGTCAAAGATCTTGGCTGGAATCCTGGAATTATTTCAGATGCGATGGTGTGATAATAAGAAAAAAAGCCTCACTAGGCTTTCATGCCTGCCTCTTATTTCTGCCAGGTTGCCATTGCTCTCTTACTGAAGAGGAAAAGCTGTAAAAATTACATTGTATTCCTGAGGTTTCTTACAGGAAGATGATTTCTGTGGATGTTTGTAAGAAAACTTCTTTGCTGTTTTTTCAAAGGGAAATGTGGCGCAGAATAAAAAATGTTTGCTTGAGGAAAATCCAGCACTGACTGGAAAGGAGAATTCTCATTTCCTCTCTATTTTTCTTCTTCCACCCCCGTTCCTCACACTCAGGACTCCCATGCCTTGTTTTCCAACCTTATTATTAATCATTCCTCTGCATTGATAACTTCTAATTGCTTCTGTGGAGAGCCACCTCTTTCACTTCCTGATATATGGTGCTTTATCTCTTAAATGTTTAGCAGGAGTCACTTGTTAGATTAATTCCAGGTAAGTATTTTTACAGGGGCAAGTCCATATTCCTTTAATATTTTAATAAGTATTTAAAAATACTATAAAAATAGATAATTGTATTTATTATCTGTACTTGTTTGTGCAAGGAATTCAAGTGAATGTTTTTATGTGGCTGACAATTCAGAAATATAATCCTACAGATTTTTCTAGAAATCAGAAAATGGAATTAAAACTCCCAGTGTTTTTGCAAGAATAGCACAAACCAAACCTGTAACTATGAGATGTTGCCTGAGCAAGTTTAAGGCCTATTTAAATGTAAAAGGAAAACAAACATCTCAGAACTAAAAAAAAAAAGAAAAAAAAGGGGGTTCTTGTTAATAGTAAAAGGCAAGGGTTGTAGACACCTTCAGATTAGAAAAGGCAATTAATATTTATTTCATATCAAAGTAGATTGCTAATTAGGGCTGTGCTCTTCCCATCCCCCAGGGAAATAATCAGGCGAGCGAATCTCATCTGGAAAGTTCATGTATGGCAATGAGGAGCTCATCAAAACCCAGCTCAAACCTGGCCGACCTGATGAAATGCTCAGGCTGCCTCACAGACTTTGCTCTCTAATGGGGTCTAAAAGACCTGGTATTAGTGAATTTATTTTCTGGTGTTCTAAAAGGCCATGATTATATATAGCTCAGTCACTTGTCAGTGTCCTTTCATTAACATGCCTAAAGAATCTTAATTGCTCAATCAGCAGCACAGATTTTTGGTCTGCTGGTACAGTTTAAGGGGTTATCCAAGCCAAACAGAGAAAATGGAAATCCTGCCCGAATGGATCCTACAGAAAGAACAAACCATTACAGGGAAAAGTCAAGCAAGACTAAGAAGGGAATTTGAAGAGCAAACAACTGAAGATGGAAAGATAAACAAGAAATTATTTCAAATACACCCAAATCAAGAGTGGCAGGGAATAAGGAACAAAGGCAGGGCTGGGGATTGGTGTGTCAAAAAATGACAGAGCTGAAATAAACACAAAGAATTGAAAAACAACAGATAAGCTAAACTAGATTTTTGACTATTAAATAACACTTTGTTTTTGACAAAATCTTGTCTGTGTCCAATGGAAAATTTCGGTTCTTGTCAGCCTTTCCAGTAGCATCATCAAGGTCCTTTCTGTTGAAAATGGAATGGTTGGGATTTGGATGAAAAGTTCATATCTTAATTAAAAAAAAAAAAAAAATAGATTATGGGGAAATTCCTGTTTCCAACCAGATCTAATCTTTACTGTGCTGTGAGATTTTTTTTTTAAATTATAGCTAATATGAAAATCATGCCTTTCTGTTCTAATAGAATTTTTTTGTTATGGTTCACTGGTTCAGTAATAAATTTGGATTTTCAAATGTCTGTTGTAAACTGATAGAGCAAGTAAATTGTCAGGAGAGAGCTAATTTTTCTTCAGTTTTGTAATTACTTTTTAACCTGAAAAAAAAACCCTCAAGACATCAGAACAGTCAACTGCTAATGTGACAAACAATTCCAGAAATATATCCCAAGAATTATTATTGCATCTCATTCAATCTTTTAACAGGATACAGCATGAACAAAAATATGTTAAAATTTACAGAGGAACTAATGCTGAAGTGGGGTGGATGAAATGAGGAAACCAGTTTATGCTGGTGTTTGGACATCATGAAATAAATGAAATGAGGTGTCAAAGTTGCATCAAAGCATATTTGAGAGAATCATTATAACTCCCCACATGGATACAATGCTGATAGTTTCCAAACTCTTTCCAGACGCTCAGGAAAAAAATCCAGAAGTTCCTGTAGGAAGGTAATGGATAACCTTTCAGGTGGATAACTTTCAGGAGTTAAATATAAGACTATTTTCAGAAATGCATAAAAGGGAACTATTTTACTGCCTTGTGTTGCTTCTGTGCAGAGCAGCACCTGAGCTGCTTTCCTTGAGTCTGATCAAGCTGTGTTAGAAGGGGTTTAGTGGGAATGGAAGAGCTAACACAGATGATTACAGCAATTGGGAAAAACTTCCCCAAAGAATTTAAACAATGAATAATAAACTCAGCCAAAAAGCCTCCAAGATAGTTCAAATAAAACTTGGTAAATTTAGTAAAAGACCTGAGCAATTTTCATTATGTTTTTCTGTCTGGATGTGCATGTAAACTTCTTCAAATTAATTCTTTGTTGTTTTGTAGATTATGATGTGCCTTAAGATATTTGTGTGAGGAAAGCCACACAAAAAACAGCCAGAATTTTTCTGTCCCTTCTCTAAATGCCTAATGCCAAACTAAATGTTTGCTATTTCAGATTTAACTGAAAGGTAGAGGTTGTCTCCTAGAAGCTTAATGTTATTAAATCAGCAGCAGGATGTCTGACATGGTTTGCCATTATTCCTAAAAAAATAATTAGCTGGTGTAGTGGAGTCAACCCCAGTGGAGTACAGGTATATCTGCTTTATAACCTTTAAGACATGAGCCTTAATTACACCCTGGCAGAGTCACTTTAACACTCCAGTCCATTTTGCTGGATGTTGACATTACTAAATTATCTCATGCTCAAAATGCAAAGTAGCTGATTTTTTCCTAAATGCATTTCTTGACAACCAAGAGATAAATTGGTCTGGTTCCATTTTTAAGAAGGGCTTTGTCCTTTAATGGTCCTTAAATTAATCCTGGTAATTCCACCTGAGAGCATGGCACTTCTAGAAAGCACAGAACAAAATCGTGCATTGTATTGCCTGCATGCATTTACAAATATTCTGTAGTCTGTTCACATTGAAAAGAGATTTCTACAGTTATTTAAGAAGTGAGATATAAATAGATGAATGTCATTAAAGATCAGCCTTCCTGCCTTTGAATTTAATGGCAGGGCTTTAGATGAAGTGAAGGACAGTTTGTCCTAGAAGATTGCAAGTTCATTTTCAACAGAAATAAAGCCCTTAAATTAGGAGATGGTCAAATGTTTATAGGTATATAACATAAGAAGTTTTAATATATCTCCTACATTCCTTAGTTCATCTAAATTATTTGATCTTGTGGAATAAGAGGCTGTTAGTAATTGTTTTATTTAGTAAAGACGTAAGGATCAGTGTTTGACAGTCTACATCCTATTGACTTTGCTCCTTGGCAATAAGACATATTTCAGGCACAGAATTTCAGTGTTTTTCTGTGATTTTTTCAAAAAGGGTGTTCAGGGGGGCCAGAGCAGAACCCAAGCCTGTCACACATTTCCAAGGTCTCTCCAGAGTTTTGTTTTAAATCTGTGGTCTCATAGTACTTTACAAGTGCTGCTTTGGAGAAAAGTGGATCCTGTGTTTATCAGAAGGGAAACCACAGCACAAGAATCTGAAGAACCAAATCTGTGAGGTGTCAATGCCGAGAACTGGGCTGGGTGTTCCACATCATGCACTCCTTTCAGTAATCATCTGTGCTGTAATCATCTGTGTTAGCTCTTCCATTCCCACTAAACCCCTTCTAACACAGCTTGATCAGACTCAAGGAAAGCAGCTCAGGTGCTGCTCTGCACAGCTCTGCACAACCAGCCACGCTTTCCCCTTTCCTCCCCGGATCCAGATCCAGCCGGGCACACCCCGAGCCCTCAGCCGCTCCTCTCACGGCCTCTCAAGGCCCTTCTCCATCCTCACTGCCCTCCTCTGGACACCCTCTGATAGTTTAATATATTTTTAATATTGTGATGCCCGCACTGCCCCGGGACTGGAGGCGCCCTCAGCGCAGGGATCTTTGTCCCTCCGGCTCCTTCGGGCCCCTCCGGACATCGCGTGTGGCCGTGGTCGGTGTCGCCTCTTGGAACCTTCTCAGCGCTTCTCCTTCCCGTTCGAATCCCGGGAAGGGCTCTCCGGTAGATGGTGCTGCTGTAAACCTTTGAGGATCCACACACACCTCAGCCCTCACCCCTCGGGGTATGCAGGGCGGGCAGCTTGTGCCTGTACACGCGGTCTTTGGGCATAGATGCTCATCTCAAATATCCCAAAGAGGCTTTTCCGGCTGAAAAGACTCCAGAAAAAAAATTCTCACTTTACTTAGCATAGCATAATGTGTTTTAAAAACCCTAATTATAGCTACATATGCCAATTCATAAATAAAACAATGGAAAAAGTTATTCAGCCATGTACCAGCTCCATTATTTAAGACCAGAGAGACATCAGTCTTGGTACCTTTAAAGAATTTTTTTACTGACTACAAAAACAAAAAACAAAACCAATATAACTTATTAATAAATTTGTAACAGTGTATCAGAAACAAGATAAGAATTTACTGGCTCCCTTTGGCTTGGTTCTGGTATTGGAAAATCAATATTTTGTGGTGTACAAAAAAAAAAAGGAGAAGACTTGAAGGGTTTATACTTACAATCCTTTTTGGTAAAAGTAAGAACTTAAAATTCTGAAATCTAGGCTAAGACAAACAGGTAAGGTTAACAACAGTAGTTCAAACCCTCTTCCAAATGGTTTTTCTCTAAAAATTCAAATGGCAAATTTCCATCTTGGCCAGACAAGTAATGAGGAAGGAAAGAGCTTTTAAAAGAGTTGAACTTTCAATTCAGTATCTGAACTTTTCTTTGAAAATCTAGGCCAGGGGCTGGAGGTGTTAACACTGTCTTTAATCAGCAGGATCCTGTTCCTTCAAGAAGCCTCAGAGAATTTGGATTTGAAACATGGAAGTATTTATCAGTTCAAAGATTAGTAGCAGATAAAATGTCACCTGTATCAGACTTCTGCAGTTGCTGCAGATAAAGTTTGCAGGATATGCTACTTTTAAATGGATACAGCCAAAGTCCCACCATCCCTCTCTTTGAACAAACAAACCTCCCGTAAGGAACACAGCTGGACTTTCCCTCTCTCCTGCCATGCCCATTGCAATGAGGGCAATTGGGTGAAAAGCAAAAGCCACACCTTTTCTTTCACCTTTGTCTTCCTGATTTAAAGTTCTGCATTGGTTCCTTTGGGAATGAGAGATTTTGTATGGAATGACACCAATACCTGGGAGCAGAGATCTGCCCACCTGGAATAACACACAGACATAGGCAGAGTGGATGCTCCAGAGAGAGACTTTTGTGTGTGTGTGTCTTCCTACCTACCTTTGATGGGATCAAGACAATATCATAAAGGAGTTCAGAATGTATTTTGCAACTGAATTAAGTCTGAGATGCTGCCAAAAGGAGGGTCCTGGCTTTCTCCTGGTTCTCAGACTCATGGTCCTGGGGTGTCCCAGCACTGGCAGTGGTGCTTGTGGAATTTTGGAGTCACTCAGATCAGCAAGGTGATGCTGCTGAAAGCACACTCATTGGAGAAGGGAAAGTTTAGTTGAGTTTAGATTCTTGCATGGACCACTAAAGCTGAATCTGAAGAACAGGAGAAGCACTCAGAGTGGAGACATCAGGATCACTTCTCTAAGAGTTTACATGGCCTTAAGTACACTTCAGCTGGCTGACACACTGTACCATGAATGTTAAGTAAAATTTGCTGCCTAACCCAAAAATGGAGTTCCCAAAAATTTCAACTTCTTGGCTATGTAGACCTGAAGATGTCCAAGTCTTAAGTGCTCCTGTTCCTTCCCTGTGTTTGCCAGCTGCCCAAGAATCCTCCTTGGGCTGAGTGTCAGCTTTGACAAGACCTGGAGTGAAAAGCTCCAGGCAGAACTCAGAGCTGATCCCCAAAACAGTCAGAGCTGTAGCTGGGGAGGGAAGGGAGGACAGCAGAAGGAGGAAAGTGAGCTGAACACTAAAATGCCTTTTGAATAGCTGTGATCTGACAGCTATTGTACTTACACAAGGAAATGTAATCTGTTGCATAAACAGATGTATGTTCCATCTCCTCCTTTGAATAATGAAATTCAAATCTCATCTCTCAGGTGAATTGAGCTCTAGATGGATGGGGCAGGAGCCTTACTAGTTCTTCCCTTTGGTCCAGTGAACAGCAGTAGGAGCAGGAGTCAACAACCAGTACATGGAATATTCAGTTTGAAGGAGAAAGGACTGAGTGGGTTCTGTCTTGGGTCCAGTGACTGTTTGCTTTGGCATACAGGGGAGGGATGCTCTAAAGCAAGTCTGAAACCTATTATGTATTGACTTACAGCATCTCTTAGAAGTTTTCAAATCCTATTAATCCGAAAATCAGGCCTTAATGTAATTTATTGAGGGAGCAACTTGTGCATTTATCTGCTTATCAGACTATGTGCAATATAGAGCTCAGTCTTTTTATGACCCTCAGTGGTGGTATTGTCTGACTAAGAGTGTGGTGAGCCCCTGGACAGAATGACTGCTGTAGGTGAAATCTCTGCTGCTGTGTGGGAGTGTTTATGCTGCAGATGAGTTCCCCACCTACCAGGACAGTGGACCTCTGGAAATTTCAAGTTTCAGGCAATCCGTGTGAGAAGAGAGTGCAAATGATTTTGGTTGATTCTGCTGAAAGATGATTTGGTTCAGACTGAACTGTGCCTTTTTTAAGACCAAATGTGCTTTTGGAAGCATTGCCTCAGAGACTGAGGTTAGAGGGTGGTTGGTTTATTTATGTGGAGTAAAGACAGAGGAGATTTTGGAGGGAATGACACTATGTGCATAATTACATTGATTTGAGTAAAAACAGACTCTGCCTCTACTTCTGGAAGATAACAAAAAATGGGACTTTTCTCCCATAATCATGATTAAATAACTGCCCTGTGGCTGCTTTTCTGGTGTCAAAATTAACTAAATATATTTTGCATTGCTTTTATTGCAACTGGCAAGTGAGCAAGTCACTAATAGTAGCAGAGCCGTTGTGTAATCAAGGCTAATCCTTACTCATGGTAGGAATCAGAGCCAAAAGCTTATAATCCTACTCTAGGCCACATTTCTCTGCAGTTTTCCTCTTAATATCTCTTGCTTTTTGTTCTTTGAAAACTGTTTTCTGTATTTTTTGTATCTGATTCTTGACTTGAATTTTATATTACTTCTTTGGAGGTTTTTCTTTTCATGGGGAACGTGTTCATTGATTTTGCCTCTGTGCCCTCTTAACTGCAGCCTGCCTTGATGTCTCCAAAGACAGTCACAGCACTGCTGCATTGCTCACATTCCAGATTTTTAGATTTCTGCTTTATTTATGAGACTCGCAGATTTTATATAATAAAAAAGAGGAAATAAAATCTTTGTGGCTGTGGAGAAAGGTCTACCATGAAGGCCTGTAACAGAGAGAGAAAAACAAAAGACCTTCAAATCTGGTCCTCTGTTTTTGAAGACCTGACTCAGAAGTTTTGAATAATTCCAGCTGAATGCCATGTTTGTTTTACACTGGATTGTGGGAAGGTGGACATGGTGCACATGTACATGTAGGTGTTTGCAAAGGCTTCATTGCCACTGTTGAACAAGTTCACTATAATCATGTGCTCTAAACTGGTTCTGATAACATTTGCTGGAGATTAATTATAACTCTAGTAGCTGTATATGCCAATTTTCTGATGTAGTGGGTTTATTGTAATTAGTAACTGACAGCTGTTCTGTGGCTTCTTGCATAGAGTTATTTTATTGGAATAACTTAGATCAGTTATTGCCCCCAACTTTGATCTACAGCTTTGGTATCTGTACTGGTATGGCCTGTGGATCCATGCAGTTTGCTAACAGCTAATATCCCAAACTGCAGGAAACTCCCAGGGTATTCCCCAGCTCTGTGCCTGACTCTGTGGGAAAATTCTGCTCTGAGACCTGTGGGTGATCATCTTACAACCTGGAGCATGGGAGTGAATGCTCCCTTTTATCTGGGTTTGAATGGGCCTGAGCTCTATCAAAGGTGGGGGAGTCCCCCACCCTCCCCTGCCTGTGTGCCTGGCCTGTGGCAGGAGGGCTCTCCTCAAAGGCAGACTGCCTCTTTGGGAAACAGGATCCCAGGAATCCGTGGAGAGCAGCCAGCCCAGGTGGGTCCCATTGCACTCTGCTGGCAGTGGATACCTGCTGTGGTGGAGATGTGGGTGCTAAAGGGGAGAATTAGCCAGGAAAAGCATTGTCTAAACTGAAGATGAACATTTTCCACACAGTTTTTTTCTTCTTCCTTTCTCTGTCTGTGCATTCCTGACTGATCCAGGTACCAGCAGAAACCCAATCCTGAAGTGGCAGCACATCAACAGCAGCAGGGTCACGTAGCAGCCGAGGCAGGAGGTGACTTTTGAGCTTTGGTGTATCCGATCCCTTTCAGCCATCAGATCTCTTCTCCCGTGCCCCCAGAGCAGCCCCTGGAGGTTCTGCTCCAAAGGATGCTGATGAGCCTCTTCCAGCTCCTTCCAGCTGGGAGAGAGATCCCTGGAGAGGACCCTTTGTGCAGGGGTCACAGCTCCTGCCTCTGGAGAATTTGCTGTTGTCATTGTTCCATTTGGGCTTGGTGTACCTTGTTCTGTGGGAAGGACCCAAGTGCCACTCAGGTTACCCCATCACCCTGGAAGTTCCCAGGTGAGCTTTGAGCAAAAACTGATGGATCCTGGCTCTAGGCAATGTTTCAGCCCTTCTAAAATCACCAAAAATCAATTTATTGTTCTCCTCTTCTGTCTTTCTCCCATCTCCGTTTTCCTCATAAACTACTTAGAATTGCTCATTTTCAGGTATTTTTCCTCTCTGAAATTTTTTATAATTCTTGCAAATATAATCCTGGGGATTGAAGGACAGTAAAAGGAATCCCAAATCCCTTTCTAGCCAAAGAGGAGCCAGCACAGGAAACAAAGCTGTGTTAAGATCTTTTTTTCTGCCTAAGATGAAAATATGGTTTAAACTGAGGGGAGATTGCAATGTTATCAATTATGAATTGAAGGAGGAATTTTGTAGCTGGACATGCATTCTTCATTAATTCAATCAGAAAGCAAGATTTATGACCAGTCTGCAATGTACTCATCTTGCTTTAAACTGTATTGAAATTATGTAATTTTGTATTAAATTTATGTAATGCTGGTGGAACAAAGATCAATATCTGTTTCAAGTTTGTTGTTTTTCTTCCAGTTGTTTTAGGTAGAAGTGAAGAGTAGAAAATCATTTATTTATGAAGTTTTGTGCCTGTTAGAGCTTCAGGCGCCAAACTCCCCATTGGATACTCATTCCTTCACCTGCAACAATCAACACTTCATTATCACTTTATAATGTGGAAACTTAATTACTGCCATTAATTACTACCACTGCACAACAATTTCCCACCAATACATGTACTAAACTCTGAGCTCAGTGTAGGAATTAGGTAGACATTTTCCATGGAGTCTCAGGCAGTTATTTGGGATTTGTATGGTCGTTAGAAGTTCCTGGAATGCTGGGTAGTGTTATCTGTCACCTCTTCTGTTTCCAAATAAACTGTGCTAGTGAAGTGTGAAACCAAAACCACTTGATCCTTTGCATCTTGAAGTCACAGGGAATTAAAATGAAAAACTTTATTGTCTAGCAAAGAATTCTTACTGCTTGTCATCAGCTGGGATGGATTTCTTCCTTGCTCTTGGAGTTTGGAAATCTCTGCCAGTGCACAGCCATGAATGAAGAGTTTTTACACAGACCAGTTCTTTTTCTCTTTTTTTTATTGGACTTTTTTTCTGTTTTTAAATGCAAGACTTGAAGCTTTGTTTTAAATCATCTTAAATTAGAGGGGTTTTACAGGACAAAAGGTAGGTAAGGTATTGAAATAGCTTTTATAGACAGGTTGTGGTGTCTCCATCTGAGGAAGTGGGTTGGCCTCAGAAGCCATTGGCTGTCATGATCCTGTTTGTGCCTTGGGTTGAACTACATGACCTCAAAAAGTCCCTCAAAATTCTGTTATTTTGTGATTAAGTAAGAACTTTCTAAAGCTTGCTCTCACATTTATCTTGTATAAACCCAGGCTCATTCCACTCTGATGAGATTTATTCCAGGAAGTTTCAGAAGCAGATTAGGAAGCCCTGGAAGAATCCAATGGCAGTTGTCTCTTCTGGCAGCACATTTGTTTTTTGACTCCACAGTCCTAAGAGGCAATGAAAAAAAAAGAAGTAGAAGACACAGAGCTATAAATAGAAAGACATCAGAGGGAAGACTCAGTGGATGAGTGTAATGAATGGCAAAAGATGGTTCACAGGGAGGAAATGTCAGCATATATTACACAGAGGGGGCAAATAGCTTCCAAAAACCAACAGTGTATCTTGCTGAACTTTCCTCATGGCAAACATGCAAGCTGAAGGATCAAAAGGAGTTAGGATGCACTTTATTTCTGGTGGTATCTGCTAATAAAGATTGAATTGGTGAATATTAGGGTGAATCTCTACCAGCCCAGCTCCTTGCTTGTCCTTTCCCACATGTCCATTTTCTAAAGTGTAGCAATTCACTCTTGTGATCCTGAGCACTCCCTTTCTCCTGAATTTTTAAATACTATCCAGGGTTACTTAGAATCCGTCTTTTGTGCTAGGGGAGGTGCTTTGGAGACCAATAAACATCCTTTTCCTGCTGTCTGGGTCCTGTGATCTGTCTCTGCCTTGTAGCTGCCGTGCTCTTGTGGGGCTGGAGATGGGAATTGGTATTTGCCAACTCCCAGGGAAGCTCTGGGACCCAGCACAAAATGAGAGCTCCATGGAGGCTCTACAGCATTTTGCACCCTTTTGGTGGTGCAGAATAGTGTTTTTTTCTTTTCTAGCTTTCAAGAAGTGCTTGAAAAGTAATTTTTTGTTTAAACTAAATAGACATTTTAAACCAGCTAAACCAATTTGTCTGTGAATGTTTGTGCCTCCTGTCCAACGTTGCCCTCTGATGGACTTGCAGTTTCCTGTTAGCTATCACAGCTTTGCAGCAGGTAGAGGCTCCATCTGCTACATCTGCCAAATCTTTTCCTAGATTCAAGCCAGAAAGGGTCATTTGATGTAGTTTAGTTCTGCAGGTAACATCTACTCCAAGATTTCACCTGGCTATCTTATTTTTCAGTGCAGTCCTTTTTCATTGAACAGGAAGAACCTGAGTTTCATTTATTAAAAGAGTCTTTGTTCTCATGTAGGAGGAGAATGTAGTCAGAGATAATCTTTATCGCCCAGTCTCCTGATAATACAGAAAAGCAGCTATCTTGAGAGACAGCTTTCAAGTAGAATGGAAAAACCAGGGTTTTTTTCCTTGTGAAATTTCATTTTTAATTTTAAGTAATTGAAAAACAGGAACAAAAAATAATTGGCACGGTCCCTGCATTTGAGATTACTGCAAATAAACTTTAAATAAATTACAGATGGCTGTTTTATTTACAAAGTGCTCAAAATGCCTCAATTGACAAATATATTTAGCTGGAGTGTATGATGAAGTGATAAGCAAGTCAACAAAGCAAACCAAAAATAAGAAATTATTCTCTTTTTTGAGGATGCCCACAAATGGCAAGTGTTGATAGAGAAGCACAGTCATCAGAACCAGGGGATTAATCTGCACATAATGAGGACTGGGCTCAAGCAGGAGGAGAAGTTTCAATAACAACAATGGGAGCATTGTTGGGAAAAAAACTGGAGCAAACCCATCTGCTGGAGCCATGTGACAGAGTCCCACACAGAAAGGCAGAGCAGAGCTGAGCATCCCAGGGAAAATCTGGTGCTCAGCTGAGAAGAGATCTGAGCTGGAGGCTGCCTGGACCTGCCTTCAGAACACCTTTCTGATGGGGGCAGAAAATAACTGGATACTGCAAAGAAATTTCAAATAAAAAGTTCCCACTCGCCCAGTTGATGGAGTGACCTTTCCAGAAACTCTTACAAATTTGCAGCCTCTGAGTCCTGGGTTTGAAATACGAATTTAAAAGGGAAGGGGGTCGGCGGGAGAGAGAAGAGGTAGAAGGGTAGTGTGTCATTTCTTTTGGTATTTTGTTTGCAGCTCTATCCTTTGATCTCTGCAGCAGTGTAGTTCAGACAATCTGTAGAAATATTGCTAAACCAAGTTACTTTGTTATATTTTACTTCAGCCATTTGTCAGCATATGCCATAAAAATTTTAGTTTTCTCTCTTGATCTTTATCAGAGATTGCTGTTTCTCTTTGATGTCCCCCTCCTTATTTGACATTTGGATCTGGTTTCCCATTTAATTATCTAACTCTCTATTGCTATTTTAGTTTAAAAGTTCACTGCAATATTTTACTCCTCCTGTTTCTCAGTCCATTCCTCTGTGCTCCAGCTGAGACACAAGAAAATGATGAAGATATTCACTGTCTTAGGGGGATTTGTGCCCCAGTCCTCCTGTGAACAGAGGGGAGCACAAGCTGTGGTCAGTGACTGTGGGCAGCAAACATGATGCTGGGGCATGCTGGATCTCCTAAATCAAAATATCCAGAGGCCATTCTTTGATTAAATGGGAAATATTGTCGGTTTCTTGTAGGTTTGAAAGTCTGAAAGGTAAACAGCCATGCAGTCAAAATAGCTGTAAAATGTCATTTAATACAGTCCCAGTTCCTACAAACCATCTTATGAAAACACCATCCTCTCTGCTTAGCTGTATCAGAAAACAGAAGGAATTCCTCACATTTTGCAGCCCAGAGAAGGAGATTTGCTCTCAAGAGAGACAAGCTGAAGCACAGAGCACATTTTACCTCCTTAGTCCAGAAAGTTTCTCATAATCCTGGAAGCTCTTCAGGACAGCTGGTTCTTGGGATGTTTCAGAAGCCATAGGCCCCAGGATGAGGTGGAGATGACCAGAGTACGACCAGGGCCTGGTCTGGGTGGTTTATTGCTGCAGAGTGTGGCCATGTCCGTGGGATGCAGGAAGGACTCTGTCTTCTGGCATGGCTGGAGAAGTGGGAAGCTGAGAGGTAACTGTGCCACATCACTGATGGGATGAAATCCTCGTGACCTCCTACAGGAACAGAGAGATTTCAGCTTCATCCAAAACACAGCAAGTTGGAGGGGGAGAAGTCTGGGCACTACTTCTTTCTCTGGAGTTCAGGGCAGGTTAGAAGAAGCTCCCTATGGGTGCTCTGAGACAAAGGATCAAAATATTTCCATTGGTTGTTGTTCAGAGCAGAACTGGAGCTGTGCACAGCCACGGGTGAGTCCTGGCATATGGCTGAGGGGCTTCAGTGGAGGGTGTGCAGCTCCATCTGGCAGGCCCAAGGGAGCAGATCCACTGGAAGCCACAGCAGACTGAACATATTGTGCTTCTGGCTGGGTGACCTCCTCCCCCAGCCCAAATTTGGCAGCCAGACTAAAACTGTGGAGGAAAATACAACATTTGATCAAACCACTCTTTTTTTTTTCCTTTGTTTTTTTGCTTTACTTCCACTTTTCAAATGAGATCTTCGAAAGCAAAGAGGAAGCCGGGAAAGTGGTGATCCCAACCCACCTACGTTCAAGAGTCAGATGCTTGTCTAGCATGAAAGCTTGAAGCAGACCTAGGTTCAACCCCCTCTTCTGCCTGGGAAGTCTGGAATTTGCATGCCCCACCACTAAGAAAAATAACCTAACGCTGAGATATTGAGAGATGCATTTGGATATATGGAGCCATTTCTGTGGTTTTTGCCATGCACGTTTTCTGTGAAGCCAGTTCCTCTTTGTTGGCAATACTCAAATATTGATGGAGCAGAAGAGAGGGACTGTGAGAGGGATTACCTGGCACAGCATTTCCAGCCAAAAATATGGAGGCAATAATTTGTTTCATTTTCTGCTGTTTGCACTGCAGTAGCTATTTTTGCCTGCCAGATAAGGCACTTCCCAAAGGATGGTGCTTGGAAATACGTTCCTTTGAAGACAGGCAGAGAATATTCTTTCACCTCTGGATTCCCTGGATATGGCCAAGGTTTGAAACCCCCATGTACCACGTTTGAAGACTGTTGTGAGTAAATTTGCTGCCTGCATGGAGATGAAGCTCTGAATTTGTCTACCTTGCCCTGATTCACCTTATCTCCCAATGGGAACTGGGATTTAACAGTGAAACAAATAAAATGCTTTAAACCTAGACTAGATTTTTGGCAACAAAACATAAGTAAAATAGGGAATTGTATGGTCCTGCTCGGTAATTGAGAGGAAGCTGTTCCTAAATCTTCCCTCTGTGTTTTTGTGGATATTTCAGATAAGTTTATCTCCTTGGGTAGTACAAGGACCTTGATCCCAAGCCATTGGATTTGAAAGAGAGTCTTCTTGTCTTCCCATGAAGTTTTATTCTAGCTGAAGTAATTCAAGATTTCTTGGGCAGTTTCCAGTTTATTCTTCAGTTCAGTGTTCAGGGGCTGGGGAACAGAGCTGTCTCTGTTAATTAGGAAGAGGTCAGGATTTTATGAAGCATTTTTATACAGGAAGAGGTTTGAATACTGGGAGAGGTGTTTGCAGTAATATTTTTTGGTTTTGGTAATATTTTTTTTTCCTTGGTGTAATTCTGTTCAAGTCAACTTTCAGCCCATATAAAACCCCTCATCTCTACTGGGCAGCAACAGTGATACTCCAAGGACTTTGGAAAACTCTGCCAGGTCCCTGGCTCTGCCTTTGGCAGTTCCCACAGTGTGCTCCAACAGCCGGCACAGACAGAACGAAATCATAGAATCACAGAATGGTTTGGGTGGGAAGGAGCCTTAAAACTCATCTCATTCCACCCCCTGCCATGGCAGGGACACCTTCCACCATCCCAGGTTGCTCCAAGCCCTGTCTAACATTGGACACTTCCAGGGATCCAGGGGCAGCCACAGCTTCTCTGGGGCACTCCGTGCCAGGGCCTCCCCACCCTCACAGGGAGCAATTCCTTCCCAATATTCCATCTAACCCTACTCTCTTTGAGACACTTCAGCTTCAGGGTTGTATTTACTTCCCTTGTGTGTCTGCATGGAGAAGGGAGTTTTTGTTTGATTTGTAGCCATGCATTGATTTAAAAAGACCACTAATATGTTTCTAAGTTTCCTTTCAAAGTTTTATAGTGTAAAAAAAGAGAGCCAAGGCATTAAGGGCTTTACATGCTCAGAAGGACAGCAGCAGAAAAACAAAGGCACTTAATCTGGGATACACAAAGCAGGAAGGGGGGCAGCATGATGTAGCTGTAATGAGAGACGGCGAGATTGACGTGGAAAAGATGGGACAGGCAGCAGAGTATAAATAGAGCTGCAGTTTATTTGTAACTTTCATTTTTAGGTGGGGATGATTGACACATGGATGGGCTGGATGAAGGTAACCTCCCTGATCTTTAACTTGCAGGTCACATGGAGAAAACTTTGAGAAAATACTCCAACATGTAGATGTCAGATTGAGTGACAGCCGCGTGTGAGGTGAATTGCATTTCCTGGCTTTTTTACATGCATCACTTCACAGAAATGATGGCTGCCATCGGAACAAAAAGACGTCCTTCCCGACCGGGGTCAACAAACTGACAGTGCCCACCCATTAATAGAAAACACTGTCATTTAAAATAAAATGCTATGGAGAAAACTTCAAAAATCTATTAGCCAACACAGGAGATAGTATCAGTTTCTGCCCGTGAATTACTGTATACCCTTCCAGTGTTAATGTACAGCGCAGTGTGTGGTACAATTTTCATCTGTAACAATATATATAGAATGCCATATGGCTGACAGCATGCACTACACATGTCAGGCTCTTCTGTTTCTAGCTCTGTACATCTTATTTGCTTCTGTCTAATTATCTTGTTCTGTGGAGGGGAGGGAGAGAAAATAAGAAAAGCCAATGGGAATTCAAAAATCAGGGATAGCAAATAGTGCCAGTTACTTAATTCCATTGTTAATGTGTTCTTGTGTTTCTTAAGATGCAATGCTTTTTAAAGGATGCAGTTGGATGTCCATTGCTCAAGGTAGAATGTGGGGCTGTAATAAAAGCTCTACTTGTGGCATTTCAAAAAATAACCCAAAAAACCAAATCAGAAAGAACAGCCCTGCTTTATGCTGTCCACTTATGTTGGTTAATTCTAGGTGTAATTTTTCCAGCAGCTAGAACGTGCCCATATTGCTTTCCTATTCCTGTCTGTCTAAAAGAAATGCCTGGGTTGTTTTTTTTTCCCCAACAGAAAAAAAATAGTGCTGAAAAGAGTTGCTCTAAAACTGGACTCCTGGATCTGAAATGGTTTAAAGAGCTCCTCAGAAGTTTAGCCTTGAATTTTTTTTTTCTGAGGGATTTGGTATTGTTTTAAGGTCAGAGCCCCAAGATTTGTCTTCAGAGATTTGGTCCTGGCTTATCTGTCAGTCACTTCACCTTTGTAAAGGCCAGAGGCGATTGCCAGCACTTCCCTTGCTGTGCTCCCCTCTTCTTGAGCACTTGATCCACAGGGAAAGGTCTTGTTCTGGACTAGAAGGAAGCTGCCATCTCTTCTGTGATGGGAAGTGGAGAGAGAGAAGGGAAAATTTGCGCTGCCACCTCTATTCAAGGATCCTGAATGGGGCAGAACTGCTATGAGTGTTGCAGTTTTCAAGCTTCATGTGCCTGCAGGGCTGAGAGGCAAAACCCTTCCCTCCATGGGTGGAAGGGATTGGTTGGCCCACCGTGAGCTTAAAATAGTGTCATTTTTGGATCATTAACTTTTCCTGGCTGCTGCTCTGGAAATTAAGCTCAATGCTGTGCTGAAAAGTCAGTATAGTTAGATGGGAATTGTAAAATTGGTCAGGAAAAGCAAATGACACAAAACAAAAACAAAAAAAAACCAAAAACACAAGAGTGGCTTGGTGCAGCCATGGGCTGGCAGAGGCTACATAGGAGTGTTAACATTGCTCTGCCTTTATAACAGTTCAGGAATGAGGGGCATAAAGTGAACTCTGGTTTTAAGCAGCACTGCATGCTCCTCCATCAGGAAAAAAAGACTTGATCCATGAATGTGGTGTTCAGAACCACCCTGATACAGTACCTGTGTTCTTTGGGATTGGGATGTTCCAAAAGGGGGCATTCTTTGATCAGGAAGGCAGTTTTTTCCTTAATGTTTGCAATGGTAAAATGATTTTTATAGTAGAGATCTCATTGAAAATTCAGGAAGCAGCCAAAGTTAACAGCAGTCTGCTCTGTTGTGTGAGGATCCCTTGCCATATTTGCTCTTAAACCTAATTAAACATGACCATCCATTTAGGAAAAGACCCTCTAGTATAATTTTCCAAAAAGTTTTCTTAATTCAATACATTATCACTTTATACCATGACATTTTGCTCAGTGATTTCTGCTGAAATTGTGGCATGATTGCAGCTGGAGTTTGCTGTGTGTTCTTCCTGTGAGCTCTCATGATCTCTGTATGAATTCCAAATACATGATATTTCATTAACACACATTTCTTCTTGTTCATATTTTTGTTGATTGTGTCAAATTCCTTCTGCACAAATTCCATGGTAATTATGAAGAAGAAGCATGTTCCATGCTCCCTTTTTGGTGTGAAACCTGTTCCAGCAAATGGCATTTGATTCTTCTCTCCCAGTTAAAGTGGAGTTTTCATTTTCACACCAGAGGTGTCTGAAATTCCAAAATAGGGACATAGTGCAGCAAGGCAGAAATAGGAAACTCTTAACAGGGAGAATACAAATTTAATATAATGAAAACCGAAAAACTGAAACTCTTTAAATACCCCTCTGAAGAGTGTTTGAGTAGTTTTTGCAAAGCTGAGAAAGAGATCCAAACAGCATTGAAATACTTTGGGGGAAGGAATGGCCTTGGGCAGAAAAGTGAGGCCAGGGTGGCCCTGGAGCTGCAGAAAAAGAAGTGAGCTGTGCTCTCCCATGAGTGTGCTCACTCCAGGGTGTGAACAGGATTGGCTTTGCTCTAGACTTCTATGTTTTCCCCCTAAAAAATAAGACTATTTAGAAAAATAAAAGTTTTAATGCATGTTTGAGTCTGAGCATCTTACTGGAAAGCCACCTTGTTATATACAGACTTCTATAAATCTTATTTACCACAAGTTAATTTCAGCTCTTTGACCCTTAGTCAGAGAGATTCAGCCTTTCCAAAAAGAATGGTTGACAAAGATGTGGTATGAATGGGAAAAAAATAGCTCATTTATCCATGGCAAATTACAGGACAAAGTTCTCCTATGTTTCATTAGTGCAATCCATAGTACTTCACTTATTTGACCATCATTTGTCTGGCTTTCTGTGAGGGCAACAAAAGCCATGGAGCATCTAATGTCTGTCAGACTGATCAGACTGAGGAGGCTTTTGGTATTGAATACAATTTTTTTATGGCATCTTGACAATAGCACTGAGTTCTGTTCCCCTCAGGCTCAGGCAAATGAGACAGTTGCCTGGAGCAGAAGGTGAAGTGAAATGGCCTTTCCCAGTGCTGCAGCAAAACCCCTGCATGGCCAGAGCAGCTCCTGCTGCTGGGCAAACCATCATCCTGGAGGGAAAACATGGCAGGTACAGCCACCAGGAACAGGAGTAGGGAGTCTGCCCAACAGCAACAGGAATCTCTTCCTTTTCCATCCCACCATCAGCAGAGAGCCACACAGACCCTGCAGGGTCCTTGCTCCCCTTCCTACCCCGGTTCTCTGTTTCAAATACACCCTCTGCCCTTTTACTTTCTGTTTTGCTCCGATCAGCCATGGCCCAGCTGAGCTCTGGCCAAACCCTGTGCTCCTGTTCCCAGGATACAAACATTCCATACTGCTGTGCTGCTGGGAAAACTGACATACACCTGTGATAGCCAGGATGTCTCCTCAATAGCCATGGGTGTCATTTTGTGACAGCAATATCTCACTAAACTGATGTGCAGGAATAATATCTCCAGTGCCTCTCCTGGAGCTTATACACATTCCTCTTGTAGTGAAAACTAAATGTTGCCCACCTGCATATTCCCTCCTTGTTAACTGATCCCACTGGCTTCCTCCTTCCTCTCAGTCTGCTGCTGTGAAGAGACTTTATAGGGCATCTCTGTTTCTGTTTGAGAAAATGACTCTGTATGTTGGTGTTTGGTTTAGGACTTGCTTCTGGGTAGTATTAATCATTAATTCTAATAAACTTTGAGGTTTGGGTCCCATTTTTGGGTTAAGTTTTGCAAAGAACATTTACATTCTTAGGATGAAAGGTTTAGAATAAATGTGAGATAAAACTCTACTGGGTATGAATAGCTCATGTATTGAAATCACCATGAGTGATTAGCTTTGCCTGTTTGGTCATTAATTTTGGCTACAGGCACTTTAAAGAAAGCAGAAAGCCCGTGGAGAAGTCAAACCAGGACTTTGCATCTGCCCTTTCCACCAGAAGATGCATCCCTATTTCCTCTCCTGTGTGACTGTGGGAGCTATTCTGTGCACCTCACTTGTGCCAGTCTCCCCATTCCCTGGAGCCAAGCTCCAGGTGAGCAGTGGCCTCCATGCTCAGGCCTCTCTCTGTGTTGTCTCCTCTTGGCTTTGGTTGCATTTGAAAATTCAGCTCTCTCTGGTTTACTCCCTCAGAGTCTGTTTGGGGACAGGAGGTGTATTTAATTCTCTTTATCCAAATACCACTGTGTTTCTTCTTTTTGTTAACTTTTAACCTGCTGCTCGATCTGCCTGTCCCATGATAATATTTCCAGCCTTGTGTATCTGGCTAGTCAGTGGGGAAGACAGTTCCCAGAGCAAGTGCTGCAGTAAGTGCTTTTTGGCATCCAGATGTGTATTCTGTCATTTCCCATGCCGTGTGTGTGCTGTCTCTCTCATCCATGGATCAACAAGTGTGGACAGGTCTGGAGGCATCTGGTGCTGTTATTTCATTGCTGACACTGAGGAGGTGTTTCCTCATAAGAAACAAACCTACTCCTGTGTGACACCTGTGTTGTTACAAAGGGACCTCAGCAAAGTCAGTGGCAAATCTGCTTTTCCCTTCAATTTTCACTGACTTGCAAGTGGGCAATTTATTCTCCATTTGAGCCCCAGATATAGTTGGAAGCATCCCACCAAGACATTGTTTGGATGCTCTGTGCTATTTAAGAGCACGATTGCCAGACAGGTACACCAGGATGGGAAGCTGATCCTGACATGACAAACCCAGGCTGGCACAAACGTGCTGTCATTAATCCTGCTCTGTGTTAGATCTCTCTTCCAGAGTTGCCCTGGGTGACAGAAAGTGAATGCACAGGAGATCTGGTATTCTTGGTGCTGCTTTATGCCTTGCTCCTATAACTGCAGAAAACATTTAATCCATTTTATTCCAGCAAAATGAAATTTAGATATACAATTAAGAAAAATGCCTCCCATGGGATTTCCTGTAGCCCTAATAGCTGGATTTGCTTTTTGTCATTATGAAGAAATTGTATAAAGGATCTACAGATTCAGAAGCTATAATGGGGAACTTTTAGCTCTTTGAATTATTTAATTATTCTTCCTCTATCTGTACCATATGCTAAATAATGCTGTTAAATTTGGCTGTGATTTTTATTGTTTTACAGTCTTGAAACATTCGTAATCTTGGCTAATCCTAAAAGTGTTTGCTTGGGAGCCTTATTCATTATTTAGGCCAAAATATTCAAAAATGTCTATTGACTCTGGGGGCTTGCTTTTTTCTAAGTTTTAGTTGGGTTTTCTGAACTTGTTTTTTGCAGCAGTGCAGAGCATCCACTGGTGAGAGGAGAAATTTCAGAAGAATATTTCTGCTTCCTTCAGAGGAATAGCTCTGCTCTGCACTGAGTAGCAGGTGCATGATGGGGCTTTTCTGTACGAGAAGTGATTTCTGGTGATTGCTGGACACTGGGCTGGACTTTGATGACAAAATTAATTTGTAGGGATGTGGAGGGAAGGGAGTGACACAAAAGCAGGGTGAGTGCACCGTGGCACCAAACAGTGTGTCAGCTCCCTGGCTGTGTGGTGCTCTGAGCAAGAGTGGGGCCGAAACCCAAAGAAAGGGAGGAGAGCAGAGGACAAGTGAGAGAAGGAGAGAGCTGAGCCTGGGTCTGCAGGAGGACATTTGAAGTGAATCACAGAGAGCAGTAAGAGCCCTCTTGTCTGTCTCAGAGTGCCATGGCAAGGAGAAGGTGCTGCTGCTGGAGCTCTAGAGCTGCACGTGGAGGAGCAGGAGTGTTTCAGTGCTGGACATGCAGCAGTGCTGCTCCTCTCCTCTCCCGGGGTGCCTGGTTCTTTTTGCAGCACAGCTCTGCACCTGCAGCCCCTGGGCTGAGGTTTCCATGTGCTTTCCTTCCCCTGCTTCTGCAGAAAAAATCCCTGTGCTGCTGGGGTGTGAGGTGCTGCCATGTGTACCCAATGCTGTAGATTAATAAACCTGAATGAGCACAGCCTGTAATGACAGCAATCTGACCAACCAACCAGCCAGCTTGGGGAAGCAAACTGCATTTGCTTCCCATCCTCAGCTCAAAGTGTAGCAGTGATCCTTGACATTAATTATACAGACTTTCACACAGCACATGTACTTGCAGAGAAAGGACATCTACTACAAAACTTGTTGTGCACAGCCAAGCCTTCCCATGCTGGTGATGAATATTTATGCCAAGAATGTAGAGTGCAAGGTGGCATCTTCCTTGATGAATTGGGGGCTAGATGCTATGACTACATTATTTAGACCACTTTATTATAAGGGTTACAGTTTTTATTGCCTGTTGCAAAGCAGAGAGATACAGTAGATCTTCCCAAAGATCAAAGTGTGTCTCTAGGGCAGCCAGTAAATTAGTGGAGATTATAAATGAGTGCATAGTCATTGATGTCTTGAGAGCTCGGCTCAAGAGATCAGAGAGTATTCTTTCCCCTTTCTGTTCATAAGTGTCTTTCCAGAACAGATTACTTTTTTTTACACTTAAAAGCAATATTCATGGACTTCATAAGAACAAGCATTTCAGTAGGACATTCTCTGATCACATCACTCCCTGTTGTATATGGACTTATTATGGACTGCTGCTTCCCTGTAATACAGGCTCCTGGAGGCTGATGGCAGGGATATGTGTTCGGAGGATCATATCGCTTAACTAATGTCATCATATTTTACAGCAAGTACAGCCTCTGTAGGAATTCTCTCACCGGAGTGGGAGCTCTTCAAAGCTCTGTTACGAGGTGCAAAGAGTATATGAAGCGAAATAAAAGCCAATTAGAGAACACTTCACTATCCTGAAAGGGGAAATTATAGCTATGGTGGGGAAAAGTAAATATAAACCAAATCACACTATGCCAAAAACTGCAAATAAAAACCCCCAGAATAAACATCCATTTCATGAAGGGATTTGAAGTTAACTTTTAATATCCAAGTTGGGAGAGAAGTCAGAATTGTGTTTTTGTGCAGAAGATGGAACAGAGCTCTCATTTACTACTACAAATCTGGAGTCTGTAAATTGTAAGAACAAACTCAATCTCAAACATTTAAAAACTTTTTATTTAAAGTTTCTGTATATTCCATAAAATAGACCCAATAAAAAATCTCAAGATGGAGTTTTCTGGACCTCTCAGCTTTAGAGAAATGCTTTGTGTGGAAATCACCACTGCAGAAATAAGTGAGTAGGATTACATTATCAACATTACATTATCAATTTTAAGGCAGTTATTAAACCTTAGTGGAGACACCAGCCTTAGGTTTTCAGGGATGGCTTTGATTAACTTATTCATCCCAGTGCTCTGTGAGAGGAAGTTTCTGCTGCATGCCAGTGGATGCTCTGGGCTGGTCAGTCTGAGGAGTTGAAGCCTGGTGAGAGGTTCCTTGTGGAAGGAAAGACTCATAGTGCAGTATGGAAATCAATGAGCAGATCAGTCTGTAGTGCTTTTCCACCTGTCTGTCTGCTCCTGTAGGAAAGTGAATGTCTCAGATAACATAGCAATAGTTCATTTTTCTGCCCTTGGGCAGCTGAGTCAGGTTTTGTCAGGAATGTGCTACCTTTCCCTTCAGGTGTGTTCTGAACCACAAGCCAAGTTCCTCTGAGTTCAGTAAAAGAGATGTTTTGCCTTTGCAGTGACAGGAAATGGTCAGTGCCATTAGTTTTATTGCTTATTTAAATGAGGATAGACCATCATGAAAATATCACACAAGGGGTCAGGTAAAGCAAACACAGTGGTGATAGATTTGCCAATCAGAATAGTCTGAATATCTGGTTATGTGGAGAGGTTGTTATTGATCTTCTAGGCTTGGCTTTGCGTGGTGGGGCCAGGTCCTGTGCAAGCTTTTGGAGGACGTTTTGCATGAACTGTAGATTTCATGATTGACCATTGAAGCCTGTATGGTCACAGGGTACCAGCCCTCAGCACCATTTCCAAGTGACTTGTAGATTCTCTTTTCTAACTTTATCCATTCCACTTACCCAAAGGAAGCCAAAGATATCGCAAGGATGCCATAAGAACCAATTTGACTGAAAAGAAAGATGAAATGCCATGATAGAAGTACCTTCTTGCCAAGGACAGGTTTGCCAAGATGAAAGGTGCCATTGTGGCACAGTGCTGAAATGCTTTACTCCTCACTGGAGAGACTTTGGTTGGGCTTTTGCCTTTAATCTCCTCTTCCCATGACTGGTAAGACTGATGGAGACTGGCAGCGAGCACCAGCAGAGCAGTGGAGATTTTGTTCTGAAGATCAGCACGTCTTGGATTGTGACCAAGTCACAAATTCCTTGAGCTGAGGCAATACTACAAGTTGTAGACGTCCCTTGGCCACTGTAGCTGCCACAGGAAAATTGGACATGGAAGTTTAGAAAGCAACATCTCTTTGAAGATGGCACCATTTTGATGAGGAAATCCAGTCTGTAAGACATCCCCGGTGAAACCTGCAGCTGTGGTAAATGGCATAAAATAAATCTCCAGCTGTAAATAAAATGGTGTGGGCTGTGTTTGCTGTGTTTGCACTGGAGCTGACCTGGATGAGTGACAAATCACGGAGTGACACGGACCGTGCTGTCCCCGCTGCAGCGCTGGTGCAGCTCAGCTCCTGAGGGCTCAGCTCTGTTCCGCTGAGCAGCGTAAGCTGTGAAACATCTGCTCACAACTGTAGCAAAAATGATGGTATTAGTTCTTACAGAAGGAAATTCCTGCTCCCCAGGTGAATTCCCTTTGGAATTTGTTTCCCTCTCTGGACACAGAGGATTTGATGAGTGACAGAATGCCATGTCAAGAATAGATCTGATTATTGGTGCTTTTTTGTATGGAGGGGAGTGGGTTCATTGTGCAGTTTCTTTGCTTGAAATATGGATCCTGTTTTCTAAGATGATCCCAGAGGGATTGAATTTTTGTCATTATGGCCTTGTGCTTTTCCACCTACCCTTACAAAATACAACATTTTTTAAGACTTGACGTGATACTTTCTTAAATGTCAGTTTGTACCAACTTTGATGACATCTTTTGCTGCTTTCACAGAAACTCCAAACCCTCTAATTCCCTGTCTTTGTTCAGAGGCCTTGATTAACCACTTTGGTTGTTACACAGTGTAGCTGTTTGCTTTATTGTTAAGATCCATCTGAGGACAGGCGAGGTTGAATGGCCAATGCAGTGTAAACATGTGCAACTAATCCCTCTGATCTGGTGCTTTTTGGGCTTTAATATTTCGGGCTGAAAGATAATGTTTGAATGCTCCTGTTGGAAGGGCTGGGAAAGGGGTAAGAAACAGCTTCCTTTGGATCTGAAGAATAATCTCACAAGGCTGTAAGATGATAAATTGAGATTTTGATCATTAAAATATGTTTAATTGTTGGGTTTTTTGGGATGTGATGAGTGTCTGAGACAACCTTTCATTTAGGTTTGAGTGTTCCAGATATACTTAAATAGCTAAATTTTATGCTTCTGGACAGAAGGAAAAATACACAGAAAACATTCTGGCTTTGAAAGTATGTGGGAAAAAATTCTATCCCTTTATGCGGTGCTGGAAATGTGTGGGAATCCAACCTGAGTTATCTGGCATGACATGTTTTCTCCCTGTCACTGGATTGCTACTCTGGTTTTCAGTTCCTTCTGGGTGAGGAAACTTCTACATGAATCACAGATTGCACATCAATGTTTGTCTTCTGAAAACAGGTGAATTGACTCAGTAAAAGCATTTGGCCTCAGAAATGTAGGTGCTGCTCTATTGTAGTAAATGCTGTGAAAAGTGATGGGAAATTCAGAGATGTTTGAGTCAGCTATGGACGAATCCTTTTCCTCTGGTGAGTGTAATGTTTTCTAAGTTTGGACAATGCTCTCAGGCACATGGGGGATTGTTGGGGTGTCCTGCACAGGGCCAGGAGTTGGATTTGCTGGTCTCGATGGGTCCCATTCAACTCAGCATAATCTGTGATTCCATGATTCTAGGTTTCTCCTGGAACCTGAGGGAAGCCATCGAGTTCAGAGGATACAAAACACTGTGTTTGCAAAACAGTGGGAGAACAGACAGAGCGAACAACAACGTGTTGTTGTGGGCTGAGCTCAGCCGGCTCCATGCGGGCACAGCCGGCCGGGTAATTGGGCTGAGCTCTGCCGGCTCCGTGCGGGCAGAACCGGCCGGGCTGGGCTGATCTCTGCCGGCTCCGTGCGGGCAGAACCGGCCGGGTAATTGGGCTGAGCTCTGCCGGCTCCGTGCGGGCAGAACCGGCCGGGCTGGGCTGAGCTCCGCCGGCTCCGTGCGGGCACAGCCGGCCGGGCTCTCGGGACAGAACCGGCCGGGCTGGGCTGATCTCTGCCGGCTCCATGTGGGCAGAACCGGCCGGGTAATTGGGCTGAGCTCTGCCGGCTCCGTGCGGGCACAGCCGGCCGGGCGCATCTGCAGGGCTGACGGGCCGTGAGCTGATTCCCATTGATCGGGATGCTGCTGACACCCGCTCCGAGCGCCCGCTCCATCGCCATGGCAACCAAGAGCCCGAATACTTGTCCACATACTTTAGGAACCTCATTAAATCAGGCAGCAGGACAGCAGCTGTGGGCTCAATGTGTTCCGCTGACAGCCAGGGACTGGGTTTATGATGCTCAGGTGATTTTTGGCCCTCTCTAGGCCAAACTGTTGAGAGCGTGGAGCTGGTGGGACAGATGGCAGAATAAATAAATATTGCCAATATGTTTAATGTGCACACATCTTTTGAGAGGTGCAAAGCAACCTCGCTCAGTCTTATCAACTCTGGTGATTTTAAACAAAGCATAAATAAAGGATAAAAGAGCTGAGCTGAGCTGAGGGTTTTCTTAAAATTTTATTTAAGAAGCTGATTTTAAGAGCAAATTGATTGAACTGCAGACTTGTAGCAGATCTCATAGCTACAGGCTTGTAGCAGATCTCATAAAATGTTGCATAGACATAAGCAATTAAAGTTCTCTATCTTGACACATAATCATGGAAATTCAGCTGTGCAAGGCCCAGATCTTGAGAGATTGATTCCATTTTCACCACTTCCATGAGACTCTGCCAGAGGTAACATCAGTGGAATAATATCCAAGATTTCATCGTCAGAGGAATTTCTCATGCTCCAGGGGAATTAAATACTCCACTAACCCTCCAAATTTGGCTTTCATCAAGCTCTGTTTCACTCCCCTGAACTGGGGTTTGGAATTATTAGCCCAAAAGGGACTTTATAGCATGAGGCTAAGCTAAAGATAGATTTAGCCCAAAACCACTCTAAAATCATATACAGTGCATTTTATGTGATAATGATTGCAATTATTTCATATTCTTCATAGTTCACCTACTTTGACTTAGGGTGTTAGGAAGTAGTAAAGTCAGAATATAATTAGACACTGTGTCCTGGTATTTTGCATAATTCTGAGTTGGTCTGGGCTTTCACATTATTGCACAAATAAAGTGGAAAAATGGTGGCATGGGGTTCTCTTTCTTCATTTTAATGCAGATAAAATTGGTTATATCACTGAACAATTATTCCCTTTGGTCAGAGGTGGTCACCCAGAGGATATTTGTGATTCCAGTAATTTTCAAAGTATCAAAGAAACAAGGAAAACACCAAACTATGTGAAATAAGCATGTTGCCAACTTCATGATCTCAAAACTGTTATACTCAACAAGACCTGAAAAATGGTAATACTGTCATCCAGGTGCTTTAATTTTTTGTGAAAGAGAATGGCAGATGCCTCAGACCCTGAATTATAATTTGTAGATTCTAAACAAAGAACCTCAATTAGTAAAGCAATTATTAATATTGGCTGGAATCCATTCTGCCCAGGGTCTCAGACTGAACCCAGTCCAGTTGGCTGCCCAGGACTGTCTGACCTAGAAGAAACTTAAATTACTTTGATAATTCTGTACATGATTTGAAATTACTCTGGATCCTTAACCACAGAGCCAGGACTGTGTCCTTTGGTTTGAATTTGAGGTTTTTTAGTAGCCATTGGTAGGTTCATTTAAAATGGTCACAGATCACAGGGCACAGGCACCAAAATGTGAGGGTTTCCACCTGCCTGGCTGGTGTGTGGTGTTCAGTAGGGAGGAGATTTTCTCTCAGCTGGAGAGCTGTGGATGCCCACCTGCAGTACTGGGACCAAAGACAGGATCCTCTCAGGCTGAGCGTCTCCTGGGGAGGACTTTTCCTTGTGGGGTCAGTTTGACTGCCCTCAGTGCCTGTCTCACAGGGCCACCTCTTTTGTGCATAGACTGGTTTGCAAAAGCAGAGAATTGCTGTTGCTAATCTGATGGATGAGCACTGTTGGAGATGAAGAGACCTAGAAAACCTGGAAGAGGAAGTGATGGAAGTGTTTAAAAAATATGTGGATATGGCTCTTAAGGACATGTTTTAGTGGTGACCATGGTGGTGGTGCTGGGTTGACTGTTGGACTTCATGATCCTGAAGGTCTTTTCTAACCTGAATGATTCTCATTCTGAGATCTGGTTCTAAGGTGGAGAATGGCACCTGAAGGTTCATATTGCTTCCTATAGCCTCAGAGAGACAGAAATGCATTTTTTCATGGAAAGGAAATCCAGTGAGGGATCAATAAATCCATAAAACCAACCTCATGCTAAAAAATCCTTTGTTTCCAAAATATTTACTGGAACACTGGTCTGGCCACTCTAGAACAGAGGTATCTGCCTGAGATGAACCTCTGGTCTCACCTCAAGCATGACCATCCTTGTGTTGAACTTAGTGGATTGGATTTCTGTCTAGAGGCACAGTTACATTTTGGATATAGCTGGTGGGAAGATGGGAATGCAGACATGGGACAGAGTGGATTCTCTCTGTGGTTCTGCAGGGTTTCCATTAATTGCATTAAAGATTAGGCAGTTCCATGAGATTAACCCACCTGGCCTTGCTCACTGACCCCGGTGCAGGTACCTAAAATCTCAGTCAGTCAACAATTAAGGTGCATTTGTCAGAGGGACTGTCAGGATGTGTCCCTTAGAATAATATTTTCAGACTGCTCCAGTCATTTTAGGAATATGATCTGTACTATGCATGGAAAATTGGATCCTTTTTTCTTTTGGCAGGTGTATTTTCTCATTCACCGTCTTTAATTCTTTGGTGTATTTGGAATTCCAAATAAATGCATTGCTTTATATAATTCATGATCAAGGACACTTGTTATGCAGCTAATTTTATTCCATCCATTGAAAAGCAAAATGATACAAGTACCTTTTTTGACTGTGTGAATAAGATGAGCAAAAAGAATCTAAATTTAATGACCAAATCTGGGTTGCTTTTTCCTGCAGTAAACTCCAGGGAATCTGCTTAAGTAACCAACGTGCACAGAATAAGGGTTTAGATGTGGCTGTTTTACCTGGAAGAACTGAAGGACTGACTTAACAGCATTTTCCATGAGTCCTGCACAGGAGAGGAATAATACCCTGACATCTGCAGATAATATGTGATCATCAGGTGCAGGCAGTGGGTGATAGAAATGGTCTCTAGCACGACCCATAAGAGCTCGAGGAGAGCTGCTGGGGCCTTCCCTGGCCAGTGTTGCACAGCAGCACTGATAAGCAGCCTCTCTTGGGCCAAGGTGTGCTCTGCAAAGTGCAGCACAAAGTGTCTGGGACAGGGCTCTGTCAGCACTGCTCACCTCCACTGCACAGGGCACTGGAGACTGTGTAGGTGTTGATCCTGGGAAAGTACATTGTGGTCCTGACTTTGATAGAATAAAATTACACTCTGAGTCATACATTAAGTGCTTTAATGGTTAGTCTGTACAAAAAAATATCAAAAATAATGTCATACAATAGAAAGGAAAATCTTATTTATAATGGCCAGTCATTAGTAACTGACACAGAATCTGTCCATTTCATCCCTTGTAGTGACACTTTTATTCCTTTCTCATATTCATTTTATGGGACCTCACTTAACAGATAAATATTTGCACTGTATAATTAAAACTAATTAATTTTAAAAATTACTCATTTAAAATGACTTTTAGTAAAACCAATTAAACAGCAAATATTAGTTTTGCTTTGTATCAGTAGTTTAAAAATGTCTTTTTGAGCAGTGAAATAAAGCTCAGTGAATGCACCTGTATTTCTAATTAAGCAATCCACATAGAAAAAAATAACAAGAACACTTCCAAATGATAGCAAGTGAAAACCAATTCAGCTTCCATTTTAGTATTTATTGTGCCCAAAGATAATGCTGAAATCTCATCAACTCCTGAGACTTCAGCAAAGTTATTAAATTTCTGTCTTTACTCACGGACATTGCTGAAGAGTTGGGTTCAATTAAGGTCCATGACAGGCAGGAGCCCCGTGGGAGTCAGCAGAGTTATATTAGCACAGGAGAAATCAGCTGTCCTGGTAAGCTCTAATTTCTTTTCCCAAATCCTGTAACAAATTCCATTTTCATTATGCACTGTTAAAGCAGTTCCATGATGTGACTGATAGGTTTCCTTCTCCGTGTTTCAGTGGAGCAGCTGGACACATGAGAGTCCACAGACCATTATAGAAGAATTACCTAAAATTTCTTGGTCTTTTTGTTTCAGAAAGTTTTAGTTTACACTTTAAAGGAAACCCACTGTAAGATAAAAGGCATCCACTTGGGAAGAACCATTTTCCAGGTTTTTTTGGAAGCACATGAATTTGTGCATGCTGCAGATAGACACCTCACTTGTTCTCAAGTAGAAATGACCATTTCTTCAGCAACAAATTATTCATAGGAAAAAAACTGGTCAGTTTCTGTAAGACCAACCAAATTTCACATAAAATTATGTTTCATTCTGTATTTACAAAGCAGCTTTGATTTGTTTTTCTTCTCCCATGCTGACTCCATGATGATGGCAGTGACCCATAGAAGATTCTGGTTCCTGCTGGTGTCTGGTGTGACTAACACCCAGAAGAACCCAACAACTCCCTGCCAAGTGTTTTAAGGTGAAATTCCATCACTCCTTTGGAAATAGCAGAAGATAGGGTCTGGAAAAGGAGTGTGCTGTGGAGGGGGTCTGCACCATGGGGAATGTGCTGGATGGAGCATCTGGTCCCCTGAGGTCAGGGTCATCCCACCAGGACTTCACCTTGGAGATGCTGCCTGTGAGGGACCTGTTCTCATGTGCAGGAGGGGATGAAAAGCAGATTCAGGTTAAATTTATTCTTTCCAGAGCTTGTATGACTGGGTGGATGATGTGTTTGGCTCTCTGCTGGCCCAGGGCTAGTTTGCACATCCTATGGGAAGGGGGTTGGCCGCTTGGCAAAGTCCCTTTGTGAACCAGTAGATTATCAAATAGACTCTCCCAGCCTCATTAGCAGCAGCTCAAGGACTGATCTCTCCATAAATACTTGGGAATTAGGAGGTGGAGGTATTCTTCAGCAGCTGTATCATTGTACAGATTCGTTTTCCAGCACTGCCATACTTGGAAAATTAATCTCTTTTAAATGAAATGTTCATTTTAAAATGATGTTTAATGATGTCTAATGCATCCTGAGATGCTGGCAGGAGAAGGTTTGTTCTGCTGCTGACAAAGGAGGGTGGGGAGCTAATTAACAAAGACAATCAAACTTTCATTAGTATTACTAAAGCCTGCACGTTAAAATGTTTTGATGCAAACAACTGCTATTTATGTTTCCAAACCCCATCCTTTTCTATCAGTGCTTTCTTTAAAGATGCTTTATTGTGTGGCTTTCTAGGTGACACCACATGTAATAGATTTCTTGGAAATAGGGTTTAACCATTAACCATGAGGATGTGTGTCATTATTTTCTTCAGCTAGTGCCTGAAGGTGAAGCTGAGTGAATTTAATGCATTAAGAAAGGTAATTATCAGATAATCTTGATTGCCAAGGTTCTTCTTTCTCCAGCAAAAACTGATGGTGGCATAATCTGTGTACATGAGCATCTCATTTTTCCTTTCTGACTTTGATTTAGGTCTGACAGCATTATACAGCATTGTTTCTCTTATTTTTGTATTTTTCTGCTAATATTTCTTCCGTATAGCTCATCTGTTTCCTTGTTCACCCTCATAAATTATGCTTCTTTTACCAACTCCTTTCCTTTAAGTAATAATTATATGGTCAAATGGATTGCTTGCATTAAGGGCTAGAGGGGAAAAATTGGCAAATTTTCCAGTAACAGATTTTTTTCTCCTTTTCTGAAAGCTGAGGTGTAAGTTTGTCACAGCTTTCACAAATCTTCTTTCTCAGCAGTCATGCATCAAAGGCTTAGAACTGCAAATGAATTATTTTGATTACTGCTGCCTTGGGAAGATCTCCAGGGATGGGAGGTGGTGGGCTTAGCTACTGTCCATCCCTGCTGGGCCAAATCCTGCTCACAGGGGAGGAAGGCATTTGGAATTTTGCCACTGACTTCACTGGGGCTAGCAATTAGCATGGAGAGTACATTTTTCTTTGGGGAAAAAAAAAAAATCAGGTTCAGGCTCCTGTGAGGTTGAGTCCCCAGGTTTGGTAGAATTCAGCATTTTGCTTCCCTGTATTTAGCCAGTATTCAGGTGAATGAGGGAAAAGACAAAATGAAGGACACTTGAGGAGACAACAAGAAATAAAATGTAAAATAAAAATTCTTTCCAAATAATTGCATCATCAAAGGAAGAAACAGCTTTTCCTTCCCTGACTTTTTTGCTTTTGTCTGATAGATCCTTGCAAATCTGACTTTGCCACCTCACTGTGGGAAAGATTAGAGATGAATCTATGATAAGACTAATGAGGATCTAGAGAAAATCGTCAAACCCAAATAGACTTAATATTTTCTGCAGGGTATTTTAATCAGTTCACACACCCCTGCACTACAAGGCATGTAAGGTTGGTTTCATTAATTTTTTTCCCTCCCCTTCATAACTGAAAGCTGGGACAGGAGGAATTTCCAAAGCCTCATCTCTTCTCCTCCTTTCCTTTGTCACCCACTCCTCAGGACGACAAACCCGACAGGAGGGGGCAGCCAGGTGGGGTCGGGCTCTTCTACCTGGGAACAAGGGACAGGACAAGAGGAAATGGCCTCAAGCTGTGCCAGGGGACCTTTAAGTTTGGATATTGGGAAAAATTGCTTCACCCAAAAGTTTGTCCAGCCCTGGCACAGCTGCACAGAGCAGTGGTGGAGTCCCCATCCCTGAAGGGATTTAAAATTGGTGTGGATGTGGCACTTGGGGATATGGGGCAGTGCTGGCAGAGTTGGACCTGATGATCTTATAGGGCTTTTCCAACTTAAATGACTGTAATTCCATGATTCCCTCTCCTTTTACAGTTTGGATGCCCCTGCCTCACTCACTGCAAGGAGCTCTGCTGTCCCCAGGTTTGTCACTGCCATGGAACCAATCCCTTGTCCATCACTGAGCCAGCCCAGCTCTGCTGCACTGGCTGCTCCTCCCTGGCTGACCTGGGGATGCTCAGGCAAAGTCCAAGAGCTGGGAATCCCCAGGGGAAATTGCATCTTAAATCACAAAAAATCCATGAAAAGTATTTACATGGTGGCAGTAGTGGATTTGCCAGGTAGCATGAGGCAAAGTTCTTGTCAAGGAGAGCAGATAAAATAGTCTCTTATTTTAATTAAAGTAATTATTCATGGGACCCCAGATATTTAAAAAAAAGGAAAAAGAACAAAACCCTTTGCCTAACAATGAATAGCAACATAAATCGCTTGAGTTCTCTGTGTCAGGACAATGGCTCCACTAATCAATATATCTCTCCAGTTTTATAAAATAATGTTAATAGCTATTGCTGTCAATACTTCTTTGGGAAATAATTTAATAGAAGATTATTGTCGATCTATTACTTTTTTTTAATCCCATTCATTAGAATTATATCCTTCTGTGAGTTGTCTGAAAAAAAAAAAAAGGGCTCTGAAAAGGACTCCCTGCTGCAGTAAATTCTATAGGCCTTCAGAGGAAATTCCATAGAGCTGTATTACATTTCTATAGATTTAATTCCTGGTGCTTTCTGTGGGAGTTTTTCCCTGGGAGGACATATGTGAGAGATCTAATGCTCTATTTGTATGTGCTTCAGTCCTCAGTGGTTTTCATCCTTTTTTTGTTTGTGGGCTACCAAAAAAATTTCCACTAGAACATGTGGGCTCTTGTTTATTGAATTTGCACTCAGTGACCGTAGACTTCACTGCTTTATGTGGGAATTACTCCAGTGAATCTGTGGACAACAAATTGAGAACCACTGGTTTATTTATTTCCTTTATGCTGGCCATGGAATAGAAAATGTAACCACCACTCCATGTGTCTGGGAGCAGCTGAGAATAGCTCATAACATATTACTGTAATCATCACCATTGTCATTTATTAGTTTACACCAATTCACATCTGCTTTTCCAAAGTGAGGATCAGGCTGGAAATACCCCTGAAGTAAGAAAACAGGAGCAGTATTAAGCTATAATCAGTATTGCTGCCATGGTGTTGATTGTTAGAGAAGAAGCATTAGGGGAATGGAGGGGATACTTGAAGAAAAAATATACCCATGCTGCTGGGAAACTCAAAATATGAGAGTGTGCAGCGAATAAAAATTCTACAACATAGTAGTGAAATTTAGTTTGTGTTTGAATGCGTCCAGTGGTTGTTTCTCACTGATACTCATTAAAATATGAGAATTCTTTCCAGGACTAGCATTTTACCCCTATTTAGGTGTTGAAAGACAAAAGCAGAGCCTCTATAATATTAGATAATTAGATTTCTTGACTTCTAGGCAGTGAGTGTTTGTTGTCGTATCCCTCTCTCAGTGCACAAGGCAGACAAATCTGTTGTTAAAGTGTTTCTTTCTGGCTCTGAGAAATCATACAGATGAAGGAGCAGAAGTTTTAAATTATCCTGATGTAAAACAATTCTTGAGTGAGGGTGGACTTTTTTAATGTTTTAGGAACTTTACAAATCCCCATGAATCAGTGCATTTGGAATTTTATGGAACAAGTTCAAAAACTGTCAAAAAGGTCTATTCAATATTGAATATGCTTGCACTGTGAATAGCGGAGAGGAAAATCCAATGTCTGCCAAAGGAATGTAAAAAGGACTGATAAAACAAGCAGAAATCAGTTCTTTCAACTCCACAAGGTTTTGTTTCTTTTTTCTTTCTCTCTCTTTCTTTTTTTTAAGTAAAAAAGACATAAACACAAAAGCTACAGTTGACAGTGTCTCTTTGACAGCACTTTTGTAGCCATTTAAGCAAAACAATGCAAAGCAGCTTTCTGGAGGCCGCTGGCAGAACATACTGTAGCTCTCAAACTTCACACAGACTGCTGAGAAATGAAATGTTTGACTGAGAAGCTGATGTGGGTTTGGCAACATTGCTTAATTGATAGTGTGAAAAGAAAAAGGATTCTGCTTCCACCATCTGCAACAGTAACCGGGACCAGCTCTTTGTCTGACAGCATCTGTAGCCTTTCTCCCACCTCTGCCTCACCAGAACAGGGGAATTGCAAGGAAACAGTGCAGCAGGTGCACCTGGGAGGATCAGAGTGTGGGTTTCCTTTCTGGTTTAATTACTGGTGTGAAACTCCTCTTTAGTCCTGCCTTATTCCTGTTGGCAGAAGGGTTCTTTGGAACAGGAACTGGCTGTGCTGCATTGGCCCTTGGAGGTTCACAGGTTGGTGTAAACCTCACCTGAGAGGGTGAGGGGCTTTAATGTAGGATTTCCTTAATTAGGACTTTCAGGGCTACTTGTGCATTTGGGAATGGGATTGGGATCTCCTGCTATTTACAAATGAAAATCTTTTCCAAGCCACTCATGGCTCTCCTACCAATCCTTCTCCTCTGCTCTGTCCTTCCCCTTTGAGGGAGAGCATTTTCTTGGCTTTCCTTGATGGACCAGAGCGTGGCCAGATTATTTCAACAGCCTATCTCTGGCAGTGGCCAGTGCAGGGAAAATGCAAGAAATATCACCAAGGTCAGTTAATGGGCAAGCCAGACCAGTGCAGAACACTTCTGCTCAGTATTTATAAATCATTAGCTAAATAACTATTTATAAATCATGAACTAAAGTTTTAAATCACTCAGAAGAAATCCCAAGATTTGTTTTCAGGTAACAAGAGTGGTCTCTTGTGCAATTTTTCCACATTTTTTAGCTCCTTTCTTGTTTTTCTTTTTAATATGGAAAGGGTCCCATCTAGTCCTGATGTGGCAGAACTTAAGCAAAGAGCAAGTTTCCCAATTAAATGACGTGAGCACCTGTCAGATTTAGGAATAAAGTGCTTGGTTGTCAAATTTTGATATGAAAGGGAATTGCAGAAAATCTCAGGTAAGCATACAAGTTTTACCACAATGGCATTTCAGGTTCTGTAATGTTTAAGAGAGGAACTGTAGGGCAGTTCCTGCTGTAGTATAAATATCATCTGTGAAAATAATTTCATGTGATGAGAGCGTTTGTGACTAAGAAGTTGCACTGTGCCTTGCCATTATTGGCCTAATCCTCCTCTGTGTCCATCCATCTGAATTCCATTCCCAATCTGCCTTCAGGCATGTTATGTACAATTAATAAATCATCCTGACTAACTCTGGTTTTTTCCATATATGTAATTTTGGCTGAATTGTTTTCACAAAGGAGGACAGTATGATGCTTGATATGCAAGGCCTGTATTTGTAATCTCTCCTTTGTTTAGTGCATATATAATGTTGCTCAGACAAAGCTGGAATCCTAATAAATCTGTACCCAGAAGTAGGGACCATGTGTTGGTCTACCAAGCCTGGAGTGAGGAACACACTAGAGATGAAAGTGAGCAGTTCAAAAGCAGGAGAAAATGAGTGAAATGTATTGAAAACCTATTTTCAGGAACTTTATACCCAGCTCTTATTTGGACCTCTGAGCACAAAGCTTGTCCTCCTTGATCTTGATAGCATTCCCACAAAGATTTCCTGGCTTTCTCCCAGTGCTGCCCTCACTTGGACTGCAGTCCAACCTTAGTGCTGAAGTGGTTATTCCCATTTTTCATAGAATGGTTTGGGTTGGAAGGAACCTTTAAAGTTCATGAACTCCAATCCCCCTGCAATAAACAGGGACACCTTCCACTAGAGCAGGTTGCTCAGAGCCTCATACAGTCTGACCTCAGGTGTTTCCAGGAATGGGGCATCCACCACCTCTCCAGGCAGCCTGTGCTGGTGTTTTTACCACCCCAAAAAAATCTTGATCTAATCAAAATCAGCCCTCTTTCAGTTTAAAACCATTCCCCCTTGTCCTGTCACAACAAGCCCTGCCAAAAAGTTTGTCCCCATCTTTCTTCTATGCCCTTATAAGTACTGAAGGGCTGCACTATAAGGTCCCCCTGGAGCCTTCTCCAGGCAGAAAAACCCTGTTTGAGGAGTCACAGCTCAGAGGAGGACCAGGCTAAAAGCTGGTGAAGTGCTCTGAGTCCATCAGCAAGGCTGGGAATGTTGGTTCTCTTTGGAAATGGGATGGGATTGTGGAAAGAGAGAATCCCAGCAAGGCTTTCACTCAGCCCACCCTCCAGCTCTCTGTGGGAATGAACAGAGCCTCTGGAGATGGCCAAAGGTTCCCTGTAGGAGCATCAGCACTCATGTCTACAGCAGAGTGAGGAAGTGACATTGTTTTATGTGTAGCATTCCAAGATGTAATCCTTAAGTGCTAATAAGTATCTCTTCATTAATACACAGACTAGCTGCAACTCAGACTTTTCCGAAAATCTAACTTTCAAAATTAATACCTTGAAAAACCTGTTTGCTGACTCAATTTGTTTATTTTTCTAGAGTTCTAAATAGACAAACACATTTTCTTGTAATGGTGTAACCCAGAGGGAGGCATTCAAATATCCTGGCCCCAGAGGAGATGACCCCTGCTCTTGTGAATTGTAATTAAGAGCCTCTCATTGAGACTGCCAGGAGTGTCTGCTCATTCTGTCACTTGTTTTAACTCCAGCTGGCTAACAAGAAAAAAACAGTTTTCTTGCAGGTTTTTATCTGCAAAAATCACTGCAACCTGTTGTGACTGGTATAGATCTGTGAGAGAAATTATAGCAATGTTTTGATGTGTAGTGGTAATACTTCTGTCATCAACACCTGATGCTGAAGGCAGAGATAACTTCAGCAGGAGAAGGATTAGACAAAGTAATCTGCAATAAATAAATTTGGTCTGGGCTGTAAATCACTTCAGAATTCTTCACAGCGTTTTGTCTTCCTTACTGGCCTTCACTGCACTTGACAAGTGTTTGTGTCTCTAATGAGGAATTTGAGTAGGACAGCAGTTGGGAAGGTTCTAAAATATGAGTTTAGGTTTTTACCATTGAAATTTTAGGGGTTTTTCCTCTCCAGAAACCTAAGAAACATTTTGGGAGTTACTTGATGATCAGTAAGGCTAAAGAAAAGACTGCAGGGAAAGCAGGATGTGATTCAATGGAAAGCTTTGATTTTATTTCAGTAAAACAAATCTAAAGTTTTGAAAAACAAAATTAACTGAAAATAAAACTAGATTTTCTTCCTTTCAGTTGACAGGTGCTGTCTTTCAGTAGACAAAATTGTGCTGCTACCACTGCTTATGTACTGTACATCTGTGTCACTTCTCCCAAGTTGTGTACAGTATTTAAAGCCACGCCTTTCTTACCACTTTGTAATAGAAGAGAGAAGAGTTCATCACATTTTAGAATGGGTTTTTTTTCCTTCCATGGGACAGAACAATGTTTCTGAAGAAGAGGTTTGTGTGTTTCTGGTACCCAAGAGCTCATGAGGGGCTGTGACGCACCAGAAGCAGCCCGAGGAGCCTGGAATGAGCTGAGCTGAGCTGTTTGAAACTGCCTGGCTCTGCCTGGCACAGGGAGCATCCTTATCACCTCCAGTGATGTGCTGCCCCAGACACCCCTGGAGACAGCAGCCCAGGATGCCTTTCCCAGAGTGCCTGGAGCCCTCCCAGAGCTTCTGAGCCAGGCAGCACCTGCCTCTGCTTCCTGGGACACCCCATGGCCCCAGCCAGGCTTCCCCTTCCCTTCCCTTCCCTTCCCTTCCCTTCCCTTCCCTTCCCTTCCCTTCC
>WBNO01016302.1:0-14201 GCA_013400575.1 Peucedramus taeniatus | reverse complement strand
TTCCCTTCCCTTCCCTTCCCTTCCCTTCCCTTCCCTTCCCTTCCCGTTTTCTACTTCACACTTGGCTAAACCTCCCCTGGATACGAGCGTGTCTCCGTACATTTCCCCACTCCTCATGTGGCATGCCTTGCAGTTAGCTCATTCTTTCTGCTGGATAGAACCTCAATACATTAAGAAAAGGATTAGTATGTGCAAAGCACAAAAAAAAAATCAGAATACTGGAGAGCACTTAATTGGCCAACTGCCGTCAACCATTTCAGCACTTGCATCTTCCGAGCTGCTTGTACCGTATTGTTAGAGGAGAATAAATCATTTGACACAACTAGGTTTTCGAAAAATATGTGAAAACCATTCAGGCAAAAAATCAGTTGAAATGTATGAAATTTTCCATCTGAGTGCTCTCTGCTAAGAGAAGATATTTCAGTGAGGCGCAGTATTTAATCTTGTTTTAAAATAAATAGTTTACTATATAAAATCACTTGGAGTGTGATTTTTTAAAACGCAGGGTAATTTTATTTTAGTTTTAAGGTTTGTACTGAGGAATGCTGGAACATGACAAATAAGGTCCAGGCAAAGTTGTGTGGTAGAAATAATCCTGCTGCAGTGGGTTGTGTGAGGCACATACACGGATTTAAATCTGTGAAACATTTAAACTGATAGAAATTTCTGAATGTGGCTAACATAGAGCACAGCCCATCCTTGCTTTTGTACAAAGTGGGGACTTTTGCATCTCTACAATGCATGACCTGGATGGGAAATTTTTCCTTATCTGCTGCATTATCCTGTACTGTTGGAAATGGTGCATCTCAGAACCACAGAATAGTTTGGGTTGGAAGGAACCTTAAAGCTCATCTCATTCCACCCCCTTGCCTTGGGCAGGGACACCTTCCACTATCCCAGGTTGCTCTAAGCCACATCCAAGTGGCCTTGGACACTTCCAGGGATGGGGGGTCCACAACCTTTCTGGGCACCGTGTGCCAGGCCCTCACCACCCTCCCAGGGAAGAATTTCTTCCTAATATCTAATCTAAACCTACTGTCCTTCAGCCTAAAGTCATTTCCCGTGTCCTGTCTCTCCATGCCCTTGTCCAATGTCCCTCTCCAGCCTTTTTGCAAGCTCCCCTTAGGTACTGGAAGGCTGTTTTAAGGTCTCCCCAAAGCCTTCTGTTCTCCAGGCAGAACAGCTACGAGAAGAAAACAGAGCCAGTAAGTGATGGACTGGAGATCTGAGCCCAGGAAGCTGTTCCCACATTCTGCCAAAGGCTGGATGGTGCTCACTGATTCTGGGGCCTCTGACCCATGCCTAGAGTATGGCATAAAAGGACAAAGCTTGTGGAAGATCACTTTCTGCAAAGGTTTTATTACAAACTCCATTTTTTGGAGCGAGATTTAAGTATAGAAAAGAGTGCATCATACCTGAAGTACTGCATTGAAAATGTCCACTATGGAACATTTAGCTAATTAAGTAGGTTATTAAAACTACAGGGGTTTTGCAACACATGCATGGGTATGAGCCAGTCATGGCTCATTAAAGTCCTAATCCTGAAAGCTGCTGAGAACAGGAGACATTTCTCTGAGCTGTGCAATCTTTTGCTCTGAAGTTTTATGATCTACGGGAAAACAGTCCGGTATCCGCCGTCAATACACGGCCGATACAATCAAACACTAAGTGGCTCCACATGCATTCTCTTAATTGTTAGCTGTCGTATTGAGATTAAATTGGGCATTAAATTAAAGAGAGATTAAATTGTGACCTGAGGTGTAGGATTCATATACGCACTTAAATATAAATCCCATTGTTTATTGGGGAATAAAAGAACTCATGTCGCTTTGTTTGTAGTGTTCGGTTTATTCTTCTTAATATAGAATAAGGAAATTTAAAAATAACTTCTGACTGTGCAAGTCTGTGTTTACTCTCTCAAAGGAAGAGCAAAAGGAAAAGCTTTAGGGTCCAGAACGCTTTTCCATCACCCTCCTGCTGCTTCTGCAGCACTCTCCCATCCTCACAGGTAGTGATCAGGGAACCTCCTTAGAAATCCTCTGCACACAGCTGGGCATCTTCAGTTTTGTGGATCTTATAAAATGAATTTATTCTTTCTTCCTGAATGTATAGGGGAAATGTGTATTTTCTTTGACTTTGTTGTTGGAGGGGGGTTTTTAAAATTGTTTTTATCATTGCTTTGATGATTTGACCATCAAATCTGCTTTTTGTCTCTTTAGCAGGAAGGTTGGCAACCTACAGAGCAGGTGCGGGGCAGCAGGTCCACACAGGCTGAGGTATGGGAGCTGCAGCATTGGGGGGGCTGCAGATCACAGCCCCCATTCCCTGCTGAATTTGGGACAGCAGTGGCACAGACAGCCCTTCTGCCCCACAGCAGCAAGGCATTGCCAAGCAGCTGCTTGGCAGCATCTCTGTCTTCCAACTCCCACCAAACCCCAGCAGTGCAAGTTCCCTCTAATTGAGAGGAGAGAGATGCAGGCTGGCACACGGCTCCTGAAAGCTGCTGATCTTCTCATTAACAACCTCATCTCCATTTTGTTCCTGCTTGTGCTCTGCTTGCTGTGTTCCTCCCCTCTGTATTTTGTTATTTCCCCTTGGTTCTTCATGTACATCAATCACTGCCCAGCTGAGATTTCCAGTGGTGGCTGGGAAGATGGCAATGTACATTCATTCAATGCATTTGGGGCTTTTTGGGACTCTTGTCTCTAAATGACTGTCTGTGAATGGCAAGCCTTGGTGTAGGAGATAGACCTGGCACAATTTAGCTCCAAATCCAGTGTGCCATTGCCCTGCATGGATGAGGTAGTTCTGCTGTCCATGAGGATTGGTGAGTGTAAAACAGGATGATCCCAGACCTGGGAACAGGAGAGAGAACTGGGTCATGCTTAGGCTGTGCTTGGGTGAAAGTGGTAGCTGAAGATCCAACCCATTATATTTTCTGTTCTTTTGAGGCTGAGAATAGTGCTGATGTGAAATGGGGCATAAAGTTAGACAACAAAAACACAACAAATTTGGATCTTTTAAGCACTGTCAGGCAGAGAACTGAACAATTTCAGATGAGATTGATAACTTCCTTGAGAAAACAGTCTCAAGCTGAGTCTAATCTGGAATATTTTTTGAAGGTTTCTGGCTCCCTGTCCACTGCTCAGCTCATTAGATCACACTTCTCAGCACTTCAAATAAGCAGTTCTACAGTTTGCTCATTTTAAACCTTTTTATTGCTACTGCTCCATTTCTTATTTATAAGAATGTTAAATTAAGCATTTAACTTAAATTAAATCCTGTAAGTCTGTGATATACTTTTCCTTTTATGAAGTATTATGAAGTAAACCTTGTCATATAAACAATTAAACCAAAGAGAAAATTCAGACACATTCTAGACTTGGAGCTGTCAGTGAATGAATGAAATGCAATGCAGTGAATTGCAATTTTATTCACAGAAAAATAAATGATGAAGTTACATAATTAAACCCCTTACCCAAACAGAGCCATAACACACGAGCTGATCTATCAGAGCTCCATGAGATCAGTTCTAAAACTGTAGATCCAAAGAGAAGATGATACAATGGCTCTCACAGCAAAAACCTCCCACAAAAGGGCACGAGCTACAGGCATGAATTACTGTAATTACAATTCATTTAGCAAAATTAGGCTTCATATTACTCATACATTTGAAAGCAGTATAGGTGTTGAAGAGAAAAGGTGATGATCCCATGCTCAGGGGAATGAAGAAGGTTCTTGGAATGTTCTGGGATCCTCAGGACAGCTCCTGGCCATCAGAGCTTGCCGAGGGCTCCAGCATGAAAGCCTGGCTTTAACAGACGTGAGGTTATTCGAGATTTAGATCATTTCTGTCAGCTTCTGAGCCAGATCCTGGGCTAATCTGAGCTTTGTGCAAATCCATGAGCTTGCAGTGTTGAAAATTAGAGCCAAATTGGATCATTTTATGCAAAAACATTACACGGTAGTGGGTGATGTGTACTTGTTCTCTTCACTTCTGTTGATCATGTTTTTGTGGGATCTAAATTTGCTTACTCCATCCTCCACTTAATTGCACTTGTACAGCACATAGATTATCCTGCTCCCAGTTGGTTTCTACAGACTTCACTGAAGGTATTTTTTTCTTTCCACCTGAAGACTGAATTTCACGCTGTTTTCATAGAGGTTTTGAGGTTAAATGCTCCAATATTTCTATTGCTATTTCTGGGCTTGGAGTAAAGTTTTTCTCTGCTATTTCCTCACTGACCTTTTTAGAAATTGAAATTACTTTGAGCTCCCTGTTATGTTTGCAAAAGACTTCTGCATTCTCCCCCTTTGCAGTGGCATATTATAAATATTTCCTTTGATGTGTCTTTACTCCATTCCCTCCCACCCTCTCCTTTTCCAGAATGGTGCACTGTTCCCTTTCTTTTTCTTCCCCACCACGGCTGCTTATCTGCAGCCCAAAGCGAGGAGGTGGTTCCCTTTAGCATGTAAATAAAGCAACATTTTTTTCCAGCAAGCAGCTCAGGCTGGAATTCCATGCCAGAAACTCTCCTCTACACAATGATGAGTTCAAGTTCTGCATTGTGCCAAGGGTTTTTTCTTTCGCAGTAGGAAAGGTGATCAGTCTGCAATTAGTCCTCTCCTTCCCCGATCTTTTGTAACTCTGTCTTTGCTAATTTCTCATCTCCCAGGACCAAAGGCGAAGGTAACTTTTGGGAATCCATTTAATGTGACAATCCTCCCATCATCCAGTTCTGCATAAAATTAGCCTGTCCTCCAGCTGACGGTAAATGATGTGGCATTAGAGCAATATTTGGAAAGATGTGCCTCGAGTTCTCTATTCTGGTCAGATGAGCGAGGAACATGCTTTTGCATTTTAATTTGAAATTCAGTGAATATTTTGAATGCCACAGCATGTCTATAACATTATTTAAAAGATCCTGTGCACTCAGGCATGTAATGATTGACATTGGCTGTAACTTGATGCAATGTTGCACTGTTTTAATTCTTTTTGGGGCAGTGTTATCTTTGATCACTTCGTATTCACTGGAAAAATCCCACAATTGCAATCCCACATTATGTTTCAGCGAGGATGCCAAGTTCTCTATGGTGCGTAGCTATTCAAGGCACTTTGTCCACCCTCAGGCTGCTCATTAAAGTGATGGCAGTTTCTATTTTAATGAATAAGGTAGAGTGCAAATTCCCAACTTCATTCATAGACCTTGAATGGTCAAAAGGAGAGGGCTCTTTTTTCAGTTCCCAACTTCTTTGTTTTCTTGGAAATTGTGTAAATGTGTTCACAACCATGGCCACAACTCCATGTGCATGCAAAACCCATCAAATTACAAGTTTTTATCTCGTGCCCAGGGCTTGTATTATTAAAACTTCCTTTTGTGACCAACATCCCCCATCCCAGATTTCATTTCTAGACACAGTTACATGTCCATATTGCAAGAGGTAAGAAAGGGGGATGCCTGACAAGAGCGACTTAGTTCCCTCTTTTAATTCCCTGTTATTCCCTCACTAATCGTCAGTCCTATGCCAGAAAGCCTTCCCATACAGCCCAACATTCCTTGCTTTCAGGGGCTGCCATTTCAAAGGCTGCACTTGCCCACAGTTACACAGCAGGGGCATGAAAGCTGCTGCACGTTTCCTCTCCAGTTCAAACGCGGCACTTTAAGGTAAAGCATGAACTAAGTGCAGCGCTGGAGCGCGGCACAAACGCGAACAGTCGGTGTCGGGGAGGGAGGCAGAGTTCCCTGCTTGCTCTCCTGCCTATTATCCACGTGCCATTCAAACCTAACGCCTGGACGCCTTCTTTTGACCGCGCTCACTCCCGGTTTGCTGTGAAAAACCCTTTTCTCCTGCCCGTTCCCCAACATTTGGGAATAGTCGTAGCTGCCAGGAGAGGCTTTTTGAAGGCGGTGCAGAGTTGCTCCTTGAAACTGGGTTAAGGAGCACGTGGATTTTATTGCTGTGCCCACATTTATTCTGAACCCCTTGCCTTTTGGGGTGCCCGTAGCTGCCCTGGTGGATAAGAATATCCAGTGGGGGAGGCACCAATGCTGAGATTTGGAGTGCCAGGCTCACCCTTGGGTGTCAGCTTGGTGGGGCAGGTTTGGCTTTGGGCTCTGTTCAGCTTGTGTTAAGACTCAAGGAATGAGCAGCAAAAGCTGCCCAAGGGCCTTTCTAACCCCCCAGCACTCTGGTGAAGTGCTCTTTGCGCTTCCCAGAGCTCAGAAATCCCAAAAAGTGCAGGTCTTTCCCACGAGGCCAAGCCACGGGGCAGCTGGAGACCCACCAAGAGAACTGTGCCTCCATCTTCCCCTACCCACAGCTCCTTGGACCAGATCCATGTTTTCTGCAGAGACTTTGGCTTTAGCTGGGAGGTACAAGTTTCTTTGCTTAGCGCACAATAATTTTTACTCAGTTGTATAAAATCAGAGAATCAAGTACAGGCGCCTTTTAATTTTTTTCCTTGAGAAAAACTGAAGATAAATATTGAAATGAAAAAAGGGTTTGCTATTTAATAGTATTAAATCATTGCACACAGTTGCAGGAGACTAAGGAATTATTTTAATATTGTTTCCATTTGCATATGTTCCTCCAAAATCCTCTTGCTGAGGCACGCAGTTTCAGGGGAGACGCTGGAACATTTAATCATTTAATAAAAGCAGCTCTTGCCTTGTATTTGTTATAGTCATGGATTTTACACACCAGAGGATCTTTGTGGTACAAAAAGAACATGATCCAGAAGGGAAAAGCCCTACCTCTTTTCAGCTACACTAAAATCAGTTTACTCCTTAAAAATTTTCCCCTTCATTATCCATGAGGCTTAGGGCTCCCCAGATGAGGAGTTGACTTTAATGCCAGGGAATGCTCACCTCATCATTGTGTGGTGATAGAAACTATGTTTGACTGGAAAATGTGATTTAAAGTAGTAGAATTTGTCACACTTGGGCCATGGAGTGCTGACATTCCTCATCCCAGATTCCTCCACTGGGCAAGTCAACACCAAGGGCAAGAATCAAATAAAGGGGCTCTTTACCTTGTCCTTCCCTCTCCCTGTCTGTGGAGCCTGGGGTTTCCTTCCCAAGGCTCCCAGCCGTGCAGAAGAGAGTTTTTTACTAAAACTTGCAGTTTTGGTAAGGTGGGTGACTGTTGCCAGGGAGGGAGCATTGTCACCACTGAGCAGTGGTGCTGCCTGGCAGGCAGGAGATGTGTCCCAGTGGAGCTGGGCTCATTGCAGAGCCTGCATGGGAAGATTTGGATCTCCTCAGAGAGATTCCATGGGATAAATCTTGATGACTGCAAATCTGATGAAATTAAAATTTAAATAGAAGGTTGGTTTGGTTTGTGTTTTTTTTTTTTTTGTTGTTTTTTTTTTTCCCTTAACTGGTAGCTCTGTGAATTCAACAGAGAAAGCCACTCAGTGGCCTTTTTGCCTTGAGCATCCTCAGCACAAAGATTTAGTGTTTGGAATTTAAATTATGATCTGATGATTTTCCATGTGCCACAACAGATATTGCTCACTCTCCTAGAGCTGCAGGAGCTGAAAAAAATAAACAACCCAGAGAAAAAGCAGGAGGGCTAAACAAACAAACCTCAGCATACAGAACTTGAACTTCTTAAGAAACAGACACCTAATGCCAAGGACTTTGGTCTTAGCAGTGTGTGACCCCTAACAAGCAAAATGAGTAGATCATTGAATTAAAAAAGAGCCATTTTCCAGAATGTAATTGCACCTTAAGGGCAAATAAATATCTTCTTGCTGCTTAGATTGGTAGCGTTCCTTCCCATAACTGAAGCATCAGGCATAATTATGCTAAAAGACACTTAAGCTTGTAGAGAAAACACATATTGCTTTTTATGATGCTCTTGCTGGGCTTCTTGTGTAACATGAGAGAGATTATATTAACACTGGTGCTACATTGGTGTAGAATTACACCCCCGTGTTGGTCTGGACTGCATTGTACAGCTTTCCTCACTTTTTATAGCTCTATTAATGGTTTTCAAAAACTGTGGGCTAAAGGAGTATTAAAATGTCTTGGCAATGTACAGTCACTCAATCTTTTTACTGTGGGATTACATATACCTTGTTTCTATTTGATTTTGATTGCTTGCTTGGCCTAGATTCCCTGAAAGCGTTTGGTATGACTGAATAATTTTTAGTTGTACTTTCTTGCCATGCTTTATGCTAATCTGCTGATGTTTTGCAGCCGCAGCACTGCCAGTCAGTGCTGCAGCCTACAGTCTTTATCCTTTACTGGATTTTTAAAAGGGTATTTTATTGCCTGTCATTACCATTCATTGTGGCTTTATGGACTGTGCTCTGTGCTCGGCGCTGCGGCTGCCGCTCGCTCCCCACCGCAGCTCCCGCGCCTTTGTTCTGCCCAGCACAAGTTTTCTGTGGGCCCTTCTGCCTCCCACCCCTCCAGAGGGCCTCAGATATAGCCCCTTTCCATGGAGCAGATGGGAGAGTGTCACTTCAGCTCTGTGATTTATAGAGAATGGGTTTTTCTCCCCAAATATCGCTGGGTAAATGTTAAATGCAGGATGCGTAATGCGCTGTGCTGAGGGAGTTTTGGTACCTCCCAAGCAGCTTTTTATGCTTGAAGGAAATGCTGGTGTTTCATCCAAATGATATAATTAAATTAATAATTATTTATTAAGAGCACATTAAATTTCTCATGTCTTGCTTATGGATATTTCTCAGCTTTATTTAATAACATGTGGGTGTAGGTAAGGATCAAACCCATAGCTGCAAACTGCAAACCTATTGCCTCAAAATTGGTGGTTCACATAAAGCAGAACTCAACTCTAAATAAAATTACTGCACCTTGAGGGCATTCTTCCAACTCAATGCTCACCTTCTTTCATTTCTAATAGGGATACAATTTTCAATACTTTCTTTTAGTTGGAGTTGTTTTTGGGACAGTTAAGTCATTAGGAAAATATTGAAACTGTAGGAAAACAGAGCTTTGTCAGTTTAACTTTCTGAAAAAAAACACAAATGCAGTGAATCAGAATAATTTTTTAAAGTGGATTGGACCTCATGCCATGCTGAGCCCTGAGACCCATTGGGAAATGTGCATGGACATCCCTCTGGTCAGAGGAGATGGGGCAGAGGGGGCTGGAGCTGCCAGGCAGGTCTGATGTTACCTTGGTGCATCACTTTTCAGCGCTGTTCAGTCCTGTGAAGGTCTGAGATCATGGAAAGGAGGGAAGGCTGGAGATTTACCAGTTTGGATTTAGTTAGATTTGAACAGAGGAATTTATGTATGAATACAAATATGCATAAATCCTTGCCTGACTACTCAGCCAAAGGAAAATGGATAGTTTCCTGTAGCAACACTTAATGTTTTGATTGGTGTCTTTAAAGTAAATAAATCATTCACTCTGTACTTTTTTGTGAAGTGATTTATATCCTTAAGATGCAGAGTTCTTTCAGAGCAGGCTGATGTCAGATGGGGATGTGCTGTGAAAGCCCTGCTTCCCTTCTCAAGGATCTGCAGTGGCTGTTAACCAATAAGTTACCTCCCCTGAGCTGCACAGACACACTCTGGGAAAAGCCTGGAACACTGACTTCAGTGGGAGCTGAGTGCTCAACACCTCCCAGGATTGGACCTCAAATACTTATCTGTAGGAGCTTTCCATTATTCATTCTACAAATGAAACTGGTTGTAATGTAAATTATAAAATGAATCTTTCTACGGCTTAAGATCCTGTAACTTAAACCTCCTAGGCTGCTTATCTGCCTTCTGCCACCTACCTACAGTTTATCCAGTGCACTTGGCATTCTTGATTGTTCAGTGCATATAAATTTCAATCATACCCACAGGGTCCCTCTATTCTATAATAGCTTGCATTGTGAGCAATTTAGCAGAGAACCGCTCTGCCCAAACACTGAGTGAGACATTTGCTATTGGGAAAAGCAAAACCCTTGGGAAGTACCATGCATATTCCTCACATAATGCTGTAATAAGGCAATTGTATTGAAATTAAAAAAAGAGATTGAGAGATTTATCTCCCCTCTCAGTCACACGGTATCATGGAGCTGTCCGGGAGCCTCTAAGCAAGGCAATCCCACGTCTGCAGAATCAGCCGGCTGGGGAAGTCGGGCTGATTGGCTAACGATGGCTTGATACCTTCTACCAAAGTCATTAAAATTCTTCCTTATCTCAACAGAATAACTTCTCACTGTAATAATCTTATTATACCCCAGTTGTTCTGTTCCTCTGCCAGGCAGGTTACAAGGTCTGCCTCTGGTTCTGTGCCTGCCTCTCATCCTGCTTGGTGTACGACCCCGAGCCAGCCCTTTCCAGGAGTTTCTCCAAAACACCACAAATGTTGCACAAACTCCTCTGCCACAGGAAGGAGTGAAAAATGGTCCCTGGCTGTGGGTGCACAAACACAGTGGGTCTGTCAAACCCCAGCATGGAAACCTGAGTAGCAGGGAGAGTGTAAAGGAGTCTGTGTGGTAGCAGTGCTTTCCGAGAGAGGCAGCAGGACACTCCGTCCTCCCCCTACCCTCACTGTCTGTCCTTGGCATATGGGGATAAGAAAAAACACAGAGAAGATTAGGATGCCTTAGGGAAATGAGGTTTGTGTCTGTAGGCTCAAAGTGGAATGAGTTTTAAAGCCCAGTGGTCTATGAGAAGGCCTAAGGAGATAGAAAAGGTGCCATTTGTATGGTCACAGGATGACAGAAAGGTTTGGATTGGAAAGGACCTTAAAGAACATCTCATTCCACCCCCCTGCCGTGGGCAGGGACACCTTTCCCTATCCCAGGGTGCTCCAAGCCCTTTACAACTTGGCCTTGGACACTTCCAGGGATCCAGGGGCAGACACAGCTTCTCTGGGCACTCTGTGCCAGGGCCTCCCACCCTCACAAGGAATAATTTCATCCCAATATCCCATTTAAACTGACTCTCTTTCAGTTTAAAGCCATTTCCCCTTGTCCTGTCACTACGTGCCAGTACTGTGATTTGGAGCAGTCCTTAAAAGTCTCCCAGGAAGACATATCCCTTCTAAGTGAATCCTGCGAAGTTCTGATATTTTTGTTTGTAGGATTGCATTTAACTCTATTCTCTTTCAGTTTAAAGCCATTAAACAAAAACAAAAACAAAAAAAAAAACCCAAAAAAAACCACCAACAACTAAACCCACTTGTAAGTAACAAAACAGTTGCCAATGTGATTTATCATCTTGTGGTACCTTGTAGTAGCATGGTCAGAGCAGAGCAGTTTATTTGGAGACACCACAGGGGATCCACAGCAGGAACTGTTTTAGGGCACTATAGGCAAAGCAAGTCCATGAAAGTCTTCATGGCAACCTAAAATATACATTTAGTGGTTCCTACCAATATTAAAAAACATCAAGAAGGATTATGCTTTAATCTATTGCAAGTGATTTCCTTTAATAAAGTTAAGGAGATTTCTCTCCATAATACTCATCATGTTGCTCCTGAAGTTCATTCCATTATCATCCTCACTGGTAGTTCCATGAAGCCTTCATAATATTTATGAGATAAGAGAGTTTTGGCATCAGGTATGGAGGGGAGCATTTTAGGGAGGAAAGCCAGTTTGTCTGAGGAGACGATCCTGTGGCAGAGTGCTGGTTTGTCCTGCTGGCAGCACCACAGGAAGAGAGTGAAAAATGTATTTGCCACCTCAACAAACAAATAAAAATGCAGTTAACGTCTTTAATGGTTCTTTTCAATCTGAACTGAAAGTGTTTTCTCACTGAAATAAGAACCAAAATCCTCTGAAATACATTTTTGGGGTCAAAAGTGGTTGAGAAGATGTCTCAGAAAGTCTGTGCTCTCCCTTCATCCCTTCTTCTGTCAGCCCTCCCACCCAGAGTACTTGAGCTCAGCAAGAAGAATCAATTTGCAGAAACAGAGAGACTTTGGGCATTTTTGCTGTGGCCCTCAATTTATGAACTTTATTAAATAATTCTCCTCTTTGGCTTCACTTCACCATCTGTAGGAAAGTGGGGGAATATCCTTTGTCCTGATATATTCTTTTAGATACAGACTATTTTTGCATACATTTAAGAGAGAAGCTTTTTGAATAAAACTTTAAGGAATGATCAATTTGTTATGTTTTAGCTGTCATTTGCAATAATCCCTGGACACACCAGATAGTGTGGAGTCCCAGTGTGAGACATCTTATAATCAATAGTAAGAGAAGATGATTGGCTGAAGAAGCTAATGGTCTAGAATTTAAAGAAAAAGCAAAAGTACACTGTATATTCCACATGGTCACATGTGGGACTTCAGACCCACATGAACAACTGATCTTGGGTGACTTCTGGAGTCTCTGGTAATCTCAGGAACCAAAGCCAGAACTTCCACATTTTAGTGCTCCGTGCCTGCTCATTTCTTTCTCTAGCAGGTAAAATGCTCAGCATTTCTGGAGCAATGCCCTTACCAATGCCCTTACTCTAAGCTGCTTCTGTGGAATTCAGTGGGAGAGCTCCTGACTTCAGGTGCAGCCCCAGCACAGCCAACATGCGCTGTAAACACAAGGGGGTGGTAATTACACCCATTTCTGTGCTGCACATCTGTGTAGAACTTTCCTCTGTCTTTGTCCCAAGAGCTACAATATGTCTTAAAATCAATAAAGTCAATACCTTTAAAAAAGATTTGTGGATGTTTGGACTACACATAAAATTAGATCCTCTGATTAATGCCACAACAACGTGACAGCATCATTGCATTATGGTTCGTGAAGCCCTGCCTCGTTCACCTACTAACAAATAACTGTATCTTGGAAAAATAAAGACTAAAAATTACAGCTAAAAAAATAGTTATTGACTCTCAGAAATAAACTGCAAACTACTCCCATTGTGCTCCCTTCCATATGCATTTTATTGTCATTTATTCACGTCCTTCCTCACCCTGGATGTCAGAGCACTTAACAAAGAAACACTTAACAAACAAACAATGCAGTCCCACCATGGAGTTTATGTGGCAACTGCTCTGCTGTAAATTACAGCCCATCATAACCAGCCCCTTGGCATAGCAACTCCATGGAAAAACAGTGATGGACACTTTGGAGCGAGGAGCCCTCTGCTCCTCTGGGGCTGGTGACCATGTGAAGCTCCAAAAATTTAACTCTCTGCTTTTAAATATTGGACTTGAGGATTTGTTTGTCTTTTAAAAGATTTATCTAAGTGGTAGGTGTTTTTTCCAAACTCTTCCCAGTTTCAGCTTCCTCCCAAGACTCTCCTAGACTATCTTCTCAAAAAGGAAAATAAAAGACAAAACCATGAAAGCTGGAGAAGGATTTTTGACAGGGACATGGGTGATGAGTGAATGGCTTTAAGCTGTAATAGTGTATTTTTTGTAGATTGAAATTAGGAAGAAAATCTTTACTGTAAGGGTAGTTCTTACACGCTGATGCCTTCAGGACATTGACCCTGCTTTGTGTTAACATCAGAAGTAAATTGGCATTGAGTTCTCCATCATTTCCCTTCCTGCTGCTTTAGATGTGCCACAACCCAAGAAATTTCTTCTCCAGTGTCCTTGGGCTCTGGGGGTGCTTGTGGAGGAAATAGCAACTGGGAATGGTTTGCATTCAGGTTGGGCTGTCTGCACAGCTTAGGTTAATTACATCTATGTCTCATAAACTTCTGTACCATGTTACTGCAGTTCTGTAGACTCACCTCTCAGTAGATTGGGTTTAATTGCTGTGCAGTCTCTCTGAGTTTTGTTATTATCAAATGTTCTTCTTGATATTTTAATTGCAGTTACAAACCTGTAGTCCCTATAAACTCAGTCTTGATGATATTTTCCTGCTGGAGTAGCCCGTGTTTCTCTTGCACCTGTGTAAAGAGAGACTTTGTTCTGTTCCTTTTGAAAATAATTATTTCTGCCCCCTGACTTTTCAATCTTAAATAACCATGTCAAGGTATATTATTTTTAAAGCCTTGATAAGAAGCTATTTTATTACTCTTCAGACGAGCAAGCAAAGTCATTGGAGACTGCTGAAACAGAAGGAATAGCAGGCTGGGATGGAGCCTTTTTGGAGAGAACAAAGCAGCTGATAATTGGCTGCATTGTCCTAATTTGGCTCTTTGGTGGGAGGAGCTGCCAGTCACGGGGATGCTGGGGGAGGCACCCAGAAACAGTGGTGGTGTAAACTGGAGGGGGGACAGTCGGGCTCATGGTGTGTCCAGTGGAAAACCAGGAAAAGGAAGGAAGGAAGGAAG